>CM029022.1:144118507-144718507 GCA_016801055.1 Panax notoginseng | reverse complement strand
AGAGCCAATCATCTTAGCATTCAGACCATAATATCATGGGACATAATGAAGCCAAGGTGGTTTTAAGCTTGAAAGAAGCTCCACAACAGGTTTCCATACTGGATTTGGTATTCTTCTCAGAGGATCACCTGAAGGTATTACTAAGAGTTTTAGAAGAAGCTCATTTATGAAAATCTGTGGATGTCAAAAAGTTCCATCACCTGGTTGATCACATTCTTAGCAACAATGTGATATCTTTCACTAATGATGACATACCTCCCGAAGGGACTGGTCATTGCAAGCTGTTGCACATAGCAGTTATGTCCTCCGGATACGTGGTCGCAGGAGTATTGATAGATGGAGGGTCCTCTTTGAATATATTCCCTTACGCCACCTTGGAGAAGATGAATATCAATCTCAACAGAATCTGAAGAAGCCATACAAGCTTTTGATGGATCCCAACGAAATGCTGTCGGGGAGATTGAACTACCCGTGGAGATTGGTCCACATACATTCTGCGTATCCTTTCATGTGCTCAAAATAGCTATAGGATACAACTTGATCTTGGGAAGACCATGGATTCATATGGTTGGAGCCGTCCCATCCACCCTTCATCAGCAGCTTAAATACATCATTAACAACAGCCTAGTCACTGTTAATGCTGAGCTAAAATGTCTTGAACAAGGTGACATCCCGCTCAGCAGTTTCAATTCAGAAGTTGAGCCTGTCAATTTTCATGCCCTGGAGATGAACAACACTCACTACCATCCCATTAGGGCACAACCTCTGATACCTAGATTTTCTGCCGAAGTAATGTTGGCAAGCCAAGAAATGCTATCTTTGGGTTATCAACCTGGACAAGGGTTGGGCAATGACCATCAGGGCATTAAGCGCCCAATTCAAGTTCTCAGTCAAACAGGGACAACCGGACTAGGCTATTCTTCTAGCCCTACTCACAGGAATCCTCACAAACATAAACAGGTTCCTTCATCTTCAGTCATACGACGATTGCCATAACCTACAAGAGCTGAATATCTACAGACTTCAGTAAAGGTTCATGCCCATGTGATGACTATGTTATTTCCTAAGCCGATATCGGTCAAAGGAAAAGAAGTCTTGATACCGGATCCGGAGGCGGTGGAAAAGGATCGGAGGCGAAAGCAGGACATTGCAAGGTGCTTATCAAACATACGCATCATAGTCCACACGGACAGTACAAATAGGATCACCCTAGACGATGATTGTCCAGATATCATGGTCATTATTCGGGAGAAGGAGGACGATAACAACCCCTTCATCACAGCCGTCCATCAGGACTTCACCCTTAGCAATTGGAGCAGCACTCCTTGCATTTGCCGACGAGGGTAAAAAGGGTAGAAACTCCCTCTGCCCTGTAGATAACAATAACTGCTTACTTTCTATACAGTATTAGCAGTTGTTTTGTCATTATATGCTAACACTTTGTATGATTTAATAGTTTCATATATTAAGTGAAAGCATTTTGTTTCAGGAATCTAAAGTTAGATGTGCCTATACTTGCTGATGAGGTGCCTTTTCTCCACAAGGACTGTAACTTCGATATAAAGTTGGACTCAGACTTGATGTAAATACAAGAGGACTATGAGATACCTCAGGAGATCAAAGAATGGGTCGAAGACAAACCCAAGCCAAATCTTGATCAAACCACCTCTTTTAACCTCGGAACCTCAGAAAAGCCCAAATAAATCCAGATTGGTACGAACCTCACTCCATACCAAAGGAATGACATAGTTACTCTATTGACCCAATTCCAGGATATGTTTTCATGGTCTTATGAAGACATGGTCGATTTGTCTACGGACATTGTTATTCATCGCCTCCCCATCAAAGAGGGATTCAAGCTAGTCGGGCAGAAGCTCAGGCGATTAAAACCTGAGTGGAGTTTAAAAGTTAAAGAAGAAATTGTGAAACAATTTCAAGCAGGACTACAGGGATTTGAATAAAGCTTGCCTCAAGGATAGCTTTCTCGTACCATTCATCCACATACTCATTGATAACACAGCTCAATACGACATGTACTCCTTTGTTGATTTCTTTACGGGGTACCATCTAATCATGGTTGCTGACGAGGATCATGAGAAAACTGTATTCATAACTCCTTGGGGAACCTTTTGCTACAGACGGCTGTCATTCGGCCTCATCAATGCTGGAGCTACCTACCAGCAAGCTATGATGGCTCTTTTCCATGATTTCACAAAGAGATAGAGATCTATGTGGATGACATCATTGTCAAGTCCCGAAGGGATAAAGACCACCTAGACCATCTCAGAAAGCTATATAACAGGGTGCGTAAGTACAACTTGAAGTTGAATCCAGCCAAGTGCGCCTTCGGTGTCAAATCAGGCAAGTTGCTAGGTTTCCTAGTCAGCCACAAGGGAATTAATCTGGATCCCACCAAAATTCAGGCCATCACAGAAATGCCCATTCCTTCGACAGAGAAGGAAATACGAGGATTTTTGGGAAGAATCAACTTCATTAGCAGATTCATCTCGCAACTCATAGCAACCTGTGAGCCTATCTTCAAGTTGTTAAGGAAGAACTCCTCCATGAAATGGAATGATGAGTGCCAAAAAGCCTTCCTTACAATCAGAGAGTAGCTAGTCAGCGCTCCTGTTTTGGTACCACCCAGGGACGATGTTCCCCTGTTTATATACCTGTCCATCAATGACAATGCCATGGGCTGCATGCTGGGACAGAAAGACGATAGAGGCCAAGAGCAAGCTATCTATTACCTCAGCAAAAGATTCAGCAGCAGTGAACACAAGTACACTCTGATTGAGAAAACTTGTTGTGCTTTAGCATGGGCTTCCATGAGGTTACAGCATTACGTCCATGGTCACACAACCCATCTTATATCCCGCGTGGATCCTTTCAAGTACGTGTTCAGTAAACCCTTATTGAATTGCCGACTGTCCATATGGCAGTTGATCCTACAACAATTTGACATCGTCTACGTGACGCAAAAGTTTATCAAAGGTCAAGGAATTGCATATCAACTGGCAACCGCACCTTCAGGGGATTTCAAACCCTTGGAAACATACTTCCCCGATGAAGGGTTAATGACAGTTCAGCAACACCATCAGTACGATACACCACAATTATGGAAGATGTATTTTGATGGAGATGTAAACATAAAAGGTTCTGGAGCCGGAGCAGTTCTAGTATCCGTTATGGGGGTGCAGTATCCCATCGCCATCAAATTGTAGTTTGCCAACACCAACAACACAGCTGAGTATAAAGGCTGTATCATAGGGCTAAAACTTGCTCAATCAATGTGTATCAGACGGTTAACTGTCTTTGGGGATTACAAATTGGTAATCAGACAAACTATAGGAATTTATCACACCAAAGAGCTACATTTGTTGCCTTACCATTAGCAGGTTCTACAGATGGCTTTGGAGTTTGAAGAAATATCCTTCCTCCACATTCCTTGGAATAAGAATGACTTTGCGGATGCGCTAGCAACCTTGGCCTCCTTGATCAACATACTTGACAAGGAAAATATGCCAACCATCACATTTGCCCGATAAAAGGCACCAGCCTATGGGAACTACATTGGAAAAGTATCGGATGAGCTATCTCCTATCCAACACCCCTGGTATCAACATATCAAGGAGTACTTACAAGATAGATCTACACCCGTTGTGGCCAGCCCGACTGCAAGAAGGCAGATCCATCGACTGGCTATAAAATTCTACCTGAGCAGAGACGCACTCTATAAAAGAGATGCAGGACTATGTCTCCTCAGATGTCTGGACAAGGGCCAAGCTCAGAGGCTCATAGATAAAATCCATGGTAGAGTATGTGGCCCACACATGAACGGCCCCCTACTTGTAAAGAAGATCCTCAGAACAGGGCATTATTGGCTCTCTCTCAAAGCTGACTGTGGTGATCACGTCAAGAGATGTTACCAATGCCAAATTCATAAGAATTCTATCCACGCCCCTCCAAGGGAGCTCTACAATATGAGTTCACCTTGGCCCTTCTCAATGTGGGGAATGGACATGATTGGGCCCATCGAGCCCAAAGCCAGTAATGGGCATCGGTTTATCTTCATCATAATCGATTACTTCACTAAATGTGTAGAAGCAGCCTCCTTCCCCAGGGTTACCAAAGAAGTCATCATTGCTTTTATCAAAAACAATGTCATTTGTCGATATAGACAACCAAAGGTAATTTTATCTGACAATGCTAATAACCTCAACAACAGAATGATGGAAGAGTTGTGCAATAAATTCCACATCAAACATCTCAACTCCGTCATCTATAGCCCAAAGATGAATGGTGATGTTGAAACGGCTAACAAAAATATCAAGAAGATCATGCAAAAGATGTTCGCCAATTATAAAGGATGGCCTGACTGCTTGCCCCTGACTCTGTTAGCCTACAGAACATCAATGTGCACTTCCACTAGGGCAACCCCCTACTCATTAACCTATGGGATGGAAGCAGTACTCCCCATAGAGGTGCAAATGGAATCCCTTAGAGTGTTGATAGACGCTCAGCTGGATCAGTCCAAAGGAAAATTCACCCCGAAGTTGGAAGGCCCATTTGTTGTCAAGGAGGTATTGACATGAGGGGCTCTTAAATTATAGGAGATGGATGGCGAAGAATTTCTGCAACTCATTAACTAGGACAACGTGAAACGGTACTATGTCTGAAGTTACCATCAAGCAAACATCCTGGTTATGGATCACCAGATCCCCAGTCAATTCAGGTTTTCTAAACCAATACTACATACAACTTTCCTCACACTCTACAACCAATAGCCTTATTTTCGAATCACCATATCCTTTACTCCTCGCAAGTTTTCAAAACCTTTCACACCTTCAGGTTATCCCACTAGGGATTCAACCCTTCATACCTTCAGTTTATCCTATACATGGGATTAAACTTTTTGGTTGCACACCGCCCTGTACATGGGGTGAACTATGCCGACCTGATCTCCCCAATACACGGGAGTACGTAGGCAGCCATTTTATATGGTCCGGTCGCAATTAAACAAAAACAACAAAAATATTTCTACACCCTTCTCACTACAAAAACAAAAAACAAAAAAACATCTCTACACCACTTTGCCACATACAGCGTTGAACCTTTACACCAAGTTCGAACTACGCAGACCTGATCCCCTATTCAATAGGAGTACGTAGGCAACCATTCATGGTTCGGTCTTACCCCCTATCAAAACACAAAAACTTGTCAGCGGTACTGGGATCATCTTTCAATCCATCACATTTCATCGGCTTCAAACCAATGGGATGGAACTACCTGACCTCCCCATGTAAACGGGAGAATCGGCGACCACCTAAGCTGCTGTTAATCCCTCAAAGAGAAATAATAATCCATAAGAGATGGAACTAACTGGGCTCCCCTATACAAAAGGAGTACTGGTGACCATCTGTGGTGCGGTCAACCTCAGAGAGGAAAGCCACACTCCTCTCCACATCTACATACAGAAACCAGTCCCAAGACACCAAAGAAGGTAGTTAATACACACATATCAACGATCCATTCTAAAAGGGAGAAACAGGCAAATATCAAGCAACCAATAAGGCATAACTAAAAGGGAAGTGATCAAAATATATTTTCCTGCTATATATAATGTTGTTTGATATATACAATGCATACTATACATGTGACACCCCCAAAATAGGTCCACACAACTCATTCTGAGTCGCCAAATACATGGTACAGAAAATAACTACAACTTCATTATTACAATTGTCGTGCAAAATACGACAACACATATGTTGTGAGTTTAAATACAAATATTGTCTTCTAGACAATATCCACACTCAAATAAGTCCTCATTACAATTATTGATACACTATTTTATAGAATAGTGAGGACTACTAAAACAACTGCCTTTAACATCACTCCACACCCCAACAAGTTCCCGCAATATTCTCGCCTCCTGCGAAAAAAATGGAACAAAAAGGAAAAGGGTGAGATCAACTAGCCCAGTAAAGAATATTATAACTAAGATAATGTAGAAAAAATTATCCTTAGTCCTCAACAGGGAAAAATTTGATAAAATATAATAGACAACAAGTTTTAGATCAATAATTGCAGCAGAAACAACAATTCGTTAGAAGAGTTAAGTAGAGAATGAAGTATACTATCTTCTATAATTTAAAAGTCTATCATCAATATTTTATCCCTGTAACATCGATCAATATACATTTTGAATCAAATATTCATCTTTGCACTATGGGCCAAAGATATTCATTTGTATCACCAGTTGGTCATGTTCATCTCAACACCTGTCCATCTTTGCACTACGAGCCAAAGATATTCATCAGGTAATCATTCATCTTTGCACTACAGGCCAAAGATATTCATCAAGTATCTCCATTTAAGACTGAGGATGATGAAAAATATTTTAAAGAACGAATCAAGTGAGATAAAGGACACAATTAGGGATTCATAATTTAGTTTATCCAAGTTCAAGAATACTCCATAATAATCAATTGTGGAGCAAAATTTTAGAATAAAGTTCAAAACATAGATTCAAACAAAGATAGGAACCATAACAGACAACTTGGATACAGAAAAGAAAACTCAAGGATTTTCTGATCATTTCAGGAATTATAGAAGCAATACTTACCGTAGTAAGTTTAGAGTTAGTAATCTGAAATGAATAATATACGAAACTAAAAATGAATTTTCAACTGTCATGCGGTAGTCCGCGTAGACAGATCATTTCTACAATTGAATATGAAGGGTTATTCACTAGGCATGCGGTAGTCCGCGTAGACAGGTTATTCTAATATGATAATAAAAAATGTAATAACAAAAGGATTTCACCATGCATGCGGTAGTCCGCGTAGACAGGTTATTCCAACAGAATAATAAAGAATGAAATTACAACCCTTACGAGTATTGAAAGAAAGTAACTCTCTTCATGAATACGAAATAAATAATACCCCTTACGAATACAACAAATAATATCCCTTACAAATATTGAACAAAGATAATATTCCTTACAAATATAACAAATAATATCCATTACGAATATTGAACGAATATAATATTCCTTATGACTACGAAAAATAATATCGTAAGCGAATATGAAATAAATAATACCCCTTTACCTTAGTAGAAGATTGAATACTAAAGTAGGGTAGTAGCAGAATACTCTTCTTCTTGCTTTCTATAGTTTCTCTCTCTAAAGTTTCAGTGAATTCGTAAGAAATAATGAAGGAATGAGCTTCTATTTATAGGAAAAATGACTGAATAGTAACTAATTCATGAACGACCTAGATTAATTTACTTTTAAACGGACGATCCATATTGATTTACTATTAAAACTTAAAGCAACGGTCCATACTGATTTACTTTAAATCAGCGATCCATATTGATTTACTATTATAACTTTCCACCAGCGGTCCATATTGATTTACTATTATATCTTCAACCAACGATCCATATTGATTTACTATTATAACTTCAACTAACGGTCTGAAAAATTAGCACATCCCCTCGTGGAATAATAAGCCAAACTTATAACAAACACCTCTATTTATATCAAAAATTAAATAAATATTTACCACAAATCACTTATCTTTAATAAACACATTTTTAATCTATTAACAATTATTCATCATTAATATTATAACTCATAATATTTAACAACCAGATCATTCCCAAGAAAGAGGGGGCTTTTCGATAAGGATTTCTCCCTATTAGCGGACAATTAGATGACCAAACCTCTCCTCGACAGAACTTTCTAGACATCGCCAATATTGCAAATAATAATATGAATAACTTTGTCGTCTTAATTATTGATTAAATAATATAAAATATTATGCAGATGATACTGTGACAATAATTGAATCAAATAACGTGAGATACTATGTAGCAATTACTGTAACAATAATTGAGTATAACTGAATGACTTCTTATGTAAGCAGTAATAATCAATACCGTATGCTACTATGCAACCACGCGTATTACTGTACTTTTATCACCGGGTATTTCAACAGTTTAACGGTATAATTTGGGCAAAAAAAGAAACCAATTTTATCGTGAATAGTACCCTATAAATAGTAACTCATAAATAGTAACTCATGAATAGTAACTTGTGAATAGTAACTCATGAATAGTAACTCGCAAATAGTAACTCGTGAATAGTAACTCCGACATGAAAAGGTAAAAATTTCATAAGAAAGTTTAGACCAATATTATTTCTGTCGTTTTCTAACTACGACAATACTTCCGTTGTGGGGTCCACCAATGATTGTGTCGTCGTACGAATATTCCCCGACAACAAGAATATTCCACGACCAAACGAATATTCTCCGATAAAAATGAATATTTTATAACCACTTACTTATTTTATAAAATTTGCAAACATTTCCCACAACTATAACATTATATCAAATCAAACCACAATATTCTAAAATAATAATTAGAGGAAATTCTATTTTTTTTAAAAATTCGGGGTCTTACAACCTCATCTCCTTATAAAATTTCGTCCTCGAAATTGACGTGCGTAGCTGGTGTTTCGAAAAGGAGAGGGTACCTCACTTTCATTTCTGATTCCAATTCCCAGGTCATTTCCTCAATAGCATAGTTCCTCCACAAAACTTTAACTTATGGTATAACATTTATGCTTAGGACATGCTCTTTCCTATCCAAAATCTCGACTGGTACATCCTCGTACGTTAAATCTTTGGCTACCTCGTCCGGTTCTAATGTGATAATGTGATTCGGGTCTTTCACATATTTACGTTGCATGGATATGTGAAACACATTATGAACACGAGACATACTTGGGGGTAAATCGAGTCTATAGGCTACACTTCCTACTCGATCGAGGATTTTAAATAGACTAATAAAATTGTAGGTTTGAGCTTTCCTCAAATCACCTATTCTCACTTTTGGAATAATAACTTATTGCACCTTTTTCTTCATGTTTATCAGCTCTGGGTCTGTAGCTTAAGCATCTTTAACTTTATTGATTAAAGTCAGTTTTACTCGTATATTTGACATCATCACAAGGGTCTCTAGAGTCTTTACCTCTATCATCATTTGCAAGTTATACGAAATGGGTCTTCGTGTTAAAAACATCGCACTCATAATCGCATATGATCTTCAACTCAAGGCGTCAGCTACCACGTTCGCTTTTTCAAGATGGTATTGAATAGTATGTGTGACACCCCCAAAACAGGTATACATCACCCATTCTAAGTCGCCAAAATATGGTACAAAAATAACTATAACTTTACTAATACAATTGTCGTGCAAAAAACGACAACACTTAAACTGTGAGTTTAAATACAAATATTGTCTTCTAGACAATATCCACACTCAAATAAGTCCTCATTACAATTATTGATACATTATTTTACAAAAATGGTGAGGACTACTAAACAACTTTCTAGAACCATCATTCCATACCCCGACTAGTACTTGCTACATTCTCGCCTCTTGAGAAGAAAAATGGAACAAAAAGAAAAAGGGTGAGCTCAACTAGCCCAGTAAAGAACATTATGATTAAGATAATATAGAACAAATTATTGTTAGTCCTCAACAGGGAAAAATATAATAGAATACAATAGACAACAAGTTTTAAATCAATATTCACAGCGGAAATAATAATTCATTAGAAGAGTTAAGTAGAGAATAAAATCTATTATCTTCTATTTATGAATTTGAAAGTTCACCGTCAATATTTTATCCCTGTAACATCAATCAATATATATATCTAGAATCAAATGTTCATCTTTGCACTACAGACTAAAAATATTCATCAGTTGGTCATGTTCATCTAAACACCTGTTCATCTAAACACCTGTTCATCTTTGCACTACGGGCCAAAGATATTCATCAGAAAATCATTCATCTTTGCACTACATGCCAAAGATATTCAGTTATATCATCACTTAGGACTGAGGATGATGAAAAATATTTTAAAGAAAACGAATCAAGTGAAACAAAAGAACAAATATTAAGGATTCGTACTTTAAACAATCTGAGTTCAAAAACACTTCATAAATAATCATAGTGAAGTAAAATTTAAGAATGATCAAAATATGGATACAATCAAAGCTAGTATCCATAATAGATATCTTGGACAAAAAATAAAAATTTAATTTTTCGGTGAATAGTGCCGTATTCATAAATAGTGTCGTACACATGAATAGTGACGTATACGTGAATAGTAACCCCGACACTAAAAGTTCTAAATTTGATAAAAAGTTCAGATCAATATTTTGGCATAATGATATTGAAAGAAATAATATCATTTATAAAAAAATAACATCCCTTACCTCGAAAAGATAGTACTTCTGACTGAAATACCAGATATAGTGCTTAAGAAACTTACACCGTATAGCAACACTCGAAGTATCAAAATACTCACAAAAATACGCTCGATAATATAGAGAGAAAAGATTTCAGTTTCTGGTGTGATATTCAATTCTAACCTAAGCACCCTATTTATAGGAAAATGCTTAGAACACCAAAGCAGAAAATTTAATGAAATAATATTATTTATAAAAATTTTCTTACGCACACTTTTACCAATTGATTTCAGCACTTTGCACATGTTAGTGCAGCCCACAAAATACAAAACACGTTTTTACTAAAAAAAAATATTTAAAACTTCAAAAATCACTTATTCTGGAAATACAATATTTCATAATAAATAGCCCTTTTATCAGAAAAATTCAAATCTTATGTCCTTCCTATATGAAATTCAATTCTCTACAACTTTGTAGTTTTAAGTTTTCCCAAATTCCAAATAAAAATTGACCGAAATCCACATACGGACGATTTTACAGGCTATAATCAAATTTCAGTCAAAAATGAGGTCCACAAACATGAAACATGTTTTAAATATTTTTCATAACAAAAATACTCATCCTCCTCATTTACTCATATATCACACAGTCATTGTAAAATATCACCATTATTATTATAATATAATAATATATTTAATTGAATTATTTCATCAGAAATGGTAAAATAACAATTTTCAACAATTGTCACATTAAAAATTTTTCTCCATCTATATCCACATAAAACGAATATTTTCTTTATCATATAAATTAATAATTAATTATTCACAAATAATATTACAGAATTACAATACTGACAACCAGGTCATTCCCAAGAAAGAGAGAGTTTTTCAATAAGGATTTCTCCTTATTGGCGCGCAATTAGGTGACCAAACCTCTCCTTAGACAGAACTTTCTAGACATTGCCAATAATGCTATCTAATAATATTATTTAAATAATATGAATTGTGACAACCCGAGAATTTTGAATTTTTTTTAAATTTTTATTAATTGATTTAAGGTTCAAAATTAGAACCTAGACCGAAAATAAGTGTATGCGTTTGATATTTTTAAGAAGGAATTTTGAGGGTTTCAAAATTCTGTGAAGGATTTAGGTGAATTATTCAGGATTAAGGAAATTCGTGATTATGTTATGTGTATATGTGTACAGTTTATGGTTAAGGGTCAAGGGTTAACTAGATAAACGATATCTGTAACAAACCTTAATTATATATTAAGAAGGTCAACGTTCGGATTGAAAACCCTAGCGTTTAACAAGAAACCCTAGAAACTGGTTTTGAAAATCCTAATTTCAGTTCCTGGGATTCGAAACCCTAATTCGGTGTATAAAATCCTAAATTGGGAACTTAATGGCATAAGTGTAAATAATTATAAGATTATTTAGGGTAAAGCTTAAGTAATTAGCAAACCCTAATATAATTACGAAATCTAATTTCTAAATTAGAAAATTAGTTTTCTATTAGAAAACCTAATTCTGGGTTTAAAACCCTAAATGACCAATTACGACCCTAATTGCTAAATTAGCGATTAATTAGGAAATACTAATCTTAATTAGAAAGATTAAAGTTATGATTAAGAAATTTTAATATAATTAGAAAATTCTAATTATAGTTTAGAAATATTAATTTTCTAGTTTTAAAACCGAAATTCAGAAATTTTAGAAATTAAATTACAAGTTAAGGGTTAAACCCTAAACCCTAAAGGGTTCAAATCCTAAACCCAAACCCTAAACCCTAAGGGTTTGATCAAATGACCATTTTAGAATTAAAATTAAAAGGAAATGACCAAAATGCCCTTAAGCAAAAGATAAGGCCAATCTTGGTGAGTCATCACCCTAATGGTTATCCCATGTGCTCTATATCTATACTATATTAAATAGATATGTCAACTAGCAACTAAATACATTGAATCATGCCATGTATATTAGATTAAGAGAGAGAAATGCATACTTTCATTTTCATTTTATCCAAGTCCCTTCTCTCTCTAACTTTTCGAAATCTAGTGTGAGAGGGAGTGAAAAGCTAAGCCATGATCAGTTTATAACTCACCAAGATCGGATGACAAATTCAGAAATCAAAGATCAAGCTAGAAAGGTATAAACCTTCAAAATTTGAAATCTTTAGATCGTATGTTAGATTATATGTTTTGTTGTTTAAAGATGTGTTATAAGGTGTCTATAAGTGATCTGGGTTGTTGGATCATGGATCCATAACATCAAGATACACGAAATCAAGATTTTTCAAAACTGACTATGAACCCTAGAACATGGCCTGACATCCTAATGTCAGGGCACATAGATCATTTCCTGTTTATTGTTTGTATGTTTTAAGAGTTATAACTGGTAGTATGTGGTATGGTCTTTGATCTGGAACTCGAAACATGGCCAGATCGTGTGTAGATTGAAACATATGGGCAGTCAAAAGGCGTTGACCGACCACAAAAATGTGAATCTGGGAAACCCAGATTTCCCAACAGTGTCTGACAACCATGTTCCTAGCGTCTGATCTCGTATATGTTTGATAGTTAGGCCAAGCTATTGTGTTTGTGTTATAGCCTGACATTAAGACTACATACTGAAGTTTTTAGTTCACTCAACTCCATAACAGAATCGTTTATAATCAAGGTCAAAGTGCGGTGACCGATTCGCCTTAAGAAGGTTTCTGGGAAACCCAGAACCTTTAAGAGCCGAGATTTTTAGTATGGTTTGACCAGCCCTAATCTGTTGAGTTCTTTGTTGTTAGGATGGTCGGTTGCTATAAGATTGTACCCTGGCATGTTGTCTACAGTATTGAGCCAATATTTCACCCAAACAAAACCTAGAACGCAAGTTATAAGGATCGAGAGAGAGCACCATCGTCTGTTTTTCATTTTTTGGAAAACCCAGAAATGAAGAACAGCTCTGACATGTTTTTCTGTAGCTTAGATCTTGCGGATGTAATGCTTGTTAGTCATGAAACTGAAATTAGGGTTGTAGTACTACATTAGTACTACATCATTAACCGATTAGCTAGCCCAGAAACAGAATGACCAAAGATCTATCGATGGTCAAACATTGCACCCTGTCAACTGGCGATGAAGATCTGGGCAGCTCAAGAACAGCCTCAAGAACACCTATAGCGACGGGTCTGTCGCTGTAGGGCCCTTTAGCGACAGTTTATTATAATTATTTTTTGGAAATTATTTAAAAATTAATAAAAATGGTTTTTAATTATTAAAAATACAAAATAAATTCTGAAAAATTATTTTAAAGGCTGAAAAATAGTTTTTAATTATTTTCAGTATATTTCATAAATATTTAATATTTTTGGAATATAAATGGTATTTAATTTATTTAATTATAATATTAAATAAATAATTTAAAAATAATTTTAATACATAAAAAATCATGAAAAATAATATTATGGTATAATAAAATATTTTAAGTTATTCTCAGTGAGTTTTAATATTTTAGGATGAAATTCATTAATAATAAATATTAATGGTAATTAGTTTATTTAATAAATATATTAAATAAATTATGGAAAATAGAATTAATGATTTATAAATCATATAAAAATGATTTAAGGATTATAAAAATATTTTAAGTTATAAAATATAACTTTTGATATTTTGTCATGAAAATATTAATATTTTAATATTAAAAGTAATTATTGGATAATGGATTTAAGTGTTTAAAAATCATATAAATATGATTTGAAAGTATTAAAAATATTTTGTGATATTATAAATATATTATAATATTATGACATGTATCTCATTAATATTTAATAATAAATAAATATTAATGATAAAGGAATTATGTGGCATTTAATTCATTTAAATACGAGATTAATGATTGAAAATTCATGATAAATGGTAATAATTATTTAAAAATTATTACGAGCTTGTGAAAATTATTTTGACTGATATTAAAATTATCTGAGTTAATTGCTAAGTGTTTAGTCAGAGTTTAATTAAACTTAGACTCGAATAATTGTCCGGCTAGACCGTCAGGACGTCAAATTTGTGTCGGGTTCAACTCAGACTGTAATAGTTTGACTTGATATCGAGTCCTATATGTGTTGTAGACTGATAGGGTTATTCTATGTATATATATAATAGTATTATATTGTGATGATATTATTCTAATATTGGAGATCTATATTAATAATATTAGGTCTTCAGATAAAGCGTTATAAATTGCGTTGCGGTAATCGACGGTTCAGGCAAGTTTGTTTTTACTTAACTCTACTAAGAGTGTTTCGTTCAGATAAGCTTATGGTTAATCATTGTTGGTTACCATGAATTGTACTATGTACATATTGCATGTATAAGTCAGGTATGAAAGGGCGATCACCTTCATTACCAGTTGGTTTCAGATATAATTGTTCATGTAAAATACTTGTGTAGTCATAAATTTATTCCTGCTAGTTCTCAATTATATTGATGAATTATAGCCAGCTTATTGTTCATACTCTTTCAATCATGATATATCGTTATATTATTGAATTTAAACTTGCTGGGCAATCCTTATGCTCACCCTTGCTATATCATGATAAAACATTGCAGATTAAGACGAACGTGTCGGATACAAGGAAAGGTTAAAGACAGTTACAGCTTTAGTATACGTGTGTAGTAGATTTGTAATAGTGTTGTAAGATAATAATGTTATGTGTTAGAAAAGTTATGAATTGTGTATTAAGTTAAGGTTCCTCGACCTTGGGAAAAAGTGTGTAAGTTTAATGTATAAATAATTTATGTTTATATCTTCCGCAAATATAGTAATAGTGATAGAATGATTGTACCGGATCCGCAGTGATTCGGGACCTCGGACTCGGGGCCCTCACATGAATTATTAATCTGATAATGGAAAATATTGTATAGTGACAATTATTGAAACAACAATATTATAAAATATCAACATAGCAATTATTGAATCAATAGAATAAAATATTGAACAATAATTACTGTAATAATTATTGAGTAGTGTCTTCCTACATAAGAATCAATAATTGGTGAAATACCGTGTGCTGCTGTGCAACAATGCGTATTACTGTGATTTAACCACCGAATATTCAAACAGTATTAACGGCAACAACTACGCCGTTATTTATAAACAACTTATACTTGTCATTTTTTCATCCAATCGCTTTCCGTTATAGGGCCCACACAAGGCTGCGCCGTCGTACGAATATTTCCTGACAGTAAGAATATTCCACGACCAGACGAATATTCTCCGACAATAATAAATATTTTATAACCACTTGCTTATTTAAAATATTTACGTATTTTACCCATAACTAACCATATTAATCAAATCAATCCTTACTATTTTAAAATAATAAATAGAGAAATTTAATTTCATTTATAATAAGTTGGGGTCTTACAACCTCCCCTCCTTATGAAATTTCATCCTCAAAATTGACGTACGTATTTGGCGTTTCGAAAAGATGAGGATACCTCGCTTTTATTTTCGTTTTCAACTCCCAGGTCATTTCCTCAATAGCATGGTTCCTCCACAAAACTTTGACTTGTGGTATGACCTTTGTGCATAGGACATGCTCCTTTCTATCCAAGATCTTGATAGGTACCTCCTCATACATTAAGTCTTCGGTTATCTCGTCTGGTTCTAACTCAATAACGTGGTTCGGGTCTTTCACATATTTACGAAGCACAGATATGTGAAAAATATTATGAACACGAGACATGCTTGGAGGTAACGCGAGTCTATAGGGTACTTTTCCTACTCGGTCAAGAATCTGAAATGGACCAATAAATCATGGATTGAGCTTTCCTCTCTTCCCAAATCTTGTAACTCCCTTCCATAGAGCAACTCGCAACAATACATGATCCTCAATACTAAATTCTATGTCCTTTCGATGAAGATCCGCATAACTCTTTTGTCAATCTTGTGCCATTTATATACGTTGTCGAATCATTTGGATCTTTTCTGTAGCCATACGTACCAACTCTGGTCCCAACAATATTACTTCACCCACCTCATCCCAATATATTGGAGAGCGACATTTTTTCTATATAATGCTTCGAATGGAGCCACACCTACACTTGCCTGATAACTATTGTTGTAAGAGAATTCCACCAATGGTAAATACTTATCCCAACTCCCTTTGAAATCTAGGACACAAAGTCTTAATAGATCTTTCAGAGTTTGAATAGTCCTCTCTGATTGTCCATCTGTTTAAGGATGGTATGCCAAACTGAATCATAAATCCGTGCCCATAGCTTTTTGCAAGCTAACCCAAAATCGTGAAGTAAATCTTGGGTCACGATCCGAAACTATAGATACTGGCATGCCATGCAATCTCACAATTTCATTTACGTACATACTAGTAAGACGTTCAATGGAATAAGTCTCCCGTATAGGCAAGAAATGTGCAGACTTGGTTAATCTATCGATAATGACCCAAATGACATCTATGCCTTGAGAAACCTTGGGAAGACCCGTAACGAAATCCATAGTAATGTGCTCCCATTTCCATTTCGAAATCTCACGTGGTTGCAATGGACCCTTTGGCACTTGATGCTCCGCCTTTACACGTTGACAAGCTAAACACCTCGAGATAAACTTCGCGATCTCTCTTTTCATATTGTTCCATCAAAATGTATGTCAAAGATCACGATACATTTTGGTACTTCCAGGATGGATTGCAAACGGTGTATTATGTGCCTCCATCATGATCTTGTATTTCAAATCAGAGTCATTAGGAACACAAAGTCTGGAGTAGACTTGAAGTATTCCTTCTTCATCGATTTTTACTTCTAGAATAGCACCTTCTTGTACTTTTTTCTTCATACGCATCAGCTCTGGGTCTGTGGCTTGAGAAATTTTAACTTTATCGATTAAATTTGGTTCTATACGTATACTTGACATCATCGCATGGTTCCCCGGAGTCTTGAATTCCATCTTCATCTTTTGTAAATCACACAAAATGGGCATTTGTGTTGACAACATCGCACTCGTTCCCGCATATGATCTTCTACTTAATGCGTCAGCTACCACGTTTGCTTTTCCAGGAAGGTATTGAATGGTATTGTCGTAGTCTTTCAACAGCTAGAGCCATCGTCGTTGTAGCATGTTGAGTTCCTTTTGGGTGAAGAAATGTTTGAGGCTTTTATGATCCGAATATATCTCCACTTTCTCCCCATATAGATAGTGCCTCCAGATCTTTAGCGCGAAAACGACTGCTGCCAACTCTAGATCATGAGTAGGGTAATTCCTCTCATATTCTTTGAGTTATCGCGAGGCATAGGCTATGACCTTCCCATGTTGTATGAGAACACATCCTAACCCTTTTCCTGAAGCATCGTTGTAGATAACAAATCCATCCGAACCAGATGGTATTGTCAAGACAGGTGCCGAAATGAGTCTCCTCTTAAGTTCTTGAAAACTCTTCTTGCATTCCTCGCTCCATACAAATTTTGTATCTTTTCGAGTCAGTTGAGTTAACGGAGTAGCGATCTGAGAAAATCCTTCCACGAATCTTCGATAATAACCAGCTAAGCCCAGAAAGCTACGTACTTCGGTCACCGACTTCGGTTGATCCCAAGTTTGTATTGCTTCATCTTCGTCGGGTCAACAGATACTCCATGTTTTGACACCACGTGCCCAATGAATGCTACTTCCTCAAGCCAGAACTCGCATTTCTTCAACTTGGCATATAGCTTATTTTCACGAAGCCTTTGGAGTACCAGCTTCAAATGGTGCTCATGATCTTCATGGCTTTTGGAATATATGAGGATGTCATCAATAAAGACAACAACAAACTAATCCAAATATTCCTTGAATACTCGGTTCATCATATTCATGAAAGCCGCAGGAGCATTAGTCAATCCAAAAGATATGACTAGGAATTCATAATGCTCGTACCGAGTTCTGAAGGTAGTCTTTGGAATATCTACAGTTCTAATCTTTAGCTGATGATATCCAGAACGAAGATTGATATTTGAAAAGAATTGTGCTCCTTGCAACTGCTCAAACAGGTCATCAATACGAGGTAGCAGATACCTATTCTTGATGGTGACATGGTTCAATTCTCGATAGTCAATACAAAGTCGCATACTCCCGTCTTTCTTCTTTACAAATAAAATAGGAGCACCCCAAGGAGATGTACTAGGACGAATGAAACCGATGTCCAACAACTCCTATAGTTGGATCTTTAACTCCTGAAGTTTAGTAGGAGCCATTCGATATGGGGTTTTAGAAATAGGCTTTGTACCAAGTTCAAGATCAATAAAGAATTCAACTTCACGTTCTGTGGGTAGACCGGGAAGTTCTTCAGGAAATACGTCAGGAAATTCACTAACAACAGAAATTTTATTCAAATCTGACGTGTTTTTGTTCAAGTCCATAACATAGGCTAAGAAAAGCTTGACATCCATTTTTTAATAAATGAATGGCTTTATGGCTTGATATGACAGTGATTGATTTTAGTGGTTTAGTTACTTGAATTCACATAACAGGTTGGTTAGGAATATGAAAACTAACAACCTAACGAAAATAATCAATTTTGGCATGATGAGTAGTTAACCAATCAATCCCTAAAATCACATCAAATGCAAGTATCTTTAAAGAGATAGGTCAACAGGTAGTGTGATGGTGCCAACTTGGATCAAACAAGATTTATAAACAGTGGATGTAATGAATGTTTCTCTTAACGGAGTCTCCACAGATAGGTCAAAGTCTAATTTCTCTGGAGTCAAGTTTAAACGTTGAGCACAAGTAGGAGAGATAAATGAATGGGTAAAACCAGTATCTAGTAATGTATAAACTTTGCAAGAATTTATGATTAGCTTACTCGTGATCACCTCATTTAAGTTCCTTGCACTTTGACCAGACACGACAAACGCTCTTCCAGGAACCGCTGACTTTGACTTTTCTGGGACAATCTTTTGAGTCACCATCCCCGCTGGACTTGGTTTCGCTACCGTACAATCTCGAGTGATATGTCCTTCCTTTCCATAATTATAGCATACCTTGAACTTTTGTGGGCAGTTTGGGCTGATGTGCCCCTCTTTTTCACATTTATAGCATACAACCGGTGGTCGTTCTCCTCCCTTAGAAACAGTTGCTACTGGTGATGATGTCTTCACATTATCATTGTTGAATCTCCTCTTTTTAAAATCTCCTCCCGACTCGCTTCTTCTATTATCATGGCCATGATTACCACCAGAGCGGTTACCGCTTTTGTCCGTATTCTTTCCTCCTCGCTGGTTATCATTGCTCCTATGACTGCCGCCACCGGTCTGACCTTGGTTTTGGTCCCTCGGTTGAACATACTCATTATCTCGCTCTAATAATTGAGCCATGTTGACAACATCTAAATATAGAGAAAATTTATGAGAAATGAGATACTGACATATGTCGGGTTTCAAACCTCTCAGAAACATCCGTGTCATACATTCCTCATTCTCCACCAAATGAGGTGCAAACTTGGATAACTCCGTGAACTTCGTCTCGTACTAGGACACCGTCATGTTATTCTGTTCTAGTTTAATAAACTCTACTTCCTTCATACGACGAATACTTTCAGGAAAGTACTTGTCATTGAATAATTTCTGAAATGTCTCCCAAGACATGCTGAGTGCGGCTGGATGGGTACGCTTCACAGATTCCCACCAGTAATCTGCCTCATTACGGAACATAAAGGTGGCGAATGGAACCTTATGTTCCTCCGTGCATCCCAAGACATCAAATATCTTGGTAATTTTCTTGACCCACGTTTCTACCTTAATCGGATCTGGCTTTCCCCAGAATTCTGGTGGTCCCAACTCTTTGAACTTCTTGGCTGTGACCAGCTGTGCATTGCCATTGTTTCTACATGTATTTTGAACAGGAGTCTCTCTCGTCTGGTTTTGTATGAACCGCAAAAAGCTTCTAAACATCTCATCATTCATCGTCTGCTCAGTAATGTTATTTACAGAAGGAACATTGCCGGCTTGTTGCACGTTCTCCTCGTTGGTGATTAATGGTGTTTCCACGGTCGAATTTACTCCATCGTTAATATTCTCAACTGCCATCCTTAAATACTGCCACAAAACAAGGGTTAATTAAAGAAATTGACATACAACATAATAACCCTATACTCTGACCAACCAACAAATAAGCTTAGGTAGGACACACTAGCGAAGGATTTACTCGTCTCTCCCCTCCTAGTTCTATTCCCTGATCTCCTCCAGAGATGATTATACCAACTGTGACGCCCCCAAAACAGTATACATCACCCATTCTGAGTCGCCAAAATATGGTACAGAAACAACTACAACTTTATTAATACAATTGCTTATTTAAATACGACAACACTTAAATTGTGAGTTTAAATACAAATATTGTCTTCTAGACAATATCCACACTCAAATAAGTCCTCATTACAATTATTGATACATTATTTTACAAAAATAGTGAGGACTACTAAACAACTTTTTAGAACTATCATTCCATACCCCGACTAGTACTTGCTACATTCTCGCCTCCTGAGAAGAAAAATGGAACAAAAAGAAAAAGGGTGAGCTCAACTAGCCCAGTAAAGAACATTATGACTAAGATAATATAGAACAAATTATCGTTAGTCCTCACCAGGGAAAAATATAATAGAATACAATAGACAACAAGTTTTAAATCAATATTCGCAGCGGAAATAATAATTCATTAGTAGAGTTAAGTAGAGAATAAAATCTACTATTTTCTATTTATGAATTTAAAAGTTTATCGTCAATATTTTATCCCTCTAACATCAATATATATATATATATATATATATATATATATATATATATATATATATATCTGGAATTAAATATTCATCTTTACACTACAGGCGAAAGATATTTATCAGTTGGTTATGTTCATCTAAACACATGTTCATCTTTACACTACGGGCCGAAGATATTCATCAGAAAATCATTCATCTTTGCACTACATGCCAAAGATATTCAATTATATCATCATTTAGGACTGAGGATGATGAAAAATATTTTAAAGAAAACGAATCAAGTGAAACAAAAGAACAAATATTAAGGATTCGTACTTTAAACAATCTGAGTTCAAAAACACTTCATAAATAATCATAGTGAAGTAAAATTCAAGAATGGTCAAAACACGGATACAATCAAAGCTAGTATCCATAATAGATATCTTGGACAAAAAATAAAAATTTAATTTTTCGGTGAATAGTGCCGTATTCTTGAATAGTACCGTATACATGAACAGTGCCATATACGTGAATAGTAACTCCGACACTAAAAGTTTTAAATTTGATAAAAAGTTCATATCAATATTTTGGCATAATGATATTGAAAGAAATAATATCATTTATAAAAAAATAACATCCATTACCTCGAAAAGACAGTACTTCTGACTGAAATACCGAATATAGTGCTGAAGAAACTTACACCGTATAGTAACACTCAAAGTATCAAAATACTCACAAGAATGCGCTCGATAATATAGAGAGAAAAAATTCCAGTTTTTGGTGTGATTTTCAATTCTAACCTAAACACCATATTTATAGGAAAATGCTTAGAACACCAAAGTAGAAAATTTAATAAAATAATATTATTTATAAAAATTTTCTTAAGCACACTTTTACCAACTGATTTCAGCACTTTGCACATGTTAGTGTAGCCCACAAAATACAAAAAACGTTTTTATTAAAAAAATATTTAAAACTTCAAAAATCATTTATTCCGGAACTTTAATAATTCATAATAAATAGCCCTTTTATCAGAAAAATTCAAATCTTATGTCCTTTTCATAGGAAATTCAATTCTCTACAACTTTGTAGTTTTAAGTTTTTCTAAATTCCAAACAAAAATTGACTGAAATCCACATACGGACGATTTTACAGGCTATAATCAAATTTCAGTCAAAAATGGGATCCACAAATATGAAAAACATGTTTTAAATATTTTTCATAACAAAAATACTCCTCCTCATTTACTCATATATCACACATTCATTGTAAAATATCACCATTATTATTATAATATAATAATATATTTAATTGAATTATTTCATCAGAAAAGATAAAATATCAATTTTCAACAATTGTCACATTAAAAATTTTCTCCTTCTATATCCACATAAAATGAATATTTTCCTTATCATATAAATCAATAATTAATTATTCACAAATAATATTACAAAATCACAATACTGACAATCAGGCCGTTCCAAGGAAAGAAGGGGCTTTCTAATAAGGATTTCTCCTTACTGGCGCGCAATTAGGTGACCAAACCTCTCCTTAGACAGAATTTTCTAGACATTACCAATAATACTATTTAATAATATTGTTTAAATAATATAAATTATTAATCTGATAATAGAAAATACTGTATAGTGATAATTATTGAAACAATAATAATATAAAATATCAACGTAGCCATTATTGAATCAATAGAATAAAATATTAAACAGTAATTACTGTAACAATTATTGAG
This sequence comes from Panax notoginseng, assembly GCA_016801055.1. Classification (NCBI taxonomy): domain Eukaryota; kingdom Viridiplantae; phylum Streptophyta; class Magnoliopsida; order Apiales; family Araliaceae; genus Panax; species Panax notoginseng. The sequence continues at coordinate 144,695,747 of CM029022.1, read as the reverse complement.
TAGTGCCTTCCTACATAAGAATTAATAATTAGTGCAATACCGTGTGCTACTATGCAACAACGCGTATTACTATGATTTAACCACCTGGTATTCCAACAGTATTAACGGTAACAACTACGCCGTTATTTATAAACAACTTATACTTGTCATTTTCTTCATCTCATCGCTTTTTGTTATGGGGCCCACACAAGGCTACGCCGTCATACGAATATTTCTCGACAGTAAGAATATTTCACGACCAGACGAATATTCCCCGACAACAATGAATATTTTATAACCACTTACTTATTTAAAATATTTACGTATTTTACCAATAACTAACCATATTAATCAAATCAATCCTTACTATTTCAAAATAATAAATAGAGAAATTCAATTTTATTTATAATAAGTTGGGGTCTTATAGTATGGTTGTAATCTTTCAACAGCTCAAGCCAACGTCGTTGCCGCATGTTGAGTTCCTTTTGGGTGAAGAAATATTTGAGGCTTTTGTGATCTGTATAGATCTCCACTTTCTCCCCATACAGATAGTGCCTCCATATCTTTAACGCGAAAACGACTGCTGTCAACTCTACATCATGAGTAGGATAATTTCATATTCTTTTAGTTATCGTGAGGCATAGGTTATGACTTTCTCACATTGCATGAGAACACATCCGAACCCTTTTCCTGAATCATCATTGTAGATAACAAATTCATCTGAACCAGATGGTATTGTCAGAACAGGTGCTGAAATGAGTCTCCTCTTGAGTTCTTGGAAGCTCTTCTCACATTCCTCGCTCCATACGAATTTTGTATCTTTCCGAGTCAGTTGAGTTAACGGAGTAGCAATTCGAGAAAATCATTCCATGAATCTCTAATAATAACCAGCTAAGACTAGAAAGCTACGTATTTTGATTACTGACTTAAGTTGCTCTCAACTGTGACTCATATCCCAATCTTGGATAGCACGTCACAATAACACCTATTAGTTTACCACCGCACGAATATGGCGTCCCCTACGGAGAGTCTAGCTTCGGTGCATTCCACAAAGGAAATCACCAGATAGAGGCTCGGGTACCAACTCCTGTAGTTGGGTTTTTAACTCCTGAAGTTCAATAGGAGCCATTCGATATGGGATTTTAGAAATGGATTTTGTACCAGGTTCAAAGTCGATACAAAATTCAATATCACACTTTGGGGGTAGTCTAGAAAATTCTTCAGAAAATATGTCAGGAAATTCACTAACAACAGAAATATTATTCAAATCTGACGTATTTTTTATTCAAGTCCATGGCATGGCTAAGAAAGCTTGACATCCATTTTTCAATAAACGAATGACTTTATGGTTTGATATGAAAGTGTTTAACTTTAGTGGTTTGGTTGCTTGAATTCGCATAACAGGTTGGTTAGGACTATGAAAACTAACAACCTTACGAAAATAATCAATTTTGGCATGATGAGTAGTTAGCCAATCATTCCCTATAATCACATCAAATGCAAGTATCTTTAAATAGATAAGATCAATATGTAATGTGATGGTCCCAACTTGAATCAAGCAAGATTTATAGACAGTGGATGTAATAAAAGTTTCTCCTAACGGAGTCTCAATAGATAAGTCAAAGTCTAATTTCTCAGGGGTCAAGTTCAAACGTTGAGCACAAGCAGGAGAGATAAAAGAATAGGTAGAATCAGTATTTAGTAAGGTATAAACTTCGCAAGAATTTATAATTAACTAACTCGTGCTAACTTCGTTCGGGTTCCTCGCGTTTTGGACAGTCACGACAAACGCTCTTCCAAGAACCGCTGACTTTGACTTGTCCGGGACAGCCTTTGGAGTCACCATTCCTGCTGGACTTGGTTTCACTACTGGACAAAATTGGGCTATATGACCGTCTTTTTCACAACTGAAACACACCTTGGAAGGATGTGAACAATTTAGACTTATATGTCCCTCCTTCCTGAATTTATAACATACGATCAGTGGTCGTTCTCCTCCCTTAGAAACAGTTGATGCTGGTGCTGACGTCTTCACGTTGCATTGTTGTACCTTCTCTTTTTGAAATCTCCCCCCGACTCGCTTCTTTTACTATCATGACCATGATTACCACCAGAGTGGTTACCGCTTTTGTCTGGATATTTTCCTCCCCGCTGGTTGTCATCGCTCTGATGACTGCTGCCACTGGTACGACCCTGGTTATGGTCCCCCAATTGAACATACTCATTATCTCGCTCTAATAATTAAGCCATGTTGACAACATCTGAATATAGAGAAAATTTGTGAGAGATAAGGTATTTACGAATTTCGGGTTTTATCCCTCTTAGAAACATTCGTGTCATACGTTCCTCATTCTCTACCAAATGAGGTGCAAACCGGGATAACTCTGCGAACTTAGCTTCGTACTGGGAGACAGTCATGTTGTTCTGTTCCAGTCTAATAAACTCTACCTCCTTCATATGACGAATACTTTTAGAAAAATACTTATCATTGAACAGTTTCTGAAACGTTTCCCAAGATACTAAGTGCGGCTGGCTGGGTACGCTTCACAGATTCCCACCAATGATCTGCCTCACCACAGAACATAAAGGTGGCGAATGGAACCTTCTGTTCCTCCGTGTATCCCAAGACATCAAATATCTTGGTAATTTGCTTAACCCGCATTTTCGCCTTAATCGGATCCGGCTTTCCCACAAACTTCGGTGGTCCCAACTCTTTGAACTGCTTGGCTGTGACAAGCCGCGCGTTGCTATCATTTTCACCTGTATTTTGTACACGAGTCTCCCTCGTCTGATTTTGCATGAACTGAAAAAAACTTCTAAACATTCCATCATTCATCGTTTGATCGGTGGTGTTGTTTACAAGAGGAACATTGTCGTCCTGTTGTACGTTCTCCTAGTTGGTGATTAAAGGTGTCTCCACGGTCTCATACACTCCATTGTTAATATTTTCAGCTGCCATTCTTAAATACTGCCACAAAACAATGGTTAATTAAAGAAATTGACATGCCACATAATACCCCTATATTCCGACTGACCAAATAAACACAAATAAGCTTAGGTAGGACATACTAGCGAAGGATTTACTCGTCACTCCCTTCTTAGTTCTAACCCCAGATCTCTATCAGAGATCATATCCCTAAACTCTGATACCAATTGTGATGCCCCCAAAATAGGTCCACACAACTTATTTTGAGTCGTCAAATACACGGTACAGAAAATAACTACAACTTCATTATTACAATTGTCGTGCAAAATGCGACAACACATATGATGTGAGTTTAAATACAAATATTATCTTCTGGACAATATTCACACTCAAATAAGTCCTCATTATAATTATGGATACACTATTTTACAGAATAGTGAGGACTACTAAAACAACTGCCTTTAACATCACTCCACACCCCGACTAGTTCTCGCTATATTCTCGCCTCCTGCGAAGAAAAATGGAACAAAAAGGAAAAGGGTGAGCTCAACTAGCCCAGTAAAGAATATTATGACTAAGATAATGTAGAACAAATTATTCCTAGTCTTCAATAGGGAAAAATTTGATAAAATATAATAGACAACAAGTTTTAGATCAACAATTGCAGCGAAAACAACAATTCATTAGAAGAGTTAAGTAGAGAATGAAGTATACTATCTTCTATGATTTAAAAGTCTATCACCAATATTTTATCCATGTAACATCGATCAATATACATTTTGAATCAAATATTCATCTTTGCACTATGGGCCAAAGATATTCATTTATATCATCAGTTGGTCATGTTCATCTCCACGCCTGTCCATTTTTGCACTATGGGCCAAAGATATTCATCAGATAATCATTCATCTTTGCACTACAGGCCAAAGATATTCATCAAGTATCACCATTTAAGACTGAGGATGATGAAAAATATTTTAAAGAACGAACCCAGTGAGATAAAGGACACAATTACGAATTCATAATTTAGTTTATCCAAGTTCAAGAATACTCTATAATAATCAATTATGGAGCAAAATTTCAGAATAAAGTTCAAAATATAGATCCAATCAAAGATAGGAACCATAACAGACAACTTGGATACAGAAAAGAAAACTCAAGGAATTTCTTATCATTTTAGGAATTATAGAAGCAATACTTACCGTAGTAAGTTTAGAGTTAGTAATTTGAAATGAACAATATACGAAACTGAAAATGGATTTTCAATTATCATGTGGTAGTCCACGTAGACAAATCATTTTCATAATTTAATAACAATTAAATATGAAGGGTTATTCATCAGGCATGCGGTAGTCCACGTAGACAGGTTATTCTAATAGAATAATAAAGAATGGAATAACAAAAGGATTTCACCATGCATGCGGTAGTCCGCGTAGACAGGTTATTCCAATAGAATAATAAAGAATGGAATTACAACCCTTACGAGTATTGAAAAAAAGTAACTCTCTTCATGAATACGAAAGAAATAATACCCCTTACGAATGCAACAAATAATATCCCTTACGAATATTGAACGAAGATAATAATCCTTACAAATATAACAAATAATATCTCTTATGAATATTGAACGAAGATAATATTCCTTACGAATACGAAAAATAATATTGTAAGGGAATATGAAATAAATAATACCCCTTTACCTTAGTAGAAGATTGAATACTGAAGTAGGGTAGTAGCAGAATACTCTTCTTCTTGCTCTCTATAGTTTCTCTCTCTAGAGTTTCAGTGAATTCGTAAGAAAAAATGAAGGAATGAGCCTCTATTTATAGGAAAAAGGGCTGAATAGTAACTAATTCATGAACGGCCCAGATTAATTTACTTTTAAACGGACGGTCCATATTGATTTACTATTAAAACTTAAAGCAATGGTCCATACTGATTTACTTTAAACCAGCGATCCATATTGATTTACTATTATAACTTTCCACCAGCAGTCCATATTGATTTACTATTATATCTTCAACCAACGATCCTTATTGATTTACTATTATAGCTTCAACCAACGGTCTAAAAAATTAGCACATCCCCTCATGAAATAATAAGCAAAACATATAACAAACACCTCATAACAAACCCCTCTATTTATATCAAAAATTGAATAAATATTTGCCACAAATCACTTATCTTTAATAAATATATTTTTAATCTATTAACAATTATTCATCATTAATATTATAACTCACAATATTTAACAACCAAGTAATTCCCAGGAAAGAGGGGGTTTTCTGATAAGGATTTCTCCCTATTGGCGCGCAATTAAGTGATCAAACCTCTCCTCGACAGAACTTTCTAGACATCGTCAATATTACAAATAATAATATGAATAACTTTGTCGTCTCAATTGTTGATTAAATAATATAAAATATTATGCAGATGATACTGTGACAATAATTGAATCAAATAATGTGAGATACTATGCAGTAATTACTGTAGAAATAATTGAGTATAACTAAGTGACTTCTTACGTAAGCATCAATAATCAATACCGTGTGCTACTATGCAACCACGCGTATTACTGTACTTTTATTACCGGGTATTTCAACAGTTTAACAGTATAATTTGGTTAGAAAAAAAAACTAATTTTGTCATGAATAGTAACTCGTGAATAGTAACTCGTGAATAGTAACTCGTGAATAGTAACTCGTAAATAGTAACTCGTGAATAGTAACCCCGACATAAAAAGGTGAAAATTTCATAAGAAGTTTAGACCAATATTATTTCTATCATTTTCTAACTACGACAATACTTCCGTTGTGGGGTCCACCAATGCTTGTGTCATTGTACGAATATTCCCCGACAACAAGAATATTCCACGACCAAACGAATATTCCCCAACAAAAATGAATATTTTATAACCACTTACTTATTTTGTAAAATTTGCAAACATTATCCGCAACTATAATATTATATCAAATTCACATCATAATATTCCAAAATAATAATTAGAGGAAATTCCATTTTTTTTTAAAAAAATCAGGGTCTTACAGTACATGACAAAATGGCTAAGCAAGTCTGTGCAGGAAAATACAAGCCCATCTATAAAGCCCAATGGAACCTAGAACGTCAGAAGGGTCATGGAATGCTGCAATAGCTGATCTACAATCACCCTGTCTGAAGAGGATACACTATCATACCAAGAACTCAGACGGGAGGCCACCAATACTGGTGGGGTGTGATCAATACGGCTGACTATCGAGGAAGATATCTGTGTGAGCCGTATCATAAGACCATCCAAGGGTTAATGTTGAATTTCTCTGGACATACATATTCATGACATAATACATGCATAACAAATAATAGAAGGCAATATGATGTAGGGAATGGAAAACAATACATACATCCTAAGTACATCATCATCTAAATACATCATCTCTGTACAACTAAAAAATACAGGAAAATGGGGCATAGACGCCCTGCGACTAACAGAGGCTTATCAAAAGATATAACAAAAATTGGGCACAGCCACCTAGTATCTAACAGAGGCCTATCAAAAGATATAGCAAGAATACACATCAGAAGAAGACAATGGTGTCTATGTCTACATCATCAATCATGTCCACCTGATGTTACTCCTCCTGAGTCACTGGATCTCTGCCAAGAGGTATGTTAGGCATATACAAGGGAGGATCTGTACCGGCAAAGCCATATGGGTCATCTGAAGGGCCAGCCCCCGAGCTGGAAGGATCAAAAGTATTCACCTCTGAAGGATCTCTGCCCAAGTGCCAGATGAAAAAATGTGCCCAGTCTAACTACCAGGTCAAACTATCAATCTATGTCAAATGAGTCGAATCTCAGACACAGGTCAGCCAATCCGTCATCATCACGGATCCAGGAACCATATCCCCCATAAACTCTCCAATGGTAGAGGGGACCACCAGCGGTATAATGCCTCCTGGGTAAATGAACCTTCTGACAAAGTGTAGTCATCAATGCCCATCAATGGGATATCATCGATAAGCAACTACAACATAGGCCAATAACACCTGGCAGGAGGCAAGATCGGTACACGAATCTCTCCTGTGGTGCTCCTAATAGCACGCTCTCCTAAATAGAGCTCCCATCCTCCATCTGTGAAGAGAGGAATCCTACGGGTGGATATCACATGCTCGACACCAGTCGGATAATCATCCTTAAATCTAATGGTCAAGTGTTCCCCAGAGTAGGGAACCCAAGTGATGACATCAGCTGTCAACAACTCTAACTGTAAGCGACAATGGGTGAAACCCTCATCTACATGAATCTCTGCTAATATAGAGTGATGCCATCACCGTCCTCGTGGATAGGTCTCTAAACCTAACACACTCACAGGACGCAAACATGGGAGCCTCTCATAGGCCCAAAACTGCCAATATAAAGGCAAACATCTGCTGTCGGTGAACACTCTTAACCTGTACATGGGAAATCAAAAGAGAAATACTCACCAGCAAAAATGGGTAAAATCCTAGCAAAGCCTCTGTCAAGCCCTGTGAACGCATACGTATTCCCTTGAGGAAATAGGCAAAGGTGTAGGATCCCCAATCATATTATCCAATACGGTCCACCTCCCGAGTGGACAGTATGACACTGTGGAAGAGTTATCTTCTATGAAACAACATCTGATAATCATCAAGAATAATCGCCGAAGAATGTGATCCCTGACTCTCACATCAGGCGGCATGGGCTCACTTAACAGTCCACTCATAGCATCTACGCTCAAAGGATATGTACGAACGACACTGCCCTTGAGTGCCTCAGCTGGAACTCCTAATAAGGATCTAACGGCAATCGGGGTAATGTTCGTCGTACATGGCACTGGCACCCCTCCAAACTCCATACCGGTGATAAACTGCCAATCCATCGGCGTCATCATCACCTCATAATCCAACAAATAGAGAGACTGAGTCTGGTGAAACCAACGCTCAGACAATGCCCTGAGGTTACCCCAGGGACAACGACGGGGTAAAATAGAAAAGAATGCCCCAAAGCCCCAACCATGCACAATACATCGGTAATCTGGATGCAGAGCCTGATAAAGAGAGTGTATGCTGAACCAGTTCCCTTGAGGCTGTGTAAAGCCTGGAACCTACAAAAAATGCAGATCAATGTCAGAATCCTTGCTCCTCATTAATGGGAAAAAGGAAGATTCAAACCCAGCTTTTACCTCATTTGCCTGCAAGTAAACTGAGGGGTGGAAACTCAAATCACCCAAAAGATCTGGAATCATCACAACAATGCCTGAAAGATCCCTACGGGGAACATAAGTAGCAAGAGCTGGAGCCACATCCGGTACATCCTCCTCCTCGTCCTCGACATCCGGTACATCAACCCGGATAGGAAGTATCACCGCCTCCGCTAAACGATGAGGATGTCTGACTGAACAGGGTCGAAGCACTTCAGAAGCCCTCCTCCGCACACTTGAAGTGGTCCTGCGGGAACTACTCGGCTGATCCAGTTCCATAACATCTGGACACAAGTCTCTAAATCACCTCAGAAAAGGTGTGGTAAATTCTAACCTGGAGCTTTTCAAATGCATTTTATGACTACATGCATGCATGCATTACTTTAACATACGCCTACAGTAGAGTTAAAAATGCATGTCTACCCAATGCCTAGACTTTTGGAAAATTTTTGCCAAAGTCACTTTTGTAACAAGGACTATCCACATACGCATAGGCATGACTAAGTGGCCATTCAGTAGCACACTTGCCCACAGTCATAAACATCTTATATGCATACAAATCTCAAAGTCACAATCTGTAAGGGTAGCCTAATTACCAGGATTACTTTATTTTTTTACCTTTACTCATTTGTCTTCTAATAGGATAAGAAATAGCAGAAAAAAGTACCAATTTGATTGTTTCAAAAGTTAAATTTTTTCACATCATTATGTTAAGCATAGTTTAACACTAATATTTACTATGTTGAATATTTTTTATCAAGTCATTTGAGTATGCATATTCACTACAATGTGTTTAGACGCATTTCATGTGATAATTCATTTTCTAACGGACGAAAATTGGAAAAGAAGACATGTATACATTACCAAGATAGTGTGAAACACTTGTATGGTGATAGAATTTGTAGAAAGCCACCCGAACTCAGTAGATCTGAAGAAGAGCTCTCGAATTTCCTATATGGCGCAGTATAAAAATAACTTGTGAAAGCAATAGGCCACTTAAGGGCACCCACGGTTGGCCGCAGGTGTACCTATGACTGCCGCAGGTGTACCTACAGCTGTCGTAGGTGTACCTGTGGCTACCCTAGGTGGGTCCCACCCCTTCGGCTTGGCCCAATTCGAGTTGCAAAGGAGGTCTCACAAGTTGAAACAGTCAAATCAGGAGAAAAAATGCTACGCAATTGAGCGAAAAAGCAAGAAATCCTGGTTCTCACAGACCAAACTGCGGGTCTTTCTATCACTCATTGGTATTCGCCTAAACACAGGGTTCACTATACCGATGATCATAAATTGTTGTAAACTACGATCGATAATACCTCACAAAGGTCCGATGCCGTCAGTACATGGTCGTAACTCCAAAGCACTTCTCCCCACCGGAAACTTTATGTGTCTTCAGCCGTTGAAGCACATTTCAACAAAGGTCAAGCAGCCTTAACGTTCTTTTAGTTATTGGCAATTAAACCCAACGAATCGTCAAAAGACATCCACTGACATCAGCCATTGATGCACATATCAACGAGGGTCAGGCAAGCCTGACAAACACAAACTGTTGGCAATAATTTCGACAGATCACTTGAAAAACCTGGCGATACAAACCAGGAAAAACATCCTCATCGGGGAGGACCAATGTTGGAATCTGTTATACACAATCTGCATCAGAAAAATGCTCATTCCCCTAGAGTCTCTTGTACATGAGAGGAACATCTATGGTGGAAAGTTTGTACCAAGGATTAAGGACTTTGGTGATAACCCCAACATCAGCATCCTGGAAGTTCTTGAGAACTTTGGAGCACACATCCAAGCAGTTTGTCAGGGTCATCAGTGATCACTCTAGTACCCATCAGAAGTTATGGGAGCAAACAGTCATCACATCCCGTTGGAAAGCAGTCCAACGAACCACATACATTATACATTTACATCATACTGCAGTACATTGCATCATGAATATCTTGTCATGTTTCAAGTGTCTAGTGTTCTTTATCCTATCCATGCCATTACACTGCATGAATATGATAAAAAGGGGCATCAGTAGACACTCAAAACTTTTGTGTTCCTGTTACTAACCGTGCAGGAGGGCAAAGTCGTCTTCCAGAGATAACCTTGGAAGTCAAAGCAGCACAGTACTGGTGATAACCCCGGGATACTCAGTCAATTTAATCTCAAAAATAACCCCGAGATATTCAGTCCAGTCCCGAAGACAACCCCAAGATACTCAATTTTCCTTCTTGGAGACAACCCCGAGATAGTCAGTTCCAATCCCGAAGACAACCCCGGGAGCTTCAGTTCAAACCTCGGAGATAACCCCGAGGAATGCAGTTCCAGTTCTGGAGATAACCCTGGAATCCTCATATCCATCTCCGAGATAACCCCGAGATCTTCAGTTCAAATCCTAGAGACAACCCTGGGAGATACAGTTCAAACCTCAGAGACAACCCCGAGGCATGTAGTTGCAGTTTCGGAGATAACCCTAGAAATGTTTGTTTCAAACCCATGCGATCAGCTTCAACACTCGGTGATAGCCCCGAGGCACTCAGTTTTGAACCCGGGGATAACCCCAGGAGGACAGGCACACCTCTGAGATAACCCTGAGGACATTCAGCACTTGCAACAGCCCAATCTCAGAGATAATCCTGAACAACGACTGCTAAATCAGCCCAAATCAGAGATAACCCCGGTGAGGGGAAAAATCATCATTTTGCCACCTCGATCCCACATTGCGTCGTCTCAACAACATTTCAACATACATTACACACAGTAATGTCCTACAAGAACCAATAACACCAATCCCGAGTAACTACTACACAGGACAACACACCGAATAGAATTTGAAGACTTAAAGACTCAGGGCATGGTCCCATCTTCTTGACTTCGTACAACCTCTAATCCCATGTCATTGTGTAGCTCTTGACAACAGCATGCCAAAAAAGGTCTTATACACCTCAATCGAATGCCTTGATTGAAGTTTTGAAAGTTTAAGTAGACATCACGTTGCACGCGTGCATGTACATCAAGACAGCAGGGCCCTTGGAGCCCGGGGCACCCCGGGCAGCCGCAGGTACATCTGGGGCTACCGCAGGTACACCTGCGGCTCCCCCCTCTATAAATAGAGGGCTTGGGGTGGCCATTTTCCACAAGAAAACGGTGAGGAGGCCCTGCCCAATTTGCTCTATACACACTATAAATTGAGTACTTTCTCATTTCAAACACTTGTGAGCTTATATTTGGCTACTTAGCTGATGGAATGTTAGAGCATGAAAGGGGAACCAATAATCGACTGAAAATAAAACTGCACCATGCACAAAGGGGCAGGAAGGAAATACAGTCAAGGCTACTCAAATCATCTCTGGGTACTCGAGATGTCTTCAATGATTTGTAGCGCCACATAATTTGATATCCAGTAGAGGAGAAGAAAATTGTCTATCTGATAGATCGATCTGTGGTATGCCACATGATCCAGGATTCCTTTGATGACGTTAATGAATTCTAAAGGGTAGTATAGAAGTCTAAATGCTCTATAATAGTATGAATAAAAGAGCATTTGAAGTTTGTAATATAACTGGTAGCAAGTGTAAACTACTAGTTGTTTTGTATGTATTTTATAACATATGAATAAAAGATATGTTTGTGTTATTCAAATTCTTATGTGGATTTTTCTTGTTTTATATAGAATCATTCCACCAACAAGAAGACCTCAACGAGAGATAGATAATGATGTTAATCCTACCCAACAATTAGTAGAACTTTTGTTAGGTGTTATAAATAGACACATAACCCAAAACACTCCCTTTAAGGATTTTAAATTAGTTGGTCCACCCGAGTTCAAAGGTACATCCAAACCTGTCGATGCACAAATCTGGATTACGGAAATAGAAATTTTTTTCTTAGTAACCAATTTCAATAACAATCAAAAGATAACTTTTGCAACCTTTTTCTTGAAAGGTGAGGCGAATTACTGGAGGGAATCAACTAAGGGTCGAGTAGAAACTAAAATTGTGCCATGGGATAGATTCTGTGACGCCCCCAAAATAGGTCTATTCCACCCAACCCATTCTGAGTCGCCAAATACATGGTACAGAAACAACTACAACTTTATTAATATATTTGTCGTGCAAAATACGACAACACATATACTGTGAGTTTAAATACAAATATTGTCATCTAGACAGTATTCATACCCAATTAAGTACTCATTATACTTATTGATACACTATTTCACAAAATAGTAAGGACTACTAAAATAACTGTCTTGAACCATCATTCCACACCCCGACTAGTACACGCTACATTCTCGCCTCCTGAGAAGAAAATGGAACAACAAGGAAAAGGGTGAGCTCAACTAGCCCAGTAAAGAATATTATGACTAAGATAATAGATAACAAATTATCCTTAGTCTTCAACAGGGAAAATTCTAATAGAATACAATAGACAACAAGTTTTAAATCAACAACTGCAGTGAAAACATCAATTCATTAGAAGAGTTAAGTAGAGAATACAAACTACTATCTTCTATATATGAATTTAAAAGTTCATCGTCGATATTTTATCCCTGTAACATCAATCAATATATATCTGGAATCAAATATTCATCTTTGCACTACAGGCCAAAGATATTCATCAGTTGGTCATGTTCACCTCAACACCTGCTCATCTTTGCACTACGGGCCAAAGATATTCATCATAAAATCATCAATCTTTGCACTACAGGCCAAAGATATTCAGTAACATCATCATTTAGGACTGAGGATGATGAAAAATATTTTTAAGGAAACGAATCCAGTGAAACAAAATAATAAATATTAAGGATTCGTATTTCAGCTATTCCATGTCCAAAAATACCTCATAAATAATCATAGTGGAGTAAAATTCAAGAATGATCAAAACATGGATACAATCAAAGCTAGTATCCAGAATAGATATTTTGGACGAAAAGAAAAAAAATTTATTTTTTGGTGAATAGTAACTCGTGAATAGTAACTCGTGAATAGTAACTCATGAATAGTAACCCCGACATGAAAAGTTCCAAATTTGATAAAAAGTTCAGATCAATACTTTGGTATAATGATATTGAAGAAAATAATATCATTTAATAAGAAATAACATCCCTTACCTCAGAAATGCGGTACTTCTGACTGGAATACTAGATATAGTGCTAAAGGAAACTTGCACCGTATAGCAACACTCAAAGTATCAAATACTCACAAGAATACGCTCGATATAGAGAGAGAAATAGAGGGAAACTTGTGTTTCTGGTGTGATTTTCAATTCTAACCTAAGCACCCTATTTATAGGAAAATGCTTAGAACACCAAAGCAGAAAATTTAATATATATATATATATATATATATATATATATATATATATATATATATAAATTTTCAAGCCCACCTCAAGACCATCTGAACTCAGCTCATTATGCACATGTTGTAGCCCACAAAGCAAACAAAAAATGTTTTCTTTGAAAAAAATAATTAAAACTTCCAAAAATTAATTATTTCGGAACTTCAGAACTTCAATAATTCATAATAAAAAGCCCTTTTGTCAGAAAATTTGAATCTCGTGAGTTTATATAGGAAATTCAATTCTCTACAACTTTGCAGAAGAAAGTTTTTCCAAATTCCAAACAGAAATTGACCGAAATCCACAAACGGACGATTTTACAATCAATAATAAATTTTCGGTCAAGAATTGTGTCCACCAATACACAAAACATGTGTTAATCATTTAATGCCACAAAAATACTCTTCCTCCTCATATACTCATATATCCCACATTCATTGTAAAAATATCACCATCAATATATTATTAAAATAATATATTAAATGAATTATTTTATCAGAAAAAGATAAAATATTAATTTTCAACAATTGTCACATTAAAAAATTTTCTCCATCTATATCCACATAAAATCAATATTTTCCTCATCATATAAATCAATAATTAATTATACACAAATAATATTACAGAACCACAGTACTGACAACCAGGCCGTTCCCAGGAAAGAGGGGGCTTTTCAATAAGGATCTCTCCTTACTGGCGCGTAATTAGATGACCAAACCTCTCCTTAGACAGAACTTTCTAGACATTACCAATAATGTTATCTAATAATATTATTCAGATAATATAAATTATTGTTTCGATAATAGAAAATATTGTATAGTGACAATTATTAAAACAACAGTAATATAAAATATCAACGCAGCAATTATTGAATCAATAAAATACAATATTGAACAGTAATTACTGTAACAATTATTGAGTAGTGCCTTCTTACGTAAGAATCAATAATTGGTGCAATACCGTGTGCTACTATGCAACAACGCGTATTACTGTGTTTTAACCACCGGGTATTCCAACAGTATTAACGGTAACAACTACGCCGTTATTTATAAACAACTTATTTTTGTCGTTTTCTTCATCCAATCGCTTTCCGTTATGGGGCCCACACAAGGCTGCGCCGTCGTACGAATATTTCCCGACAACAAGAATATTCCACGACCAAACAAATATTCCCCGACAACAATGAATATTTTAGGACCACTTGCTTATTTGAAATATTTGCGCATTTTACCCATAACTAACCACATTAATCAAATCAACCCTTACTATTTCAAAATAATAAATAGAGGAATTTAAATTTCATTTATTAATAATTTGGGGTCTTACAACCTCCCCTCCTTATAAAATTTCGTCCTCGAAATTGACATACGTACCTGGTGTTTCGAAAAGATGAGGATACCTCGTTTTCATTTCCGTTTCTAACACCCAGGTCATTTCCTCAATAGCATGGTTTCTCCACAAAACCTTAACTTGTGGTATAACTTTCGTGCGTAGGACATGCTATTTCCAATCTAAGATCTTAACAGGTACCTCCTCGTACGTTAAGTCTTCAGCTATCTCGTTTGGTTCTAACTCAATAACGTGGTTCGGGTCGTCCACATATTTACGTAACATTGATACGTAAATAACGTTATGAACACGTGACATACTTAGCGTTAAGGCGAGTCTATAGGCCACAGTTCCTACTCGATCGAGGATTTCAAATAAATTGAAGGCTTGAGCTTTCTTCTCTTCATCGACTCTTACTTCTAGAATAACACATTCTTGCACCTTCTTCTTTATATTCATCAGCTCCAGGTCTGTAGCTTGAGTGGCTTTAACGTTATCGATTAAAGTCGATTTTACTCGTATACGTGGGTCCCTAGAGTCATTAACTCTATCTCTATCATTTATAAATTATACAAAATAGGTCTTTGTGTTCAACAATATCTCACTCGTACTCGCATACGATCAATGTGTCAGCTACCACGTTTACTTTTCTAGGATAGTATTGGATGGTGTGATCGAAATCTTTCAACAGCTCGAGCCAACGTCGGTGTCGCATGTTGAATTCTTGGAAGCTCTTCTCGCATTCCTCGGTCCATTCGAAGTTTGTATCTTTTCGAGTCAGCTGAGTTAACGGAGTAGCGATTCGAGAAATCCTTCAACGAATCTCTGATAGTAACCAGCTAAGCCTAGAAAGCTACATATTTCGATTACTGACTTAGGTTTGCTCTCAACTGTGACTCATATCCCAATCTTGGATAGCACGTCACAATGACACCTATCAGTTTACTACCGCACGAATATGGCGTCCCCTACAGAGAGTCTGGATTCAGTGCATTCCACAAAAGAAGTCACCAGATAAAGGCTCGGTTATCAACTTCTATAGTTAAATTTTTAACTCCTGAAGTTCAATAGGAGCCATTCGATATGAGATTTTAGAAATGGGTTTTGTACCGGGTTCAAAGTCGATACAAAATTCAATATCACGCTCTGGGAGTAAGCCAAGAAATTCTTCAGGAAATACGTCAGGGATTTACTAACAATAAAAATATCATTCAAATCTGACGTATTTTTTTTTTGTTCAAGTCCATAACATAGCTAAGAAAGCTTGACATCCGTTTTTCAATAAACGAATGACTTTACGGCTTGATATGAAAGAGTTTGACTTCAATGGTTTGGTTGCTTGAATTTGAATAACAGGTTGCTTAGGAATATGAAAACTAACAACCTTACGAAAGCAATCAATTTTAGCATGATGAGTAGTTAACCAATCAATTCCTAAAATCACATCAAAAGCAAGTATCTTTAAAGAGATAAGATCAACAGGTAATGTGATGATGCTAACTTGGATCAAACAAGATTTATAAACAGTGGATGTGATGAAAGTTTCCCCTAACGGAGTTTCAACAGATAAGTCAAAGTCTAATTTCTCCGGAGTCAAGTTTAAACGTTGAGCACAAGCAGGAGAAATAAATGAATGGGTAGAACCGGTATCTAATAAGGTATATACTTCGTAAACATTTATAATTAACTAACCCGTGCTAACTTCGTTCGGGTTCCTCGCATTCTGACCAGTCACGAAAAACGCTCTTCCAGGAACCGTTGACTTTGACTTTTCTAGGACAACTTTTTGAGTCACCGTCCCCGCTGAACTTGGTTTTGCATAAATTGCAAAAAGCTTCTAAACATCCCATCGTTCATCGTCTGCTCAGTGGTGTTGTTCACAGGAGGAACATTGCCAGCCTGTTGCACGTTCTCCTCGTTGGTGAGTATAGGCATCTCCACCGTCTCATTTACTCCACTGTTAACATTCTCAGTCGACATTCTCAAATACTGCTATAAAACAAGGGTTAATTTAACAAATTAACAAATCACATAATATCCCTATATTATGACCGACCAACAAATAAGCTTAGGTAGGACACACTAGCGAAGGATTTACTCGTCTCTCCCCTCCTAGTTCTATTCCCCGATCTCCGCCAGAGATCATATCCCTAAGCTCTGATACCAACTGTGACTCTGGACACCAACCTATGTCAGCACCTTACATTGATACCTATCAGTTTGCCACCGCAGAACGGCGTCCCCTATGGAGAGTCTGGTTTCGGTGCATCCCCCATCAACAGGAAGTCACCAGCGAGAGGCTCGGGGCTCTTTACTTATAGCTCTGATACCAAATGTGACGCCCCCAAAATAGGTCCATTCCACCCAACCCATTCTGAGTCGCCAAATACATGGTACAGAAACAACTACAACTTTATTAATACATTTGTCGTGCAAAATACGACAACACATATACTGTGAGTTTAAATACAAATATTGTCATCTAGACAGTATTCATACCCAATTAAGTACTCATTATACTTATTGATACACTATTTCACAAAATAGTGAGGACTACTAAAATAACTGTCTTGAACCATCATTCCACACCCCGACTAGTACTCGTTATATTCTCGCCTCCTTAGAAGAAAATGGAACAACAAGGAAAAGGGTGAGCTCAACTAGCCCAGTAAAGAATATTATGACTAAGATAATATACAACAAATTATCCTTAGTCTTCAACAGGGAAAAATCTAATAGAATACAATAGACAACAAGTTTTAAATCAACAACTGCAGTGAAAACATCAATTCATTAGAAGAGTTAAGTAGAGAATACAAACTACTATCTTCTATATATGAATTTAAAAGTTCATCGTCGATATTTTATCCCTGTAACATCAATCAATATATATCTGGAATCAAATATTCATCTTTGCACTACAGGCCAAAGATATTCATCAGTTGGTCATGTTCACCTCAACACCTGCTCATCTTTGCACTACGGGCCAAAGATATTCATCATAAAATCATCAATCTTTGCACTACAGGCCAAAGATATTCAGTAACATCATCATTTAGGACTGAGGATGATGAAAAATATTTTTAAGGAAACGAATCCAGTGAAACAAATTAATAAATATTAAGGATTCGTATTTCAGCTATTCCATGTCCAAAAATACCTCATAAATAATCATAGTGGAGTAAAATTCAAGAATGATCAAAATATGGATACAATCAAAGCTAGTATCCAGAATAGATATTTTGGACGAATAGAAGAAAATTTTATTTTTCGGTTAATAGTAACTCGTGAATAGTAACTCGTGAATAGTAACTCATGAATAGTAACTCATGAATAGTAACCCCGACATGAAAAGTTCTAAATTTGATAAAAAGTTCAGATCAATACTTCGGCATAATGATATTGAAGAAAATAATATCATTTAAGAAGAAATAACATCCCTTACCTCAGAAATACGGTACTTCTGACTGGAATACTAGATATAGTGCTAAAGGAAACTTGCACCGTATAGCAACACTCAAAGTATCAAATACTCACAAGAATACGCTCGATATAGAGAGAGAAATAGAGAGAAACTTGTGTTTCTGGTGTGATTTTCAATTCTAACCTAAGCACCCTATTTATAGGAAAATGCTTAGAACACCAAAGCAGAAAATTTAATATATATATATATATATATATATATATATATATATATATATATATATATATATATATAAATTTTCAAGCCCACCTCAAGACCATCTGAACTCAGCTCATTATGCACATGTTGTAGCCCACAAAGCAAACAAAAAATGTTTTCTTTGAAAAAAATAATTAAAACTTCCAAAAATTAATTATTTCGGAACTTCAGAACTTCAATAATTCATAATAAAAAGCCCTTTTGTCAGAAAATTTGAATCTCGTGAGTTTATATAGGAAATTCAATTCTCTACAACTTTGCAGAAGAAAGTTTTTCCAAATTCCAAACAGAAATTAACCGAAATCCACAAACGGACGATTTTACAATCAATAATAAATTTTCGGTCAAGAATTGTGTCCACCAACACACAAAATATGTGTTAATCATTTAATGCCACAAAAATACTCTTCCTCCTCATATACTCATATATCCCACATTCATTGTAAAAATATCACCATCAATATATTATTAAAATAATATATTAAATGAATTATTTTATCAGAAAAAGATAAAATATTAATTTTCAACAATTGTCACATTAAAAAATTTTCTCCATCTATATCCACATAAAATCAATATTTTTCTCATCATATAAATCAATAATTAATTATACACAAATAATATTACAGAACTACAGTACTGACAACCAGGCCGTTCCCAGGAAAGAGGGGGCTTTTCAATAAGGATCTCTCCTTACTGGCGCGCAATTAGATGACCAAACCTCTCCTTAGACAGAACTTTCTAGACATTACCAATAATGTTATCTAATAATATTATTCAGATAATATAAATTATTGTTTCGATAATAGAAAATATTGTATAGTGACAATTATTAAAACAACAGTAATATAAAATATCAACGCAGTAATTATTGAATCAATAAAATATAATATTGAACAGTAATTACTGTAACAATTATTGAGTAGTGCCTTCTTACGTAAGAATCAATAATTGGTGCAATACCGTGTGCTACTATGCAACAACGCGTATTACTGTGTTTTAACCACCGGGTATTCCAACAGTATTAACGGTAACAACTACGCTGTTATTTATAAACAACTTATTTTTGTCGTTTTTTTCATCCAATCGCTTTCTGTTATGGGGCCCACACAAGGCTGCGCCGTCGTACGAATATTCCCCGACAACAAGAATATTCCACGACCAAACAAATATTCCCCGACAACAATGAATATTTTAGGACCACTTGCTTATTTGAAATATTTGCGCATTTTACCCATGACTAACCACATTAATCAAATCAACCCTTACTATTTCAAAATAATAAATAGAGGAATTTAAATATTATTTATTAATAATTTGGGGTCTTACAGATTCAAAGAATTGTTCTTTGAAAATTATTTTTCCTAATCTCTGAAGGATCGTATGGAGGTACGATTCCTAGAATTGAAACAAGGAGACCTGACTGTATCTCAGTATACGACCAAGTTTAACGAACTGTCCAGGTTTGCTCCTCACCAAGTCAATGCTGAACTTAGAAAGACTCGGAGGTATCAAGAAGGTTTGAAACCTCATATAAGAAAGTAAATTATCCATATTCTAACTAAAGACTTTTCCCGAAATACTCGAGAAAGCTTCCATAGTTGAGAGTGAAAACGAGAATCTCATTAAATTTCATCAGGAAAAGAAGAATCAAAATGAAAAGGGGAAATCTAAGACCGAACCCAGTTCAGGTGGGTTTAATAATAAAAGGAAATGGGATACTACTTTTTCTAACAACCCGGGGAAAAAGGTATAAAGAAAGGATCAAGAAGTGGCACGACTATAAAATTTTGAATAAAAAGTTCGAATTGGGCCAAGAGGTATTATTGTACAACTCTCGACTGAGATTATTTCTTGGGAAACTCAAATCAAGATGATCGGGGCTATTCACCATCAAAACAGTCTATCCACATGTCGCCGTTGAACTCTATAGCTGGAATCCATTGGAAACTTTTAAAGTCAACGGACAACATTTAAAGCACTATTGGGGTGGTGACCTCGATCACCAAGTAACCTCAATCACTCTTGTTGATGCGTCATGACATAGGGAGTAGTCAGGCTGAAAGACTTCAAAACAAGCACTTATTGGGAGGCAACCCAATTTTCATGTTATCTACAGTATTCAGCTTTACATTGTATAATTCAGTAGATTAGTTATTAGTGTTAGTACTTAGTAGTTCAATTTTTGAAAATCATAGGTTAGTAGTTAGTCAGCTCACGAATTAGTTATTGTGTCTTAATCTTAGCTTCCTTGCTCAATTTCTATAGGAATAAATCTAATTTTGGGTTTTATTGAATTTCAGGTATTAAGAATGAAGTTTACATGCGTACGAGACAAAACAGCAGAAAATCAAAAGTGGTGCAGAAAACAGTAGCTCGTGTAGACACTCAAAAATTTTACATTCATGTTACTAACCGTGCAAGAGGGCAAAGTCATCTTCCAGTGCAGCACAGTCCCGGAGACAACCCCGGGATACTCAGTCAATTCAATATCAGAAATAACCCCGAGATATTCAGTCCAGTCCTGGAGACAACCCCGGGATACTCAGTTTGTCATCTCGGAGACAACCCTGAGATAGTTAGTTCCAATCCCAAAGACAACCCTGGGAGCTTCAGTTCAAACCTCAGAGATAACCCCGAGGAATACAGTTCCAGTTCCGAAGAGAACCCCAGAATCCTCAGTTCCATCTCGGAGACAACCCCGAGATCTTCAGTTCCAATCTTGGAGACAACTCCAGGAGATACAGTTCAAACCTCAGAGACAACCCCGAGGCATGCAGTTGTAGTTCCAGAGATAACCCCAGAAATACTTGTTTTAAACCACTGCGATCAGCTTCAACACTCGGTGATAGCCCCGAGGCACTCAGTTCTGAACCCGAAGATAACCCCGGGAGGACAGGCACACCTCAGAGACAACCCTGAGGACATTCAGCACTTGCAAAAGCCCACAATCATGCTAAAAATAATCAAAGCATTAATAAAATAAAAGCCAAAACAGTATATGGCATTCATAATGATAAAAATCCACACATAAACCCGTAGTTCAAAACGACTGCACCACAATACTGGTAAAAAGTCATAACAAAATACTAAATATTCAACCTAGCATGGCAGTATGAAAATAAAACAGATAATAGCTAAAAGCACCCCCAAACTTGAGGTGAGCAATGCTCTCATTGCTAAACATAAATCAATCGATACAAGAGGGCTTCCCTAAAGTGCGCTCACTCAACAGTAGTCTCTTCCTCATCAGCCTCGGCGGGCGGTGATGGGGGAGGGTAGGGTGAGAAAATAGGCAGCTCTGGAAACTGGTATGGCATGAACTCAGCATTCTCGCCACAATAATAGGTGTAGATGCTCTGCATAGTGTTCACCAACTCAGCCTGGTACTGCATAGCTATCTCTTATCTCTGAGCCACTGCAGCTATGTGCCTCCTCTGCCTCTGCGCCTCGGCGTCCTGTTTCTGATGCAGCAGGGTTAGGGATGCCATGTTGTCAGTCAGTAGACCCTGTGCAGCTGGGCTGGCTTCTAAAGTCTATGCCTGCTCTGGTTCTATAGTAGGGGGCGGTGCTGTAGGTGGTCCGTAGCCTTTGCCTCTGACATGCGACTCTGCCCCGTCCCACACAATGAAGTGGGAGATCGTCTGGTGGTCGATGATTGCCATGGGAGGCAAGGCTATCTCCTCTGGCCCTCACTGAATGCCTGTCTGGTTGCACAATCGAGTGATCAATGATGGATGTGGAAGCCCCAAAGCCACGGTACTTTTGATTGCCTTTAGAATGGACTTGTGAATCAGAACTCCAATATCCACCTACAGACCCGTGACAATGGCGAATAGCAGAATCACCCTATCGCTGGTCACGTCGCTCAAGTGACGGGTTGGGATCATGTTCGCACATACGAAGCTGAACCACGCTTTCCCATAACGACTGAGCGCTGAAGTCGGGAAGCTAGTCTTCTCACCCGTATAATTATTCTTCTTCCACGCGGTCCCGAGCTTGCACAGCCTCCTAATGATGTCCTCTAGGTCGTAGCTACGGAGCCCCGGCTCTATATAGTCCTTATCGGCATAGTTGGGCGTGGCAAACAGCGCATTGATGGCCTCACTTCCAAACGCCACTAGCTTTCCCCTAATTTGGACAACCGCGTCACCTTCGGCAATGGCGTTGGCATAGAACTCCTGAACCACTGATATGACAGCTGACCCAGATGGTTTTATGAAATGGGTCCATTGGCGTTCTTCTATCATAGTTGCTAACTCACCATCCTTTTTGTTCGGCTTGAACCCCCACTCAGGAATGAGATTTCGTGCGCCAAATGAGCTTTTATACCTTTTCTAGGCCTCCTCATTGATAAATTTGGTTCTATCCCAAGCCGTTGTTGGAGTCGCGGATGAAGATCCTCCCATGCTAAGGCGTTGCCTCTTTTGTGCCATTTCTGAACTTGATGCAATATGTATGAACACTGGTAGAAAACCCAATTCAAACTCCCCCAAACCTTTTTGCAGAATACCCCCAACGAATCCAATGCCAAACAGCCCCAAATCAGTCAAATTTTTGGTTCAGGCAATTTATGGAACACCTAGAGTGCACTCCTCAAAACCAACTTGGACAACCTTTGTTTGTAAATGCTCAATCCAGATTTTTGGCAGAAGAAATCACACCAATACCCAACAAGTCCAAACAATTAGCCCACAAGAATTTCTCTATGACTGAATTTAAAGATTACCTTGAGGGAGAAAAGCCCTAGGTTTGAAAGTGTGGCAGAAAATCCTTGTATGCTTTAATAGAGTGGTGCCCCTCTCGCTTCGTGGTGACCAGTGAATTGGGGGCAATCTTGCAGATAGATGGGAAGTTTATGGCATGTCGAGATTGATATTGTTGTAGGATGAGAGCTATGTGCTTGGTTGTGGATAGATATGGGAGTAATGGCCACAACTGTTGCTGAAACTACACTTAAAAAGAAAAAATTGGCTACCGGCTCAGCGACGCGAGACGTCCTTCAGTACTTGGCACCACGGCGCGAGTTAGCAGTGTGTAAGGCTCACGCTTGGCACCGCAACGCGACCTGTCTAGTGTTGATTGGCGCTGCGGCGCGAAGGAGAGACACTGGGCATTAAACACGGGCGCTGCAATGCGAATCTTCGCGCTAGGGCACGAATTCGGCGCTGCGACGTGAGATGCAGTGTATGTGGTGGCACCACGACAAGAGATGTCATTTTTTGAAAATTTTCTAACTGTTATCTGCACATGCCAAGACCAGTATAACAGAAAACACTACGAAGCAATTATGCATTATTACATACAATATAATAACTAACTACAGAGTAAACTAGATATAGGTAAAGGAAAACAGATAAAATTTATACCGAGATGGGGGTGCCTCCCCACCAAGCGCTTGTTTTAAAGTCGTCGGCTTGACTATACCGACGCCGTTCAATCCGGCTCATAAGCGAAAATGACCTTCTCATGCCGCCTATTCGTCAATTCCTTTGGATTCTTGGCATACATGGATGATTTGTCATCCTCATTCTCCTCATCCATCCAGTCATCCATCGGCACAAAGAACTTTCACCACAGGAATTATCTACTAATTCGCCTATTTCATTAAGTTGAAAACGTTCTTTGTGCGCTATTGGGCCCTCACGGATTTCCACAGTCGGGAGCGTGGTTTCTGATTGTAGATCAGTATTGACTATACAACCACCGTTGACCTTGTGTCTCTAACTTCAGACTCCACTGGTTGGCCAGTTTGTACTATAACATCTCCCTCAACAACTGTGCTAGACTCATTGCATTTTCCTTGCATATCCACCGTGCAATTCTCTTCGGCTTCATCGTTGAGATCAATTAAGACTGGGAGATTGCCTTGCGGTGGATTTGTGTTGGCATTGACGAGTTGCCCCAATTGATTCTCAAGGCTGTTCAATGCGGCTTCTTGGCTTGCCATCTGAACCTCATTTCTCTCAATAAAGTCGGTGAGAAGCTCCCCAAGCCTGTTCGCTTCTTCTCGTGTTGAGGTCTCATAAAAGCTTTCATTGGGTTGAGACGTCAACTCATAATGCGGCGGAGACTGATAGTCAAATTGAGAGGCATGATTCGGATCATGATATTGCTCTTGACTGTAGTCCCAAGAGCTTGGATAACCCTGGAAGTTTGGATGGTAAGGAATCGATTCAAAGTCAGCTTGATTCTGACAGTAGGCATTTTGAGTGAACTGACACTCAAGATTGTCAGAAGATCTCAAGGCATTAGAAATTTGAAGTTGCAATTTCTCGAGTCCTTCTTCCAAGCTTGGTTGTGTCGTCTGCTCATAAGGCCATTGATAACATTGATCGTCCATAATCTGTAAACTTAAAAACAAAAAGAAGGGAAGATCAAACAAATAAAAGAAATAAATATATACAAGTTCAAAGTAGGACTAAATTGATTTAAATCAATATTGGACAATATTAGAATTATAGTTCCCCGGCAATGGCGCCAAAACCTTGTTGGTCGGAAAACTGATCACTAAACACGCGCAAGTATACACGGTCTAACAAGTAATACAGTGATAAGAAGTGTGTTGTACCCACGAGGAACTATAACTAATATTTACCAAATACCGACTATGTATCGCTAAAGTCTTATTCAAACAGCAGTAAATGGAAGTGTGATTAATCTAGTTAACTAATTAACAAAGTAAGTAAATGGATAACCAATGGTAATATAAGGAATTACAAGCTAAGGTCACAACTTCGCCCCACACAAGCATTCTGTCGAACACCTGGCGTGCTATGTTTTATTAAACTAGCTACCCTTCTCTCTTTGGTCTTAAAGGTAACGACAATTTGTCGACCGAGAACACAAAGGTGCTCATGCACCTCTGTTGAGGTATGCACAAACATATCCTCTCCAGTTCCACCCAAAAGGGAATAGAACAGAAAAGAACGTCCAAGCTAGATGCAATCCTACATATGTCTATGCGCATTAATCATAACAAAGATTTAAGCATAAGTTCTCAACAAGGTCGCACGTGGCGCACAGAGATATGTCTATTCTACGTACAACTTATGCAGTCGAGACCTACAATCACATGCTAATATATTTAGGTGTAAATCTACAATCCTTCTGTCGATATCAAGCAGATTACCAAAATCATCACTAATATCTCAGCGAGAATCATAAAGTACAAGTAAATCAAACCAAATTATATGGTGTCAACCAAAGAGATAAGATTGTCACTTTAAATAACAAAGGGTTCCGTTAAAACCTTAGAGCAAATATTCAGTTCATGATTATCAAACAAAATAAAAGTAGCAGTAAAGACAACATTTATATATTACAAAATAAGAGAAAACAAATGGATAAGAGGAAACTCTATCAAAGCCCTTCCATCTCCACGCATTTTGCTTAAATCAATGCTCTCCAGTTCATCTAGCTCACTACTCTTGATGCTCCAAAGAAAGGCCAAACTTCTCCCTAATCTACCTAATCTATATTTATAAACATGATAAAGGAAAAGAAAGTACAGAAGGAAACTAAATCTAAGCTAAGCTATCCTATCCTAAGGTTTTCTCTGTCTGAGATCCTCTCCCCTCTCTTTATGAGATGCAGAGCTTCTTCTGTTATATACGCCTCCTTCCTTGATGCTAGGTCAAAATCACTTACTCACTGTCTGGGCACCTGTAACGCCCCAAAATCCGGTCTATTTTCACATCCGAACTCCGTACGTCACTGTCCCATTTTCTTCCAAACATACATCATTATATACTAAAATATAATAACATATATTCTAAAATCCCAGGTTCTATAACCACAAAACCTCTTTCATTTCAAATAATGATAATTACATTATTCTTTACATCTTACACGAGTGACTTTCATTCGCCATAAAGGATTCATGACTGTTCATTAAACTAGTTTATAGTTTAATTCTATCATTCTATATTACAAGTCATCACTTGCTCTTCACGCACATTCATATAATGAATGACACTTCGTCTGAATACCGCTCAGCTTGATCTTTACGGGATCCTTAAGTTCTTTCTAACATCGTTCGCTGAAAATGTTTTTATTTAAAGCAAGTGTGAGCATTCAATTGCCCAGCAAGTCATAACAGTTGAACAAACAACTTCAAGAGTTTAAACATTCTTCAGAACCTCGATAACCGAACAAAGGTTATGAAGCAGCTTGAATAATAGGAATAATCTCGATTCCTATCATCTTAAAACCATACTCATTTTCACTTTGAAATACTTTCATTCTTCTACCTTTTCCATACACATTCTGTCTGGCTAGAATCATTAGCACAGACTTAACAATAACGGTTCATGAATAAACCGAGCATACTTGTATTGAACAGTTTGATCACAAAATAGTTCATCTCATAGAAACACCGAAGTGTTCACATTGTGGCACAAGGCCTCATACATACTACCACCTTGTACAAATATCGCACATTCGCACATAGACAGAACTTCTCAAGTTCAACATCTGAGAAGTTTAAGAAACTAGCATTCATTTAAAATATGAATGAAGTTAGGAAACTTGCCTTACGCATAGCTACAGCTTACAGTTTATGCTGAAATGCTTATTCCAAAATCCTATATAACAAATAAGGAAATAACAAGTACACCAATTAGTCATATACTTGACTTATGCATTGGTTTACTTAACTTTACTTCTTAAGGTTCGCGCTATTGTAAATTAAGCTTACGCGACTAACTTTCATTACCAGATTATGGCTTTATCACCTACTGAGATGTCTTACTCAACACGTTCATCATCTTTGATGATTCACATTCTTATCTTCTTCTTATACTTCTCTAGGACTCAGCACACATCGCTTTTCTGCTAGTAGTCCATATGGTACTCTGAGTGGTTTCCCACAAATAACCAACAAACAAGTTCCCGTCTCATCTACACTGCCCACACAGTGAGTTAGATCTGTTGCCAGTTTTGTATATACCTTCGCTCTCTGAAGGAATTGTTTAGCCCAGCTCCCATATGTCAACCATCAAAGGTTACGATTGTACTACAACCTAACTTACCTTAACTTATCCGAACCATTAAACTATAATGTTCGTTAAGTCAACTTCTTATTACTTATGGCTTTCTGGCAACTAAATGCCATACCTCAGGAATCATTCTTTATTGTCTAAGTCATACAATCTTTTGTATACTCGGAACGATTATTCATTGTCAATACTATGAGACCATAGCGTTAACCATTTCATATGAACTTATTCATATCTTACAACGTCCGGTTCCCTCAACTCGGAACATTGTCCAAGTTATACTTATTAACTCGGCTTCTTAACGTTATACGTTATTATCTTCAATTTAGTTTCTTCACCGTTCACGGTTAATCAACATTCTTCATTACATTACGGTTAAACCATACACAGGGTGTAGGTTCTGCCCGTTTAACACTCGCTTACACTCAACCCTTACGTTGGTTAAAGTATTCAGCGCTTACTTCATTCTAACATTCTCTATCCGACTCATACTCGGACTTCCTTTAATCTCATTACCGTTTGTTACGGCTTTCCTTGATAATTCATATCTTACTTACTACCTTCGTCAACGTCTAAGTCATACAACTAGGGTATACTTAGAACGTTCATCAAACGCGAATACGATTCACGAGGATCGTTTACGTATTCAACGTTCACGTTGTTAGTCTCTTAATCTCTCATTCAACCTTTACTCAAGGTTTTAATCGCTTTCATCGTTATCCATCCCATGAACCCCATGTTCATTATTCTTTCTTAATGTCGAAGCCATACCGTTCGTTGTATGCTAAGACCGATCGTTCATTGTAACTACATTGCGTTCATAGCATCTATACGCTTTACATTCATCTCTCAATGCCATGTCATAACATCAAAATGTTATACATTAACATCGTCAACCAACGTCTAAGGAATCACAACCATAGCAATCCCTCACGTTCGTTTATCGCGACTACGATCCCCGGACATCGGTTTCGTAACTCGCATCTACATTCTTTGTCTTTTATTCTCATTTAATCTTTTCGTTCAACCTTTGCTAAAGGTTTAAAACACTTGACTAAGTGTTACATTACGTGAACTATATGTTCATACTTCTTTCTTGCACATCCCCCAGTATCTGAGAACTAAAAATCTCATTTCTGGGCAGTGTCTTGCACCGGCGCTGCGGCGCCGTGCCCTTCCTTTCCTCTCACGCTGTGGTGCCACTCTCCAGAAGTGTATGGCCGAGCTCGCGCTGCGGCTCCCCTTCTCACGCTGCGGAGCCCCTTCTCGCGCTGCGGCGCCAAGACAAAAACATAGAAATTTTTTCTAAGTGTTAAGTCAAGTTTGAGATGCTTACTTTACGATCTCATAACTTCTTCGTTATAACTCGGAACGAGGTTGTTCCAAAGCCATTCTCTTCCTTATCTTACGTACTTTAATATGCCTCAGACAGAACTTCATTCTGAATCCGTTAACATGCCATTCAATTGGCTTAATCTTAACCCTTTGTTCATTTTACGCTTTTAACGTTTTTCGTTCGTTCGTCCGTAATTCGGTCATCCGAACTCGGAATTCGTTCGTTCTTGAGTTCACGACTCACGTTTTATACGTTCTCTTACATTCTTATGAAACCCTACACGTTCGGGTTCATTTACTAACTTTCAAATTCTCGTTCGTCTTTTACGAAATTTCGCCATAACTTCGTTATAGCTCCGTTTAAATCCATTCTTCAAGAACGTTTCTAACGTTCCTAACCAAGCAAGAAGCAACTAACTTATACACGATGGTTTTAAACTTGTCCATCAACAACAATTACACTACGATGGTTTTAAATTTGTCCATCAACAACGTTCTACGCGCTCTTCGCGTGTTCTTCGCGTTCTTCATTTTTAATCGATATTTTGGATTACGATTTCACTTTTTCTTAGAATTTGATGTTATAGAACACCATTCCTTACATAATTCACCTACTCGTTCATAATATTCATTCGAATCGCTCAAAATCGTCACGAATCTTATACTTGCTTAAGAAATTTATAAACTAAATTTCTTATTTCTCATTTCTTATTTTCTCATGATTTCAACCATACGAAATCATTACTAACATCTTTTACTCCTTATTCTCATTAAGTTATGTTTTAAACATATTAAACTTAAAGAAAATTGTAGAAGAAACTAGGGTTCGGATTACCGTTCTTCTTTATTTCTCTTCCGTTAGACAAAGCCGGCGATTTGCTAGCTTTTCTATTTCACGATCACTTTTGATCCGAGCGTTCATGATCATGCTCTTCCTCTTCTCTCCCAACCGAGCTCTCTCTATCTCTCTCAAGGTAGGATTTTTAAAAATCCTAGAAAATGAAATTCTAGGTTTCTATTTATAGAAAACCAAAGCTAAGTGCAAAATAGTCATTTCGCCCCCACCTCCTTACTATTCACACCTCCTTAACAACTTAGCCACCAAGTTAACTTGGCCACCACCCTTACTTGGTGGCCAAGTGGCCGGCCCACATGCCCATGGGTCACCCCATGGGTTGCCCCAATGGTTTTTACCCATTCGTTTATCCATCGGTTCGATCCGCGGTTTCTTTTCTTGGTTTGGGCCTTAACCCTAATTCTTATTGGGCCTAACTTGGGCTTAACTTCACAAATCATTGGGCTTAACATAATCCAAGTCCAATTGGATTCTACAAAAGTCTATGAACACAAAGTCCATTAAGACTAATCGTATTCTACGCATTCCATTCTCGTATGCTCATATTCTCTTCGTATATTGTTCATACGATATTCGTATTATACGTCGTACTAATCTTCGTAATATACTCGTATAATAACTCGTATCATACTCGTATTTCTCACGCATAATAACCCTAATTATTATACGCGATCATAACATTCTCGAAACTCACATTCCCTAACCCTTAGGTTTTGAGTCCGCGGGCGAAAACTTCGTTTTTGCCATAACTGAAATATTATTGAATATTCCATCACGTCTTAAGATTTCACGCAATCAAAAACTTCTCGAAATTTCAAAATAAATCTCCGAGCAGAAACGGGTGAATAGTGTCTATTTCGTCTTTTTCCCCAAAAAATATTTTGTTCCCGAAAAAATTTTATTTTCGTCTTGAAAATTCTTACTCGTTCAATCTAGCTCGTAGTCAGAATCCTCCCGATTAATAATCATTCTAGGTTATAGAACGATTAATAAACACATAGCACAGAATAGTATTAATAAAAATTCATTTTATTAATAACTAATTCTTTAACTTAAATTCTTGACAATCCGATTTTTCGGGTTGTCATAGCACCGGAGGTGGCGATGCGGCGCTGCCAATATACCTATGGTTGGCGCTGCGGCGCCACATTAGTGTGAAGGACACGGAGCTCGCGCTGCAGTGCGAGCCAATATAGGACAAATGGCACTATGACGTGAGATGATGTCATCAGGGACACTAAGGTGGCACTGCGGCGCAGCCAATAAGCTTGGCATTGGCGCCGCGGTGCGAGTGTGAGAAATATGGCCGTTTTGTCCCTGATTGCTAGAAAACACCTGTAACGCTCTTCAATTCATCAAATAAGCACAATAACACTATAATCATATAAAACTATATAAAATCTATAAGAACAGGCAACTATTTAAGTCATAAAACATCTTATTCGCAGGTATAAATCCCACTCATCAATGATACCTGACACCATGTCCTTAGACTCCACCACATCCTACACGGTCATGTTGAACGTTCGTGTCGTTGGTCTGTTGGCTTGACTGGCTGGCCTTCTAATGTTCAGCCCATTGTTGTTGTTGTTGCGGTTGCCGCTAGCTGCATTACCCTTTCTCTTCGGGCAGTCCTTGATTTGATGGTCTGTGGCTCCACACGAGAAACATCCTCCCTTCTGCTTATTCGGACATTGAGGAGCCATGTGCCCCGGTTGTCCGCAACGATAACAAATATTCTTTCCCTTCATACACTCCCCCGAGTGATTCCTCCCATAGTTGTTGCACTTCATACTTTTTCTTAGCCTCCCCCTGGACCTATTACCTCCAGAGGATTGACTCTTCGTCCATTTACGCTTGTTGGGGTTGCTGCCTCCGGTACTTCCCCCTTTCTGCCCTTCCTGGCCGGTCTTCTTTTCTTGTTTGAATCGAGCGATGGCTTCATTACCTCCTTCGGCAATGATAGCCCTTTACAATAGATCAGAGTAATTCTTAATCTTTAATACAGCCACTGCTTTCTTCACCCATGGTTTCAGTCCTAATTCGAACCTCCTTACCTTTCTGGCCTCCGTGTCAACCTGATGTGAAGCGAATTGGGCCAACTCGTTAAATTTTGCCGCGTACTCTGCGACAGACATACTACCTTGATTCAATTCCAGAAACTTAACTTCCATATCCTATTATGTATTCTTCGAGAAGAAATTATTGAGGAATAGCTCCTTAAATCTGTCCCAAGGAATAACTCTTTCGCCTGTTCGTCCCTTATTGGCTTTCCACCAGTAGTTAGCTTCGCCCTTCATCATGAAAGTGGCAAAGCTTCGTCCTTAAGGTTTAAGTCTATTGATTAGCCATCTTTACCATTTCTTATCATACATGCTCCACTAATCACACTTCTCTATCAAACTACTATTGAAGAGAGGAAGATTAATGGTCTAAGATTCTTACCCTTGAAAATCAAGCTTTATTCTTCTTCTTTTCTACTTAGATTATGAAAGCTCTAGCTTTTCTCACTTTTCTCTCTATAATCTAGGATGTTGGTGAATTTGAACAAAGTAAATGACAAGCTAAGCTCTTCTATTTATAGGAATTACCAAGTTAGGGCAATTTGGTTACTTAGGCCATTCCACCTCCTTTCATAACCTCCTTACTATTCATTACTTGGACAACACAAAATATATCCTTTGCTTGACCACCAAGATTGCCAGCCATGAGTCACCTATAGGGCCCACATGGGTTGCCCCATGAGTTATCTTACCCGTTGACCAGTCAGTTCGATCCACGGATCCGGTTCTTACTTTGGGCTTTAGTCTAAATAACTTGGGCCTAAAGTTGGGCTTGCATTTCATAATCTTTGGGCTTTAACATAATACTAATTGGGCTTGCACAATTCCTACACAAATTCTACAAGTCCAATGCAATAGGATTAAAGTGTTTAACATAAAATCCTCGTATCCTTTACATATACTAGTTTGTATAATCTTTCATCATACATGTTATACTAACTTTCATAAATACTCGAATAATACATCGTATCATACTCGTATTCATTGCCTCGTATAATATTCGCTATTATACGATCATCATTAAAAAAATATTTACGTTCCTTAACATTCTCAAATTTAGTACGTAGGCGAAAAATTGTGTTAGTCATACTTGAATTATTATTACATAATCCATCCTCCCATATTATTCTATCATTACGTATTTCTCGGAAGTTCAAAAATAATTCCCGAACAGAAATCAGTAAATAGTGTTTTTCAGAAAATTTCTCTAAAAGCTTTTATTTTCGTCTTGAAAATTCGAACACTATAATTCCTTCACGTAGCAAGAATACTACGATATTCTGACACAATTAGGTTATAGAACAACCTTCATCTTACTAACACATGATAATAACATATAATATAATTTTATTCATTATTTAATTAAATAAAATTATTTTACAATAAATCCGAATTTCTCGGTCGTTACATCCTTCCCCCCTTATAAGGATTCTATCCCCAGAATCTTGTCTTACATTAAACAAATAGCTAAGGGTAATTCTTCTTTATCTTTTCTTCAAGTTCCCACGTTGCTTCTTCGACATCGTGGTTCTTCCATAACACCTTTACTGAAGGTATAACTTTGTTCCTCAAAACTTGCTCTTTTCTATAAATGAT
Source organism: Panax notoginseng (assembly GCA_016801055.1). Taxonomy (NCBI): domain Eukaryota; kingdom Viridiplantae; phylum Streptophyta; class Magnoliopsida; order Apiales; family Araliaceae; genus Panax; species Panax notoginseng. Next base: position 144,662,430 of record CM029022.1, on the reverse strand, counting down.
TTAAATAGATATCTCTTCATACGTCAAGTCCTTCTCAATATGAATAGGTTCATATTCTATCACATGCTTATAATCTGGCTTATAAGGATGTAACATAGAGACATGAAATACATTATGTATTCGTTCTAGGTCTGGAGGCAACGCTACCATGTAAGCTACCTCTCCCACCCTTTTTAATATTTCGAAAGGTCCTATAAACCTTAGACTTAACTTTCCCTTCCTTTCAAATCATATCTTTCCTTTCCAGGGAGATACCTTAAGAAATACGTACGAGCCTACTTCAAACTCTCTGTTCACTCGATGTGAATCCGCATATTTCTTATGTCTGTCTTGCGCTGCTACTAGACGTATTCGTATCAGCTCCATTATATTCGATGTCTGTTGCACCAATTCTAGTCCTAGCATTCGGTGTTCTCCCACTTCATCCCAACACAATGGTGTTCTGCATTTTCGTCCATACAAAGTTTCGTAAGGCAGCATGCCTATGCTCGTATGATAACTATTGTTACACACAAACTCTACTAGTGGTAGATGATCATCCCAACTACCCTTGAAATCCATGACGCAAGATCTCAACATATCTTCTATCATCTGAATTATTCTCTCACTCTGCACATCAGTTTGTGGATGATAAGCCGTACTCAGCTTCAGTTGTGTTCCCATCTGTTCTTGCAGACTCCTCCAAAAGTTTGATGTGAATCGTGGATCACGATCTGGCACAATCAAAACTGGTACTCCATGTCTGGAAATAACTTCCTTAACATAAAGTTTAGCTAATTGGTCTAAGTTATACTTAACCCTTATTGGCAAAAAGTGAGCCGACTTCGTCAACCGGTCCACTATTACCCAAATCGCATCATACCCCTTCTAAGTAATTGGAAGTCCCACCACAAAGTCCATCGTGATATGCTCCCACTTCCACTCTAGAATCTCCAAGGACTATAACAAGCCACTGGGTCATTGATTTTCGACCTTAACCTTTTGACAAGTTAAGCACCTACTCACATATTCAGCTGTCTCTCTCTTCATGTTCATCCGCCAAAAACTCTGTCGAATGTCTTGATACATCTTAGTACTACCAGGATGAATCTAGTACCTCAAATTATGAGCCTCTTGTAACACTTGTTCCTTTAATTCCATCTCATTCGGAACCCAAATTCTTCCTTCAAATCTTAATAATCCCTCATTATCAAGACTGTACTTTAAATTTTTTTCATCCGCTAACCGCTTCTTCATCTGATCACATTCAACGTTTCTGAGTTGTACCTCCTTGACTCTCTCAACAATAGTAGATCTAATCTCAGTTGTAAATAATCTATGTCTCGATTTACTCGGTAACTTCACCTCTAACTCCATTCAAAGCCATCTCTGTTAGTAACTCAGTTTGAGCCATTAACATAGAAAACTTTTCCCGACCCTTCCTACTTAAGGCATCGGCCACTACATTGGCTTTTCCTGGGTGATACAGGATTTCACAGTCGTAATCCTTTATCAACTCCAGCCATCTCCTTTGTCCTATATTCAACTCCTTTTGTGTGAAGATATATTTTAGACTCTTATGGTCCGTGTATATCTCATATTTCTCCCCACATAAGTAATGCCTCCATATCTTCAAGGCAAACACAATCGCGACCAGTTCCAGATCATGAGTAGGATAAATTTTCTCATAATCCTTCAACTATCGTGATGCATACGCAATGACCTTGCCATGCTGCATGAGCATGTAACCAAGTCCTCTATGCGAAGCATCGCTATAAACTACAAAATTCCCTATATCATCGGGTAAAGACAATACAGGTGCTTCACTCAGCCTTTTCTTTAGCTCTTGAAAATTGTCTTCACACTTCTCTATCCATACGTACTTCACTATCTTCCTTGTCAGGTTAGTCAATGGAGTAGCTATCTTTGAAAAATCTTGGATAAATCTCCAATAGTATCCCACTAACCCTAGGAAACTCCGCACCTCAGTCGGCGTTTTCGACTGTTCCCAACTCATCACTGCTTCCACCTTCGCTGGATCCATTGAAATTCCATCTCGGTCAATAACATGACCTAAAAACTGTACTCTTTCTAGCTAAAATTCACACTTAGTGAATTTCGCATATAACTTCTCCTTCCATAGTGTCTCCAACACTATTATTAGGTGTCCATCATGATCTTCTGGCATCTTAGAATAGACTAGAATATCATCGATAAACACTACGACGAACTTGTCCAAATACTGTTTAAACACTCTGTTCATCATATTCATAAATGCAGCTGGTGCATTAATCAACCTAAATGACATCACCAGAAACTCGTAATGACCATAACGAGTCCTGAATGCCGTATTAGGTACATCCTCCTTCCTAACCTTCAACTGATGATACCCCATTCATAAATTTATCTTAGAAAAATATTGTGCCCCTTTCAACTGATCAAAGAGATCATCGATCATGGGCAATGGGTATTTATTCTTTATCATTAACTTGTTCAACTCTTGGTAGTCAATACAAAGTCTTAACGATCCGTCCTTCTTTTTCACAAATAGTGCCGGTGCTCTCCACGGTGAAACTCTCGGTTGAATGTACTTTCTATCCAACAGTTCTTTTAACTGAACCATCAATTCCTTCATCTCCACTGGCGCTATACGATACGGTGCCCTAGAAACTGGTGCCGCTCCTGGCATAATGTCTATTACGAACTCGATCTCCCTATCCGGTGGAAGACCCGACAATTCACTTGGAAATACATCCATGAATTCTTTCACTATAGTTATTTGTTCCATCGTTGCTCCCACTCTTTGGGTATCCACAACATGGCACAAATAACCTACACATCCCTTCCTCAACAATTTCCTCGTTTGTGTCATAGTAAGACAACACGAACGTCCCGACTATTTATTATAGTAAAACACTACATGAGGTTGTCTCAACGTTCTAATGTTTACACATTTTTTTGGCAATCTATTATTGCACCATGGTTAAACAACCAATCCATCTCGAGAATTACATCGAATTCTCCCAACTTTATCGATATCAAATCTACCGATAATTTATAATCACGTATTTCTACGCAACAACTCCTATGAATATTTTCAACAAGAATTATCTCATCGTTTGCAACCTTGATATTCAAAGGTGCAGGCAATCTTTTGGGAAGTAATCCTAATCGTCTAGCAAAATCACATGCTATGAAAGAACAAGTAGCACCCGAGTCAAATAACACGTAAGCATTTATATTGTTGATCGGGATAATACCTGGAACTACATCCCCAGATGCAACTGCATCTTGGACTGTCATGTTAAAGGTATGGGCCATCGGCCTACCCATCTGTGCTGGACCACCAATAGCTAACTTACCGCTATTAGCACCCTTATTCCCGTCCGTCCCCTTCTTTGGGAAGTTCTTTGCTATGTGATCAGTTGATCCACACACGAAGCATCCATGGTTTTTCTTCGGACTTGGATAGTTAGGCGAAATGTGTCCCTCCTATCCACAGTTGTAACACATGGCCTTCCCCTTGAGATAAACTCCTAAGTGAGTCTTCCCACAGTTCTTGCATGCCTCCATCCTTCTCTTAGGATCTCCTTGCTTCACTCCGGTATTCCCAGAGTCAAATCCCTTCCTCTTCTGCCCATCGCCACTACCACTGGCTCCTTCTGTTTTTACTCCCCCATCTACCTTTCCCTTGTTCTTCTTCTCCTTGTGGTATTGGCTTAAAGCCTCGTTACCACCTTCGGCAATTATTGCCTTCTCCAATATGGTCCCAAAAGAGTTCCTTTGGAACACAGATATTCAGCTATAGAGCTAGGGTTTCAAGCCATGCTCAAACCTCCTAACCTTCCTCACCTCGGTGTCCACCTGATGTGGAGCAAACCTCGCCAGTTCATTGAACTTGACAGCGTATTGGGGAATCGTCATTTCCCCTTGTTTCAACTCTAGAAACCACATCTCCGTCCTTCCCTTTATACTTGTGGGAAAGTAGTTCTCAAAGAAAATCTCCTTGAACCGCGTCCACGTTAAGTTTTCTATAACGGCCTAGCTTGGTTTGCCTCCCACCAGAAATTGGCCTCTCCTTTCATCATATAGGTGGCAAAAGTAACATTTTGCCCCTCCTCAACATTTGCAATAACAAATGTCTTCTCTATTTCTTTTACCCAGGTCTAGGTTTCTATGGGGTCCGTAGTTCCTTTGAACTCCGACGGACCGACACTTTTAAAATCCTTAAAAGTAGTAGGTCGTACTAATGAAGGATTTATAGGAATATTCGCCCCATTCCTATTAAACGCAACCGTTAATAAATTAACGAACTCTTGTATCGGGTTAACCGGACCTCCCTCTAGTTGATTAACATTAGCATCTTGATTTCGTTATCTTCTTCTTGGCGGCATTTTGCTGTTAAAATAAACAACACGTCATTATTACTTTCTTCTTGTTAGTTAATTATTATTCATGACTTAAACAATAACTTTAACTCATTGCATAATATGTTCCATAAAATGGCTCATATTGATTTACTTTCTTGTAGTATAATACTACACCATTCGTCATTACACAGCCTTAGTTGATTACATTACTATCCCGCAATTGCTTTCCAAAAATTGGGATTTACAAAAGACTACCCTTTGATATACAAAAGAGGATTTTACATCACTACTAGATACATCATATTTACATATCTAACTCTACTCTAGTTACTACTAGGTTACATCTGCCTTATGGCATTCTCAAAATTCGCGTTGGCAAGACCGACAATAATATCTCGACTAATAATATGCCGAGTCTGCCCTGCCTCTATTGGATACCCAGCTACTTGCTGCTGAAAATCCGCATGAGAACTCCTATGTATATAGGACATTCTCCCTATTTTTTTCTTCTTAACCTTTAGCTCCTACCTGAGCTCAAAGGTCTCCTGTTTCAGCTCGTGACCTTGTCCTTCGCCAAAACTCGTTCATCGTGCTCCTCCTCCTACATTGACTCCATGCTTTTTTTATCCTCCAGGATTTCTTGGACCTCTTCCTTCAGCTCCCTTACCTCCCTTCCCAACTAGATATTTCTATCCAACAATGCCATGAACAGTGCCTTCATCGAGTCCCCCAGAGTCATCTTTTCTACAGGTGCTACGATGTTAAATGACACCTCATCCACCTCCTCCTCTGACATGCCATCAAACAAAGACATGAGGTCTAAGTTTTCCAAGTCTCCAGACTCAACTATAACCACTTCAGGTTCTTTTGCTATAGGGGTCGGTAAGATCTCTACTTGATTTACTAACTCCTCGCTAACAACATGTATATCCCTATACATCTCATTATTTCCTGACATCTACAATAAAACAATTTAGTTTGATTAGTACACGTCAGTAGAATAATAAAAACACGTCATATTTAATGTATTTTTAGGGTTAACTTCATCTTTTACTTCTTTAACTTTTCTTAAGGTTATGACTTAAGGTTCTTTTCCCCCCTTAAGTTTTATAACCTATAATTTTGACACCAACATATGACGCCCCCAAATTCGGGTATCTTCCAACCTGACATATGGTGCTACACGGTGCTACAGTTCACACATTCATTCAATTGAAATGCCTCAAAAGAGTGAAAATGCCTTCGATATATTCCAAAACAATATTACCTTACCCAAGTTCTTTATAACCATTACATCGATTCTTTGTCATATTATCAAATAATAACAACATTCATTCTATACTATTACAAAGGAACATTTATTGGTTCACCTTAGCCTTTCCTTTATCTTTACCGGATCCTTCAGTCCGTTCGGTCTTAGCTGCATTCATATGGTTCAAGCAAGAGTGAGCATAACTAGCTCAGCAAGTATGACAACTTCATTTAAACAACAGGCTTGAATCATATAAATCGTATATCTTCAATAACTGAAACAATAGTTATGAAGTACTATCGATAATTCAAAATAGCACTTCTCTTTTCTTTAAAATGTTTCACATTGAACAACATTCCTTAAACATTAATATTAGTCCAAGACCTTGAGCATTTCATTCTTTCTTTGAAAAGGATAACCCGGCACCAAGTCCGTAAGTCTGACATATCTTACGAGCACGTCTAGGTGATCAGCCTATAGTACTCTATGTTGTACAACACTACTTTCTTTAAACGTATGTACATTTAAGTTTTGGCAACCTCATGTGCCTGTCGTTTGATGACAGAACATTTGTTTATGCATACTCAGTGTTTCTTTGAAACCATACCAAAATAGTTTAGCAAAACTTGACAACATTGACAATAGTTCGATAGATTATAAGAAATCCATAAAACATCTTAAGTCTAGACGAAGGAATTAACTTCGACCTCATCATACATCAATTCATGCATAAAATACATGAATCGCAAAGCTTGTCCAGAATAAACATAGACAAGGGTTAGAACACTTGCCTTTAGCGTCTTCTACAGTATTTATACTTTTCCTTTGAGTCTTTAAGGATTCTATAATACATGATCACATAACATACCACATTAGGTCATATATAATCAAGTATGTTTACTACTATATCTTACCCTTCTTCTCAATCTAATCATGCATTAGATTGTTTATTATTTGTTACAGTTTATCGTATTACATTGTTCTTACGTTTACGTAATCTTTCTTCAACCTTTAGTTACAATTCTTAAGGTTTTAATCATCCCTAAGGATGTTATTTCAAGTTAAGTAAAGTTATAATTTCTCTTTAATCAATGTCCATTTCTTTTACATGCTTTATTATTCCTCTCTGCCTCTTCTCTAGTGCTGGCGCTGCAGCGTCGGCTACCCTTATACAACTCGCACTGCGGCGCGGGTTTCCAGTGTCTACATCTTGGGCTTGGCGCTGTGGCACCCAGATACTCTACTAAAGTCGCGCTGCAGCGCCACAATACAATGAGCAATGGTCTCGGTTTGGCGCTGCGATGCCAGGATTAGTGCTTTGGGCGGCGCTGCGGTGCCGGCCCTGAGCCTCAGAAAAATTTGACAGATTTTCTTTTTCTATGAACTTTTTGGCCTCATAACTTATTCGTCATAAGTCCGAATTAGCTCGTTCAAAATCCATTAGCTCACAAATCACATGCTCTATGATTTCATTAGAAAATATTTCACTTTCAAATCTTTTAGCTCAGAATTCACTGATTAGTTCATTATTACAAAAAAGTTAAACGTTCGTGAACGTTCAAAGCTCGTTTCTTCGTTCTAAGTCAGAATTTGGTCATTTTTGAGTCCGCAACTCTCAAATGTAAATTGAGACTAAACTCCATCGAAAACCAACGTTTCTGAGCTAAATGTTGACTTTTGACTTTCATTCCGAGAATTTAACGATTTCAACGATTATCGTCTAATCTCGTAAATTTCGCTATAACTTCGTTACTTGAGATTTTTACCACGATCAAAATGGATTCATTACATCATTCTAACATCCTAACCAAACATATTTCAATAAATCTTATACATGTCAAATTCTTACAAGTTCTTCATTAGTTCATAACTTAAATAAGTATGAATTACTTGAACATGGCTTATTAAGGTTTAAGTCCATTGATTAGCCATCTTTACCATTTCTTATCATACATGCTCCACTAATCACACTTCTCTATCAAACTACTATTGAAGAGAGGAAGATTAATGGTCTAAGATTCTTATCCTTGAAGATCAAGCTTTGTTCTTATTCTTTTCTACTTGGATTATGAAAGCTCTAGCTTTTCTCACTTTTCTCCCTATAATCTAGGATGTTAGTGAATTTGAACAAAGCAAATGACAAGCTAAGCTCTTCTATTTATAGGAATTACCAAGTTAGGGCAATTTGGTAACTTAGGCCATTCCACCTCCTTTCATAACCTCCTTACTATTCTTTACTTAGGCAACACAAAACATATCCTTTGCTTGGCCACCAAGATGGCCAGCCATAAGTCACCTATTGGGCCCCCATGGGTTATCTTACTCGTTGACCCGTCGGTTCGATCCACGAATCCGGTTCTTACTTTGGGCTTTAATCTAAATAACTTGGGCCTAAAGTTGGGCTTGCATTTCATAATCTTTGGGCTTTAACATAATACTAATTGGGTTTGCACAATTCCTACACAAATTCTACAAGTCCAATACAATAGGATTAAAGCGTTTAACGTAAAATCCTCGTATCCCTTATGTATACTAGTTCGTATAATCTTTCGTTATACATGTTATACTAACTTTCATATATACTCGTATAATACATCGTATCATACTCGTATTCATTGCCTCGTATAATACTCGCTATTATACGATCATCATTAAACAAATCTTTACGTTACTTAACAATCTCAAATTTAGTATGCAGGCGAAAAACTGCGTTAGCTATACTTGAATTATTATTACATAATCCATCCTCCCATATTATTCTATCATTACGTATTTCTCGGAAGTTCAAAAATAATTCCCGATTAGAAATCAATTAATAGTATTTTTTGAAAAATTTCTCAGAAAACTTTTATTTTCGTCTTGAAAATTCAAACACTATAATTCCTTCACGTAGCCAGAATACTACGATATTCCGATACAATTAGGTTATAGAACAACCTTCATCTTATTAACACATGATAATAACATATAATATAATTTTATTCATTATTTAATTAAATAAAATTATTTTACAATAAATCTGAATTTCTCGGTCGTTACACTCTCCACCAAATTCGACCTCTAATATACTCCTATATATCATCCAACTACAATATCACCAACTCCACAATCAAATTTAGATCTTCATCACATAAACTAGGGTTTCACCATCCAATTGCTCAATTCACAAAGTTAGGGCTCAGAAATATGAAATTGTGCATACATTAGAAGGGAATCATTACTTGTTCATCAATTGCAACGCATTCGACTGTGGGTAAGCTTCCTTTTGGGTTTTAAGCATACTTGGTAGTGTGTGTTCAGTTTATTAGCATATATTGGTTTTATTGGGTTTCTCGCACGTCAAGTGTTCGACAAAACGCTCAAGTAAACAGTTTGGGGGATTTTAACTTGATTTGGTACACTATGCCATCGACAACACCAGTAAAGGGACAAAGGGGTGAAGGGTCATCACTGCCTATATGAATCTTCGCTAAAAGGAAATTTATCAGTGCTTTAGCGACGGACAAATTTGATTACTTTGCACCTAAGGTACTAACACCCGGGTGTGGGTTGAGGCCTGATTCATTCAATGGTCAGATGAGACGCCAAATTCATGAGCAAGGTTGGGACTCATTCACAGATCAACTGGACCCAGCGGTGGTAACAGTTGTGAAGGAATTCTATACAAATGTGGAGGATAAGGCACTCTTCGTTGTATTCGTCCGCGAAAAATAAGTCCCATTTGGTCCCGAAGCAATAAACAAGTTCTACAATGTGCAAGCCCCAGCCTTATGCCAATATGCTCAGCTGTGAGATAGCAACCCTGACTACTACCAAATCTTGACTGAAATTTCAAAGTCAGGTACAACATGGGTTAAGGGCAAGAAAGGAGGGACTTTGTTTATGAGCAAGGATTTGAGCCTGTACGAGAAGATTTGGTACGCTTTCTTTTGTGCCAAGTTGTTGATAAGTAGATTTTATACTTACTTATCCAGTATCTATTACTTGAATTACTTGCTTATACTCATGTTTCTTACTTACTTTTTATACATTTTGTATTCATTTTGTAGATCTTATGCTTGGGAAAGATGTGAGCGACTACTGGTATGAAAACATAAAGAAAAGCAATTTGAACATCGTTTGGGCTTTCATAATCATTTCATGTTCTTGGCTTGGAACTTGGATTATGTTATAGAGCTTCTTCTTAGCTTTCCGGAACATCTTGAATCATTTCAATCGGAGTTCGGATGCAAGAGTTATAACCTTTGTACCAACGGACGTTGAACGTCACTGTTTGGGGTGGCCATTTGCATAGCTGTCACTTCCAACCCAATTTTAGCCTTCATTCATATATTATTTCTCAATTATCAAAGAATGAAAGTTGTAGAGCTTGTTGAGAGCTTCGATTTGATAGGTGGTAGGCCCCGTAACTCTTCCTGGATCAAAAGTTATGGCCGTTTTACCAGAGGACACAGCAGCAAAAAACCAATGGCGCGGGCGCGCGAATTTGTAGTGTATTTCTTGCGCGGCCGCGCAAGACCCTAGACCAAAAAGATGAGTTCTACTACTTTAGCGTGGGCGCGCCTAACTCCAGGCCATTTCCAGCTTGGCCGCACCACTTCAGAAGTTGACTAGAGCTGACTATTCACTAAACAAGTGATTAGAGCGTAACTTAAAGGGGGGTTCAATTAGGGCTTAAAGGGAGACGTATTTTCATTATGTAAAGGGGGATTCCACCCTTGGGGGGGATCAATCGACATTACATATGCTCTTTTCATTTCTTTAATTTTCTTATTCGATTAGATTAGATTATAACCCTAGATTAGCTAAGATTTGGGGATTGAAGCAATTGAAGAACATTGGAAGTTCAGAAGTGAAAGAAGAGAAGAAACTCATATTTGCTATTCTTAATCCCTAACTCCCTTTACTTCTATTTGTATCTTTCAATGTATATTCAATTGTGGATCATGGATTCTAATTCAACTATGAGTTAAATTCTATTTTGGGATTGCAATGGAATATATTGCCTAGTTTATTTTGACATACTTCATTGTTAGTCTTATTGATTGTTATGAGATTGTCTATTAAGATTCATGCTTATGTGCTTAGTTGATTGGCCATCAATTACTGTGATAATCCATATGAACTTGAAAGACGGAGTATGAGTTTAGATTTGATCTTGATAGCTTGTGTTTGTATGTTCTACATGGTGATGGAATGTATGATTCGTGCTTAGGATAGACATATACCGAGGCATCGCTCGTAGTCATTTTAGAACTTGGGCTTAAACCCTAATTATTTATAAATCATATAGACATATAGTGGTTTAGGTAATATGGGTGTTCATGTGTATTCTATCAATTATGGATTATATGTGATATGAGTATGGTACATTGAGATATGGCTGTACTTTACTTTTGTGTTTTCGACTAGTAATCCAGTGCAAGTAATTTGGCTTAACATGAAGTGTGTGGATTTGAATGAATCAATAGATGAAATTGTAATCTTAGGTCTTCATTATCTAGTCTTACTCTAGGAATATTTAGGTTTATTTAATTTCCCAGTTTAAATATAAAATATTAAATCATTCATTTAAATAAAACTGAAATGGTTATAGACTAGTGCTTGGTGAAATTTATTAGTTAATTCTTCGTGGGAACGATACTTTACTTACTCTTTATTACTTATTGACCTTGTATACTTGCACGCATATATTGATCGGTAAAACGACCAACAGTTGTTCCCGTCCATATATACAAGTGAAGTTAACAAAGAGAAGGTGTTGCTCCTTTATGCTATTGTGAAGGATTTTGACATCGATATTGAGGCTATCATTAGTATCTCTATTCGGCGCTGCTTACGAGGACCATTCTCTGGGGGGTTGCCTCACCCATCCTTTATATATGGGCTATGCCGATAGTTGGGTGTAAGACGGTTGGTGGATGAGCCAGTGCAGTAGCCCCTCCAGTTGCTAGACTTGCGACTACACTGCTAGAAATTTGACATATAGTGACGAGCTATAGCTACGGTAGGCACAGAACCATCGGTAAATGCCTCTGTACATAGTCTGTGTCGAGGGTAATCGTCTGGCCATCGCTAAGTTCTTTTAGACAAAACCTTCCATTTTTCTCCCCAAATCATTTCAATATCTTCACTAAAAATTTTTCCCCCAAATCATCTTCGCCTCTCCGGTCCTCTCTCTCCTCTCTAACACTTTCTCTCTCGTTGCTCTTCCTCCTCGTTTTCCTCTCTAACCCAAATCATTTTAGTATCTACCACTCGTTACTCGATCAACCACTCATCATCTTCTGCTCGAATTGGGCACACTTTTTTAGATCGTGAAACCCTAGGCATCGTGGGATCCATTCTCATCTCTGCCCTTCTGATGAGACTTTGATTCAAGATTGTAGCAAGGAAGATGCATCTTTTAAAATTCACCCTTGGCATCAGGAGTTCTTTATTGACTGCAGTGGTTAGCAATTGGTTTCGGTCAAATTGGTAGGTTCAACAACTGAAGAAGATGAAATCCAGTACATGGTTGAGGAAAATCAGGAAAATAGTGATCATCACGAAGCCCATTTGGGTTCTGAATCAAATATTGTGTCTCAAGTTGAAAATTTTATAGAGAACATGTGTTGTATTGGGGAGGGAGATGCAGTAATTTCTGTCCAGGAGAATATGGAGGAAGCCAAGTTTGCATTGTTTGAATCCATGGAAATGGAAGAGACTGAAAATTCTCTGGTTTTTCATGTTAAAGAATGTGATTTAATATATGAACAAGTTGTTGTTGCTCGAGCAGCCCAAACCCCATCTGTGGAAATCAATGATATTCATAACATTGCAGCTCCTATAGGTAATTCGGACTTCCAAGTTATTTTTTTATTGATATTTCTTTCTATTTGTCTTAAGCCAATTATAAATTGTTGTACATTATTCAATATTATGTAGTCTCTGATGAAGTACCTCAAGTGCAAAATAATAAAACTGAATTCGAGGTCTCAATTGAGATAGAAACTGTTGTACAAGATGTGGAAGATAGAGAATTAGATATTCCAACTGGTAACTATACTTGAACATTTAAGTAATAATCTATTTGTTCTTTCATTTTTGAAGTTATTTAACATTTTTTATATTAATGTTGAAATATAAACAGCCAATGAAGAAGTGTCTCAAACTATAATCAGTGAAACCGAAGCAGAGGTCTCAATAGAGATAGAGATTCCTGATCTAAATTTAACAGATGAGGGTCATGCTTAGGACATTGTTTGTTCACATGAAGATCCTTCCACAAGTTATAATAATTTTCATGAAAATCATGAACACAGCAAGGTCGGAATGTTGTTATATATGTACTTTAAAAAATAAATTATGAGGCAAAAGAAAAGATGAGAATGTTGAAAAGGAGCAAGTGGATTTTCCTCTGCCTCTTGTAGCAATGGGGGGGAGGATAGTGATGAAATATCTATTGACTTGAATCAAGAAGCAAAGGAAGAAGATGGATTCTATACTCATCAAGAAAATGGAAACCACAATACCCCAATTGACGCAATTCTAATTTTTGGGGATTCTTTCGATGACTTTGAGGAAGAGAGGATGTCCATAATAGAGTAGCTCAAGGTTTTAGAAGATAAGCTTTATACATTGAGTGAAGATGAACAACATTTGAAGGATTTAAGGCCAATTGGGATTTTTTATCAAGAGAATGGCAAACATTTGGATGAGAGTTCTGATTTCAATGGTGAAGAAGCTAATGGGGTGGAAAATTTTCCTCCTGTATTTTTTATTACTATATTGGATTGTGTTTCTTGATTTTATTTCCCTCAACGAAAGTTGCTTGCAGGTCGCATTCTTAAAGTTCATACAAACTTGTCGAGGCAAAATTCTCACCTGGGTAGAAAATGTGATGGTCTATATATTTTTGGTGAACAAGAAATTGAGGTCTGCCTAGTTTTTATGTTTTGGTTCCATATATGTAGTTTGTATTCAGTTATGCCCAAATTTTTGTGGGTGGTTTTATTCATTTGGCTTTGTTTCTGTAGAAAGTATCCCAAGAGAATAGCATGGATTCTTTTTAGATGTGAATCTTTATAAAATAGTGTTTAAGTCAGGGGTGTTTAGTTGTTATTGTCTGATAACTAAACAAATTTTACCTACAATTTATAAAATCTTCTAGTTTAATACTAATCTGCTACACATGCTTGTCCACTAATTATTGTTGAGCTTGTCTAATATAATTAGTTTAGTACACTTTATTATGTGTTTTGTCTTCTTTCACTTTGTCTTGTATCAATCCTTTACTGAACAAGTTAACCTCAAGTCAAATGTACTTTCTATTCTATTGTCGTGGAAATTATTTTTAATCAAAATTTGACCATGCATGTGAGTAGCCATACTATTATTCATTTGGCTCATTGCTCGATATTCAGTCTAGCCTGGGGTCGAGTCACATCCTCGAGGGCTGGGGATTGTATTTCTAAATGCTCCTGAGGAGGAGGATGCCGAAGAAAGCTCAGAGGACGACGAGTTTAAAGCTGATGAGATGTCTGAGGAGGAGGCTGCACCTAGGGCTTCTATGCCTACTAAAATATATGTTTAGTACCCAGTTTTGGAGCCTACAGCGCCACATTGATGCAAGGAATAGACTTGAAGATAGAAAGTTAAAAAGGATAGCAGCAGGGCAAGACTACACCTTTGCCACCCAGAACGCCTTTAATGCGTCTTTGGCAGAGGCATTTGCTAGATTGAACCCCGCTGCTACTGATCAGTTCCAGTTCCCAAGTCCACAGCCATTGCCTGTATATCCACCTTCAGATTCAGATGTTGAGGAGGTGCCACCTCCTGCTTAGCCGATACAGGGACATCCTCTTGTGCTTTATTTCCATATTCTTAACAATAAGGACATTATTTGTTTTAAGTTTGGGGGAGTATGTGCATGTTAGTGTTTTTTTTGTTTGCATTTAATAGTTCATTTTAGTTCATGTTTACATTGCATATTTAGTTTATGTTTACATTGCATGTTAGTTGCATCGTTAATATAGTTTACAGTTTAGTTTTTGTAGTTTAGTTGTAAATAATGGTCTTTGTTTTTGTTTTGAGTTATGTTATAAAAAAAATTTGAAAAATGGAAAATCTCAAAAATAGTAGTTAGTTTATTGTTTATTGTGTTGCATTTAGTCAGTATTTGCATGATTCCAGCTTCTAGATGGTTGAGTTTATTTTGAACAATGATGAGATTGGAATTGCGTAGATAAGATTTAGTATTAACAGCTAGTGCTTAGATGTGATTTCATATCATGACCTAAATTTTTGTCTGTTTGAAACTGGTATAATCAGGATAGCACATAATAATAACTATGTTGATTGATTAGGTTTAAATTTATACATAATTGACTTTTTAAGGAGAATTATAGATTTAATGAAAGGAATTCAGTGAATTAGTGGTAAAGGCTAAGATTAGGCAGAAATCTAAGTTTGACTTTAAAATGTTTGACTCCTTTAAAGAAGCGTATTATGTGTCTTATTTGAGTTACAGTCAGTTAATATGGTTGTTGAGCACACACGCAATATGTCAGTCATAACAGGATTGATTTGGCGATTGATATGAGGTTATTGACTTGTCTTGGAAAGATTTACTGTTCATGTCTATTGTAAATTCTCTGAGGCTAACTGATTAAACTCTGTACTGTCTGATAGTTAGATTCGTAGGTACATAGTTAGTTGCATTGCATTGCATTTTGATGTGCTTGAGGACAAGCACGGTTTAAGTTTGGGAGAATTTGATGAGTGAGTTTCATACCTACAAATTGGATGTCTTTTCAGACTTAAACGGTTGCTTATCCGTCTATTTTAGTATTGTTTTATACGTTTGTGTTTGTGTTGTGTGCAGGGTCAGTATGTATTAGTTAAGGCAAGGGTTAAGTGGCAAGGCAAGAAAAGTAGCAAGAATCAGTAAATACAGAGCCATACCCCGCTGGGGCGGGCTTTCATAGAACAAATACCCTGCCGGGGCGGGGCTACACGTCACCAGCCAATTTTAATAGCTCGCCGGGGAAGGGGTGTGTGACAGACAAGAGAGTGTTCTGATGTAATTCTACTTCTGTTGTGGCGTGGCTTGGTGGACTTTGGATACGATTGGGACAAGAAAGAGAGCGTGTTGAGTTACAGAGACTTCATCAATTTTTACAATCATTCATCATCAACAACTAACAAACCCTTATTTTTGGAGATTCTTGGAGGAATTGAAGCAAGGAGCAAGGAACACGAAGATTGCAGATTGAATTGAAGAAAAGGGTGGTTCTATTTGCTTTTTTTCATTCTTCAATTTCAATTCTGTATTCGGGATGTTTATTTCTTTGATCTATTCAGTTTTTAATTCATTAGTCATGAACAAAATTATCTGATTAAGCCTATGATGGATCTTTATGTGTAATGAGGATTTTCATGCTTCAAGTTTAATTCAATGATGCTATTTTCAATTCATCTATTATGATTTGTGTGTAATCTATGAGTTGCTTGATCACCAATTCTTTGTGAACTTAAATGAATTCAAGAGATGAAATATGGGTTTAGACTTAGTCATAATAGCATTTGTTTATGATTTATGCGCTTTGATGGAAATCATAATTTATGTTTAGGATAGAGATATACCTATGCGTCGCATGTAATCGTATAAGAACTTAGGATTAAATCCTCTTTAATTGTAATTCACATAGAGATATAGTGAATTAGTTAATTAGGGTGTTTAACTTAATTCTATCATTTGTGAATTTAAGTTAATATGGGTATAGTGCATCGAGAGATGCTTATATCTACTTTCGTGTTCTTGATTAATGAACTGGAATAGTTAAATTGAATTAAAAAGAAGTGTGATAATCTGAGTGAAACATAAAGTGAAGTTGTAGGCTTAATTCTCCATTATCTGATTAAAATTTGTTGTAGTTAGTTGATTTTATTTTATTTAGTAGTTTTCATTAATTTTATTATTAAATCATTTAGTTTAATAAAATTGAGATAATACAAAGTTGGTAATTGTTAGGTTAAAATTCGATAATTGTCTCTGTGGGAACGATACTTTACTTATCATTATATTACTTGTTGATCACGTATACTTGCGTGTTGTGTAACTATATTTTACCCAACAGCGATTGAGGAAGAAGACATCTATAAAAGTTGTATCATAAAGACCATACAGGGGTCAAATATATATCCAATCATTTGCATATATATAAAGCGTACAAAGCTATAAGCATGCATCATAATAAGCGATGTGTATAATATATTCCATGAATAAATGAAAAAATAGCATCATATATAAATCTCTATAAAATACGTCAATTTAAATATACATCAATGTCATATCCATGACATATGTAAAAAATAAAAATCAAAGACAACCAGGGACCCCGGCGTAAAGCGACCGAGAACCCGATAATTGATTATTAAAATCACCCTTTCTAAATCATCAAGTAATCCATTGAGGTCTATCCCCAGCGAAGGCATCGGCACTACCCGATGGTGTAATCCGTTAAAAACTATATTTATCGAAGGCATCGGCTGTAAGACCCCAACTTTTATAAATAAAGATGAATTTTCTATAAATATCATTTTTGAATATTATGGAGTTAATTTGATATAATGTTATAGTTGTGGGTAATATTTATAAATTTTGCAAAGTACGCAAGTTGTTATATAATATTCGATTGGTCGGGGAATATTTGTTTTAACAGGGAATATTCGTACAACGGCACAATCATTGGTGGACCCCACAACAGAATTATTGTCGGATTGAGAAAATAACAAAAATATTTTATTAAAAATAACGGTGAAAGTTTTACTATTGATACTGTTGAACTACTCGGTAGTAAAAGTATAGTAATACGTGTGGTTGTATAGTAGCACACGGTATTGATTATTAATGCTTATGTGAGAAGTCACTCAGTTTGATTCAATTATTGTCAGTTAATAATATGAATTATTTAGCGATAATGACGTTTTGTTTTATTCGTATTATTAACGTAATAAAACAGAAACATCTTTTTATATAAAAAAAATACTTTATTAAAGTTATTCTATAAATAGAATATATTATATTTTATTTAAAAGATTTTTCTTTAAATATGGACCGTCAGATTAAAGTAATCAATCTGGACCGTTCATGGATTAGTTACTATGCATTCTATTTTTCTATAAATTGCAGCTCATTCCTTCATTATTTCTTACGAATTCACTGAACTCTAGAGAGAGAAACTATAGAGAGAAACTATAGAGAGAGAGAGAAGAAGAGTATTCTGCTACTTAACTACTTCTTTATTTCAGCTCTTCTTTAAAACGGTAAGGGGTGTTATTCTTTCTTATTCATGAAGAGAACTTTTGTTATTCCATTTCTTATTATTCTGTTGGAATAACCTGTATATGCGGTCTACCCTATACTTGGTGACATTCTTTTATTATTCTGTTGGAACATCCTGTCCATGTGTTTTACACCGGACCTGGTTCCGTCTTTATTATTATTCTGTTGGAACATCCTGTCTATGTGTTTTACACCAGACCTGGTTCCGTTTTTATTATTATTCTGTTGGAACATCCTGTCTGTGTGTTTTACACTGGACCTGGTTCTGTTTTTATTATTATTCTGTTGGAACATCCTGTCTGTGTGTTTTACACCGGACCTGGTTCCGTTTTTATTATTATTCTGTTTAAACATCCTGTCTGTGTGTTTTACACCGGACCTGGTTCTATTATTTATTATTCTGTCGGAATATCCTGTCTGTGCGTTTACGCCGGACCTGGTTCCATTATTTATTATTCTGTTGGAATAACATGTCTGTGCAGTCTATCGCATGCCAGGTGATTTCTTTTGTTATTCCATTCTTTACTATACTCAGTTGGTTAAGTTTTAACTTCTATACTCCATGAAATTAGTGGAATATCCTTGATAATTGCGGTTCATCCAGTATCTTTTCAAGAAAATATTCTTCTAAGTATTCTTGAATTTTACTCCACAAAGCAGTATCATGTTGACAATTTGGACGTTGTTAATTCTTGGATAAATTAATTCTTGAACTTGTTTTATTGAATTCTTATATCATTGTCATCATCCTCATGTTTATAAAATGTTAAAAGTCATATGTGGCTTGTAGTGCATAGATGGACTTGGTATGATTATGACCAGGGATTATTCGGTGTAATCATGACCGTAATGTTACAAATGATGTGGTAAAAGTCCTCATTAGCCCGTAGTGCGTTGATGGACAGTTGTTGGCATGATCATGACCATTAATGAATACACTAATATCCTTGGCCGTAGTGCAGGGGTGATTCAATGATGTGGATTATTTTATTAAGCTGAGTTCCAGCGATCACAGTGTTGAAAAACTTTTTAAATCATAAAAGATAATAGAGTTTATTTTCTACTTGACTCTTTTAATGGATTGCTTGTTCCGCTGCAGTTAAACTTGATGTCTATTATATTTTATCAGTTTAACATTGTTGAAGGCTAATGATAATTTATTCTGCATTATCTTAGTCATAATATTTCTTACTGGGCTAGTTGAGCTCACCCTTTCTTTCACTGTTCTCTTCAGGAAATGAGAACGTAGCTGAGGCAAGTCGGGGAACGGAGTGATGGTCCGAATGATAGTATTAGTTAGTAGTCCTCACTATTCTATGTAATAGTGTGTTAATAAATGTAATGAGGACTCCTTTTGAGTATGAATACTCTCTAGAAGATAATATTTGTATTCAAACTCACAGTTTATGTTTTGTCGTATTGTATACGACAGTTGTATTAGTAAGTTGTATTTGTATTCTGTACTATGTATCTGACGACCCAAGATGGGTGATGTATACCTAATTTTGGGGGCGTCACAGTTGGTATCAGAACTTAGGGATATGATCTCTGGCTAAGATGTGAGAATAGAACTAGGAGGGGAGAGACGGGGAATTCCTTCGCTAGTATGACCTACCTAAGTTATTTGCATGGTATTTAATTGGTCGGTCATAATATAAGGATAATATATGACATATCAATTAACTTTTATTTTGTGGCAGTATCTAAAAATAGCATCTGAGAATGTTGAGAATAGCAATGGAGCACATGCGACTGTTGATTCACCACATATCAATAATCAGGATAATGTGCATCAGGAAGGTGACAATCCTCATGCAAACAACAACACTGACCAGATGATGAATGATGGAATGTTCAGAAACTTTATGCAGTTCATACAACAGCAGGCGAGAGCGGCTCCTGTCCAAAATATAGGTGGAAACACTGAAAACTCTCGGACGGTCACTGCTAAACAGTTCAAGGAGCTGGGACCACCAGAGTTTAAGGGAGAGCCAAAACCACTTATAGCGGAAACATGGATAAAGCAGATTACCAAGATATTTGATGTATTGGGATGCTCCGAGGAGCAAAAGGTTCCCTTTGCCGCCTTTATGTTGCGAGGAGAGGCAGATTACTGGTGAGAATCGATTAAGCGTACTCAACCTGCCGCACTGAAGATGTCTTGGAAGAAGTTCCAAGAGCTGTTCAATGATAAATACTTTCCCGAAAGTGTTCGTCACATGAAGGAGGTGGAGTTCATCAAATTGGAGCAGAATAATATGACCGTGTCGCAGTATGAGGCTAAATTTGCTGAGTTGTCCCGGTTTGCGTCCCACTTGGTGGATAATGAAGAGCGAATGACGCGAATGTTTTTGCGAGGTTTGAAACCTGAGATACGTCAACATCTTATTTCTCATAAACTGTGTTTGTATTCAGATGTTGTGAATAGGGCTCAGTTAGTGGAGCGCGATAACGAGTCAACGCAACCAAAAGAGAGCAGTCGGCAAAATGATAATATCAGTGAGAGCAGTCATCGAAGCGGTGACAACAAGCGTGGAGGGAATCAACAGGCCAGAAATGGTAACCACTTTTGTGGTAATCAAGGCCAAAACAATAAGAATGGTCATTTCAAGAAGAAGAGATTCAACAATGATGGAAAGACGTCAGCACCAGCACCCGTTGTTAAGGAAGGAGAACGACCATCTATCATATGTTTCAAATGCGGAGGGGAGGGGCACATCAGTCCAAACTGCACGATGCCGTCTAAAGCATGTTATAATTGTGGAAGAGAAGGTCATTTAGCTCAATTTTATCGTTTACCAAAAACAAGTTCAGCCAAGATGGAGACACAAAAGGCCGTCCCAGAAAAGTCAAAATCGGTAGTGCAAGGGAGAGCATTTGTTGTGACCTCCCAGAAAGCAAGGAACCCGAATGAGGTCATCACGAGTAAGCTTATCATAAACTCTAACGAAGTATATACTTTATTTGATACCGGTTCTACCCATTCTTTTATTTCTCCTACTTGCGCTCATCGATTAAATTTGACTCCGGAGAAATTAGACTTTGATTTATCTGTTGAAACTCCATTGGGAGAAACCTTCATTACATCTACGGTTTATAAGTCTTGTTTGGTTCAAGCTGGTACCCACACATTACCTGTCGATCTGATTTCATTAAAAATACTTACATTTGACGTGATTCTAAGGATTGATTGGTTAACTACTCATCATGCAAAAATTGATTGTTTTCGTAAGGTTGTTAGCTTTCATATTCCTAATCGACCTATTATGCGAATTCAAGCAACCAAACCATTAAAATCAATCGCTGTCATCTCAAGCCATAAAGCTATTCGTTTATTGAAAAACGGAAGTCAAGCTTTCTTAGCTCATGTCACGGATCTAAACAAAAATACGTCAGTTTTGAATGATATTTCTATTGTTAATAAATTCCCTGACATATTCTCTGAAGAACTTCCTGGCCTACCCCCAGAGCGTGAAATTGAATTTTGTATCGACCTTGAACCCGGTACAAAACCCATTTCCAAAGCCCCATATCGAATGGCTCCTATTGAACTTCAGGAGTTAAAGATCCAACTGCAGGAATTGTTAGACATTGGCTTTATTCATCCTAGTACTTCTCCTTGGGGTGCTCCTGTGTTATTCGTGAAGAAAAAAGATGGAAGTATGTGACTTTGTATTGATTATCGGGAGTTGAATCATGTCACCATCAAAAATACGTACCCATTGCCACATATTGATGACCTGTTTGACCAGTTGCAAGGAGTACAATTCTTTTCAAAGATCGATCTTCGTTCTAGATATCATCAGCTGAAGATTAGAACTGAGGATATTCCAAAGACGGCTTTCAGAACTCGGTATGGGCATTATGAATTCCTAGTCATGTTCTTTGGATTGACTAATGCTCCTGCTGCCTTCATGGATATGATGAACCGGGTATTCAAGGAATATTTGGATCACTTTGTGGTCGTCTTTATTGATGGCATCCTTATTTATTCCAAAAGCCGTGAAGATCAAGAGCAACACTTGAGGCTGGTACTCTAAAAGCTTCGTGAATACAAGCTTTATGCAAAATTAAAGAAATGCGAGTTCTGGCTGGAGGAGGTAGCATTCCTTGGGCACGTAGTATCAAGTCATAGAATATCGGTTGACCCGACAAAGATTGAAGCTATTCAAAGCTGGGAGCAACCTAAATCAGTGACCGAAGTACGTAGCTTTCTTGGTTTAGCTGGTTATTATCGGAGATTCGTGGAAGGATTTTCTCGAATCGCTGCTCCATTAACTCAGCTGACTCGGAAAGATACAAAGTTCGGTTGGAGCGAAGAATGTGAGCAGAGTTTTCAAGAACTCAAGAGGAGACTCATTTCAGCACCTGTTCTAACAATACCATCTGGCTCGGAGGGATTTGTCATCTACAGTGATGCTTCGAGCAAAGGGTTGGAATGCGTTCTCATGCAACATGAAAAAGTCATAGCCTATGCATCAAGACAACTCAAGGAATATGAGAGGAATTATCATACTCATGATCTAGAGTTGGCAGCTGTTGTCTTTGCACTTAAAATTTGGAGGCATTACTTGTATGGGGAGAAGGTGGAGATCTTTACGGATCATAAAAGCCTCAAATATTTTTTCACTCAAAAGGAACTCAACATGCGACAACGACGTTGGCTTGAACTGTTGAAAGATTATGATTATACCATTCAATACCATCCTGGAAAAGCGAACGTGGTAGCTGACGCATTGAGTAGAAGATCATATGCAAGTACGAGTGCAATATTGTCAACACAAAGGCCCATTTTGTGTGACTTGCAAAGGATGGGGATAGAGTTAAAAACTCCAGGGACCCATGTGATGATGGCGAATATACGAGTAGAACCAACTTTAATCGATAAAGTTAAAGCTGCTCAAGCTACAGACCTGGAGCTGATGCGTATGAGGAAGAAAGTGCAAGAAGGTGCTATGCCGGAAGCAAGAATCGATGAAGAAGGAATACTTCGAGTCAATTTCAGACTTTGTGTTCCTAACAACCCTGATTTAAAGTATGAAATTATGATGGAGGCGCACAACACACCGTTTGCAATCCATCCTGGAAGTACCAAAATGTATCATGATCTTCGTCATACATTTTGGTGGAGCAATATGAAAAGAGAGATAGCGTTGTTTATCTCAAGGTGTCTAACTTGTCAACGAGTCAAAGTGGAGCATCAAGTACCAAAAGGTCCATTGCAACCACTTGAAATTTCAAAATGGAAGTGGGAGCACATTACCATGGATTTCGTTACCGGTCTTCCTAAGGTTTCTCAAGGTATAGATGCGATTTGGGTCATTGTTAATAGATTGACCAAGTCTGTTCATTTCTTACCGATACGAGAAACTTATACACTTGAACGTCTTGCTCGTATGTACATAAACGAGATTGTAAGACTGCATGGTATGCCAGTATCCATAGTTTCTGATCGAGACCCGAGATTCACTTCACGATTTTGGGTTAGTTTACAAAAAGCTATGGGCACAGATTTACAATTTACTTCGGCATATCATCCTCAGACGGACGGACAATCAGAGAGGACTATTCAAACTCTAGAAGATTTATTAAGACTCTGTGTCCTTGACTTCAAGGGAAGTTGGGACAAGTTCTTACCATTGGTGGAGTTTTTCTACAACAACAGTTATCAAGCAAGTATTGGTATGGCTCCATTCGAAGCATTGTATGGAAGAAAATGTCGTTCTCCAGTATGCTGGGATGAGGTGGGTGAAGCAACATTGTTGGGACAGGAGTTGGTACGTATGACTACAGAAAAGATTCAAACAATCCGACAACGTATAAAAACCTCACAAGATCGACAAAAGAGTTATGCTGATCTTCATCGAAAGGACGTGAAATTTGATGTAGGAGATCATGTGTTCTTACGTGTTGCTCCATGGAAAGGAGTTACGAGATTTGAAAAAAGAGGAAAGCTCAATCCTCGATTCATCGGTTCATTTTTAATCCTCGATCGAGTAGGAACTGTAGCTTATAGACTCGCTTTACCGCCAAGTATGTTTCGTGTTCATAACGTTTTTCACATATCCATGTTACGATATGTGGAAGACCCGAACCACATTATTGAGTTAGAACCGGACGAAATAGCAGAGGATTTGACGTATGAAGAAGTTCCTGTTCAAATCTTGGATAAGAAGGAACATATTCTACGCTCCAAGGTTATACCTCAAGTCAAAGTTTTGTGGAGAAACCACGATGTTGAGAAAATGACTTGGGAGTTAGAATCTGAAATGAAATCAAGGTATCCTTACCTCTTCGACATACCAGGTATGTACCCTAATTTCAAGGGCGAAATTTCATAAGAAGGGGAGGTTGTAAGACCCCAACTTTTATAAATAAAGATGAATTTTCTATAAATATCATTTTTGAATATTATGGAGTTAATTTGATATAATGTTATAGTTGTGGGTAATATTTATAAATTTTGCAAAGTACGCAAGTTGTTATATAATATTCGATTGGTCGGAGAATATTCGTTTTAACAGGAAATATTCGTACAACGGCACAATCATTGGTGGACCCCACAACGGAATTATTGTCGGATTGAGAAAACGACAAATATTTTATTAAAAATAACTGCGAAAGTTTTACTATTGATACTGTTGAACTACTCGGTAGTAAAAGTACAGTAATACGTGTGGTTGCATAGTAGCACACGGTATTGATTATTAATACTTATGTGAGAAGTCACTCAGTTTGATTCAATTATTGTTAGTTAATAATATGAATTATTTAGCGATAATGACGTTTTGTTTTATTCGTATTATTAACGTAATAAAACAGAAACATCTTTTTATATAAAACAGAATACTTTATTAAAGTTATTCTATAAATAGAATATATTATATTTTATTTAAAAAAAATTCTTTAAATATGGACCGTCAGATTAAAGTAATCAATCTGGACCGTTCATGGATTAGTTACTATGCATTCTATTTTTCTATAAATAGCAGCTCATTCCTTCATTATTTCTTACGAATTCACTGAACTCTAGAGAGAGAAACTATAGAGAGAAATTATAGAGAGATAGAAGAAGAGTATTCTGCTACTTGACTACTTCCTTATTTCAGCACTTCTTTAAAACGGTAAGGGGTGTTATTCTTTCTTATTCATGAAGAGAGCTTTTGTTATTTTATTTCTTATTATTCTGTTGGAATAACCTGTATACGCGGTCTACCCTATATTTGGTGACATTCTTTTATTATTCTGTTGGAACATCATGTCCGTGTGTTTTACACCGGACATGGTTCCGTCTTTATTATTATTCTGTTGAAACATCCTGTCTGTGTGTTTTACACCGGACCTGGTTCCGTTTTTATTATTATTCTGTTGGAACATCCTGTATGTGTGTTTTACACCGGACCTGGTTCCGTTTTTTTTATTATTCTGTTGGAACATCCTGTCTGTGTGTTTTACACCGGACCTGGTTCCGTCTTGTTATTATTCTGTTGGAACATCCTGTCTGTGTGTTTTACACCGGACCTGGTTCCATTTTTTATTATTCTGTCGGAATATCTTGTCTGTGCGTTTACGCCAGACCTGGTTCCATTATGTATTATTCTGTTGGAATAACCTGCCTGTGCAGTCTATCGCATGCCAGGTGATTTCTTTTGTTATTCTATTCTTTACTATACTCAGTTGGTTAAGTTTTAACTTCTATACTCCATGAAATTAGTAGAATATTCTTGATAATTGCGGTTCATCCAGTATCTTTTCAAGAAAATATTCTTCTAAGCATTCTTGAATTTTACTCCACAAAGCAGTATCATGTTGACAATTTGGACGTTGTTAATTCTTGGATAAATTAATTCTTGAACTTGTTTTATTGAATTCTTATATCATTGTCATCATCCTCATGTTTATAAAATGTTAAAAGTCATATGTGGCTTGTAGTGCATAGATGGACTTGGTATGATTATGACCAGGGATTATTCGGTGTAATCATGACCGTAATGTTACAAATGATGTGGTAAAAGTCCTCATTAGCCCGTAGTGCGTTGATGGACAGTTGTTGGCATGATCATGACCATTAATGAATACACGAATATCCTTGGCCGTAGTGCAGGGGTGATTCGATGATGTGGATTATTTTATTAAGCTGAGTTCCAGCGATCACGGTGTTGAAAAACCTTTTAAATCATAAAA
The DNA here is from genome assembly GCA_016801055.1 of Panax notoginseng. Classification (NCBI taxonomy): domain Eukaryota; kingdom Viridiplantae; phylum Streptophyta; class Magnoliopsida; order Apiales; family Araliaceae; genus Panax; species Panax notoginseng. The sequence continues at coordinate 144,636,317 of CM029022.1, read as the reverse complement.
GATAGTAGAGTTTATTTTCTACTTGACTCTTTTAATGGATTGCTTGTTCCGCTGCAGTTAAACTTGATGTCTATTATATTTTATCAGTTTAACATTGTTGAAGGCTAATGATAATTTATTCTGCATTATCTTAGTCATAATATTTCTTACTGGGCTAGTTGAGCACACCCTTTCTTTCACTATTCTCTTCAGGAAATGAGAACGTAGCTGGGGCAAGTCGGGAAACAGAGTGATGGTCCAAATGATAGTATTAGTTAGTAGTCCTCACTATTCTATGTAATAGTGTGTTAATAAATGTAATGAGGACTCCTTTTGAGTATGAATACTTTCTAGAAGATAATATTTGTATTCAAACTCACAGTTTATGTTTTGTCGTATTGTACACGACAGTTGTATTAGTAAGTTGTATTTGTATTCTGTACTATGTATCTGACGACCCAAGATGGGTGATGTATACCTAATTTTGGGGGCGTCACATCGGCACTACCCGATGGTGTAATCCGTTGAAAATTATCTTCATCTAAGGCATCAGCACTACCCGATGGTGTAATCTGTTGAAAAATATCTTCATCGAAGGCATCAGCACCACCCGATGTTGTAATATGATTAATGCAATGAAAGTAATATGCACGCAAGACAATCATGTTTGATGATAAAGCATATACTTTATAACAATCTTATTCATTTATTAATAAAAAGTATTAATTTATTTAGTTTAAAGCAATGCTTTTAGAATAATAATGATGATCATTCTAATGAGATCTAAATTCTTAGAAAGCTTAAAACTAAAATAGTTCCCAATCGTTGGATTACTAAATTGGGGATTAGTGAATCCGGATAGATTGGTACATACGTTGCTTGCTTATTGGATGAAGATGATTGATCTCATGATCATTTGTGTGGAGACACTAAAGCAAGTATGTAGGTGCTTATTAGAGAATAAATTCACTGAACGTGGCTCGCTAAGGAATACCTAATGGAGTTTTACTTGCATGTCAATAGCAATTCTTGTAGTGATAGTAGTACAAGTGATCCTTGAACTTCAGATCATCATAGTATCTTGTGTATGATGAGTTATACTTTGACTTATTCCTTAAAACCCTTAGGGTATATCAAAGGGTATGTTTGGGTATAATAAGTTGTACATGGAGATAATGTATAATTAATAAAGAATCTACCACTTCTAGTAAAAGAAGAGAAATGTCCTATGTGATTCGATAAATGACAACCCAGTAGTCCTTGGCCAAGGCAGAATGAAATTAGAAAGGAGTTTCTAATTTATATTATTTGGTGTTGTGCATTTAAGGATCGAAATACATATAATTAAACAAAATAAGACTTGACAGCAATTCTCTGTCTTATATTTAATTGGGATATTGTATGGTGGAAGGATTGAATTATACGGTAACTATTTACTCAAAGGTTCTTTTATGATTAATGTTAAAATCTATATTATCTGGAAAGTCGTTAATCGCTAGGGAGGCTTATCCCTATTGTAGAATAAATATTATTTATTTAAATAAATTAATTGTTTAATTTATTTTTTTAAATAAGATTAGAATTGTTCTAATTGATTTATTCACAACCGGTTTAAGATGAAGAACCTAAAAGGTCACACCATAAAAGGAAAAATAATTATTTAAGAAGTAAATGGCATAATCGTAATAATAAGTTAATTATATTTAATTTAACCTATGGTGATAGAATAAATTAAATAACTTAATATTTATTATTTAATATTTTAAAAATATTAAATATAAATTAATAAGAGGAGTCTTATTATTATTATTACTATTATTATTATTTAATTCCTAAAGGAGTTTAGGAATTAATTAATAAAAGTACTCGCATATATCCTAATAAGATTAGGAGACTAATTAATTAAAGGATTTTAATTAATTAAAAATTCAATCCTTAATAGTTAAGGAGGGTTGCCAACATCTATAAATAAGAAGAGTCTTATTATGGGTGTAGGGGTTATTGTTGACTTTTTCACAACAGACGTAATTCCAATAGTTGGGAGAGTATGCTCTTTTTCTATGAGAGATAGAAAAACTAGGATTTTGCCAAATACCCATCTTCTTGAATCTTTCTTCTTCCTTGGTGGATCACCTCTAGAGGCCAAACACTTGGGTGGCTAACGTTGATCAAAGGAAGGAACCAAACCCGGTGGATTCAAGTTGAATGCGAAAAAGATTGGAGGTGAACTTGTACCTGAGGAAGCTCGAATCTTCAAGGGTATGATTCTTGTTCTTAATATTTTTATTTAATAATTGTGCATAAAGGATGATCCGGGTTTATGGTTTGTAAAATTTTAAAACTCTAATTTTTCACGTTTCCGCTTACTTTGTGCAATTTGATTACGTTCATGAATATTACAAACCTAACAGTGGCATCAGAGCCAAACCTTTATGCGAATTATTAATTATTTTAATTTGATATGTATATTGATATGTGTTTAGAACAATTTAATTCGGCATAATTTTGTTGTATAAAATTTATTTTAAAAAAATAAAATAAAAAATAAACTGCAAAATCCGTGATGATTTCGTTATCATGTAATTTCGCTAGTCCCGTGCCTGCAAGGTTACAGTCAGGTCACTTGATATCTAAATCTATATATAATATATTACTAATCGAGCAGGACCATGTGAAAGATTTCGTGAGTCAGTATGTATGATTAGTTATATATATATATATATATATATATATATATATATATATATATATATATATATATATATATATATAATATTCTTAATTATTTTGAAACTAAAATAAAATATTTATTTTAATATTAAATTAAAAGGTTTATTTTTATCTTAAAATAAAAAGTTTATTTTAATTTTAAAATTAAATTTTATTCTAACTAATTAGAGTTAGAATTGGATTCCATGATAACTAATTGGAGTTAAAATTGGATTCCATATTTCCTTAAATAAAGGAGTTTATTTAGATATGAAATAAGATTTCATATTATTCAAAATAAATGAGTTTATTTGTGAATAGGAAAGAGAATCCATATTTTCTTAAATAAAGGAGTTTATTTAGATATGAAATAAGATTTCATATTATTCAAAATAAAGGAGTTTATTTGTGAATAGGAAAGAAAATTCGTGTTTCCTTTAATAAAGATTTTTTTTACTTGGAATTAGATTCCATAAATAATTAAGATAAAGTAGTTTATTTTGATTAAAGATTTTGATTAAAATAAAATAGTTTATTTTATTCAAAATATGATAAATTAAAATAAAATAGATTTATTTTGATTTAAATTTGGATTAAAATAAAGGAGTTTATTTTGATTCAAAATTAGATTTTATACTAACTAAATTTGTCCATTAAATGATATCAACATATATATTGAATGTTTATTATTCATGAGATGAATACTATTTATTGATGCATATGTAGATGTGTATGATAATAAATGAGATTGATTATGGACTATTGACCAATGTGATTGGATTTTATTTTAGTTGGATGCATGAATGTATGGATTTTATTAAATGGGGTCTGCGTACCTCGTCTTCTCTAATTTTTTCTTAATGTAAATTTTAACTCCCTCCTATGTACTTTCCCTTGACTGCTGATCAAGGTTTCTATTTATTTTAAAATAGTTTTGTAATAGGAATAGTTAGAATTAATTTTGAAGAATTGGAGATCAAGGAGCAAGGAGCGTTTGAATACCCGTTTGTAATGGAGCCCGGGTTTAAATGTAATAATTATATTTAAATTTAATTCTTGCACCCTAGATTTGACCTCTTGGATCACTTGGTGGCTCTAGTGAACCAAACTAAAATAAAGTTCATAATTAATCCGGGTAGAATATAGTATTCTATATGTGCATGCTTATACTATATATATTATATATTATGCAAACATGTTTCGCATGTTAATTAATATGTCGCGTGTGTTTTATATATATATATATATATATATATATATATATATATATATATATATATATATATATATGTGTGTGTGTGTGTGCATGCGCGCTAAACATGATGAGACAAATTAATAACAAACCCCTAAAATATTTTATATTAAGTCCTAAGCGTTCAAATATATTTGGAATATCGAACGTCGCCTTCTAGCATGATAAAAAAAATAATAGAGTATCAATTAATTATTATAAGTTTGTTGTGTCACCACAAGGATAATATTTTTTCTTTTTTGAATATATGGAGTGCTAGGTTGGACTTAACTTAAATTATTTTAGTTCGGATGTACATACACTTGACCATTATGATTTAAGAGGCAAAATACAAGGAGTTGCATAGTTGATGTAATTGACAAGAGTTGTCTACATATTTATTTATATATAATTTGTTGTGTCACCACAAGGCTATATACATTTGAAATGGGATCCTTATTCTCACTAGCATATCTTTAATTAGATATTGTCGAACTATATATATTGAGGGTAATATAGTTTGATGAAAATAGTGGAAGATACCAATTTAAAATAAGACCTAATTTATTTTGATAATTAATAAAAGAATGTATGTTAAAATGTTGTTAAGAACAAATTCATTTACAGAATTTTACAATGTCTAAATTACTACCACTGCGAAACATATTAGATGTTAATTAACCGGCCTGAATTACTTGGATTGGTTAAGAAATTTAAGAATAGTTCTCATTGCTAAAAAGTTATCTTATGTCCTTAATACGCATATCCCTACAATAGTTGCAGAAAATACCTCTGAGGAAGACATTGCTACTTTTAGAAAGTGACAAGATGATGCACAGTTGGCTCAATACATCATGCTCGCATCCATGAGTAACGAGCTTCAGCGTCAGCATGAAACTATGGATGCTCTTACTATATTTTTGCACATCAAGTAGTTGATGGTGAGGAAAGTAGGACTGATAGATATTAGATATCTAAGGAGCTCTTTCGATCTAGAATGACCAATGGCACTATAGTACAGACAAAAGTCCTTTACATAATCGATTTGATTGATCAATTAGGATAACAAGTTTTGTCATGGATGGAGAGTTGAGCCAAAATTTGATCTTGCAGTCACTCCCGGACACCTTTCACAATTGTTGTGAATTTTTCATATGAACAAGCTAGATATCAGCCTCGCTGATTTGCTTAACATATTGAAAAATACTGAGAGTCACTTTCCAACCAAGAAAGACCAAATCTTACTGGTAGGGGCCAAAGGATCTTCTGAAAAGAAGAACGATTCTAAGAAGGTAAATAGAAAGGGAAAAAATAATAATGGATAATAAGAACTAAACTGATATAGATAGCAAAGGAGTTTGCTTCCACTGCAATAAGCCTGGACACTGGAAAGAAACTGCAAGAAGAATCTTGCAGAGGCTAACCAAAAGAAGCTTAGTGAAGTTTCGGTTATAAATATAATTTTGTTAATGATTTAATTTTTTCTTTAAGTCAAGGTTCTACTTAGGTATTGGATACCGGCTTTGGTTCTCATAAATATAGATTTACGAAGGAACCAAGCAGTAGTAGAAAGTTAAACAAAGATAAGTAATCCTATGTGTGAAAAATGAAGCAAAGGTTGCTACATTAGCCATAGGAACTTATTGTTTAGCATTGTCTACGGGCAAGTCTATTAAGTCAATAAGTTGTTATTGTATTCCAGTTCTCGTTAGAAACATTATTTCCATTTTATTGTTGGACAATAAAATCTTTGGTATTATATTTAAGAACAACTCTTGTTCTATTTATAATAATAATATTTTGTATAGAACTAAAATATTACTTAATAGATTTTGTGTACTTGACTTACGTAAAAATTATTTTACAAATTGAACAAACTAGTATAAGAAAAGGAGATGATCATTTAAAGAGTTGAATGTTTGTATTTGATGAAATACAAGTATGAATTATTTGAAAGGTTCAAAGAATTCAGAAGTGAAATAAATTGGCAAAGTATTAGGATTCTTTGATCGGATCAAGGAATAAATACTTGTGCAATGAGTTTCTAAATCATCTCAAATGGTTTTCTCACAATGGACGCCTCCTGATACGTAATAATTGATTGATGTATCTAAAAGGAAAAATCGTACCTTGTTGGACATGGTGCGGTCTATAACGATTTCACTGACATTCCAGTATCCTTCTAGGGTAATGTCCTAGAAATGGCTGCATATCTACAAAAGGTAACCTCAAAATCCGGCCCTAAGACTCCATAAAAGTTATGGACAGGGAGGATTAATTTCTGATCTTAAGTATGTTAAGATAAGGGGTTGTCCAACTTATGTGAAAAGGTTTTAAAAGATAAGCTTGGGATAAGATTTGATAAGTACAGATTTGTAGGACATCCTAAAGTAAGTTTAGGATATATGTTCTATAATTCTACTTAGAAAAAGGTGTTTGTTGTGAAACACGCTGCCTTCTAAAATAAAAGTGTTTATCATTAAAGGGGCTAGTGGGAGGATAATAGATCTTGAAGAGTTCAAGAACCACAAAATACTATAAGTCAAATAAGAGGAACATGTAGATAGAACTATTGTACCACAACCGAATCGTAAATCTGGAATTGTACTGAAGATACCTAGGAGGTATGGATTCATAATAGATGATGATGATAAGGTACACATCATAGAAGATGATGAACCAGTTACATACGATGAGGTAAGAGTTGTAGACACTCAGAGAAATAGATTGAACAAGCTTCTCAAAATGGAACATTCATTTTGATGAGACAATCAAAAGAGTTTGATTTTATCAAAAACAGGAATGAACCTAGTGTGTACAAAAGGGTCAGTCGGAGCGTCGTGAAATTTCTAGTATTATATATTGATATACTACGGATAATGAATGACATACTAATGCTACAATCAGTAAAGATAAAGTTTTCTAAACATTCCTCCATGAATGATTTGAGAAGAGTATCTTAATTAGGGATACAAATCTATATAGATAGATTCAAGAGGATGCATGACTTAACCCAAGAAACGTATATTCATTTGATGCTAAAGTCGTTTAGCATGGCAAACTCCAAGAAATGTCTCATATTGATGAGCCATGGAGTGAATATATCTTAATAGTCCCCAAATACTCCAAAAGAGAGGTCGCATGAGTAACTATCATGTATGCAATGAAATGTACAAGACCTGATGTTGATCAGTCATATTCTAGAGAAGTTCACTATGAGTCAATGAAAAATATCTTAAAGTACTTAACCGGCACTAACGATGTGATCATATACATGGTGGGTCTGAATTAAAACTAGAGGGCTTAACAGACTCTAGTTTTTTCAGACAGACCAAGACGACTGAAAATACGCTTTAAGGTAAAGCGTTATCCTGAACAATGGTGCAGTGAATTAAAAAGGTTCCAAACAGCAAAGAGTTGCTAGTTTAGTGATAAAGACAAAGTATATAACTATAAATAAAGCTACAAGTTGATTGTTTGGATGAAAAGTTCATTATAGAATTAGGAATAGTTTTTAAGTCTCATATTGGATCTAAACATGTGTTGTGATACTTTCATTTGATTATAGGAATCATTGAAAGATTAGAAATCACTATAGAGATAGTGAACTCTCAAGAACAATATTATATATCCATTATCTAAAGCTTATCCAATAGTAGGATAATCGTCAATTAGAGAAGAAGGGTATGAGATACCATAGCGATTGGCTTTAGTGCAAGTGGGAGATTGAAAGTAGTATGCACACAAGCCAATCATGTTTGATGATAAAGCATATACTTTATAACAATTTTATTCATTTATTAATAAAAAGTATTAATTTATTAAATGCTTTTAATTATCTACATGATGTTGGTTTATAATATGTGATAAACTCATAATTTTAAGCAATGCTTTTAAAATAATGATGATGATCATTCTAATAAGATCTAAATTCTTAGAAAGCTTAAAATTAAAATAGTTCCCAATTGTTGGATTACTAAATAGGGGATTAGTGAATCCGGATAGATTGGTACATACGTTGCTTGCTCAGTGGATGAGGATTATTGATCTCATGATCATTTATGTGGAGACACTAAAGCAAGTATGTAGGTGCTTATTAGAGAATAAGTTCACTGAACGTGACTCGTTAAGGAATGCCTAATGGAGTTTTACTTGCCTGTCAATAGAAATTCCTGTAGTGATTGTAGTACAAGTGATCCTTGGACTTGAGATCATCATAGTATCTTATGTATGATGAGTTATACTTTGACTTATTCCTTAAGACCCTTAGGGTATATCAAAGGGTATGCTTGGGTATAATAAGTTGTATATGGAGATAATGTATGATCAATAAAGAATCTACCACTTCTAGTAAAAGAAGAGAAATGTCTTATGTGATTCGATAAATGACAACCCAGTAGTCATTGGCCAAGGCAGAATGAAATTAGAAAGAAGTTTCTAATTTGTATTATTTAGTGTTGTGCATTTAAGGATCGAAATACATATAATTAAATAAAATAAGACTTAACAGTAATTCCATGACTTATATTTAATTGGGACATTGTATAGTAGAATGATTGAATTTTACGGTAACTATTTACTCAAAGGTTCTTTTATGATTAATGTTAAAATCTATATTATCTGGAAAGTCGTTAATCGCTAGGGAGGCTTATCCCTATTGTAGAATAAATATTATTTATTTAAATAAATTAATTGTTTAATTTATTTTTTTAAATAAGATTAGAATTGTTCTAATTGATTTATTCACAACCGGTTTAAGATGAAGAACCTAAAGGGTCACACCATAAAAGGAAAAATAATTATTTAAGAAGTAAATGGCATAATCGTAATAATAAGTTAATTATATTTAATTTAACCTATGGTGATAGAATAAATTAAATAACTTAATATTTATTATTTAATATTTTAAAAATATTAAATATAAATTAATAAGAGGAGTCTTATTATTATTATTAATATTATTATTATTTAATTCCTAAAGGAGTTTATGAATTAATTAATAAAAGTACTCGCATATATCCTAATAAGATTAGGAGACTAATTAATTAAAGGATTTTAATTAATTAAAAACTCAATCCTTAATTGTTAAGGAGGGTTGCCAACATCTATAAATAAGAGGAGTCTTATTATGGGTGTAGGGGTTGTTGTTGACTTTTTCACAACAGACGTAATTCTAATAGTTGAGAGAGTACGCTCTTTTTCTATGAGAGATAGAAAAACTAGAGTTTTGTCAAATACCCATCTTCTTGAATCTTTCTTCTACCTTGGTGGATCACCTCAGAGGCCAAACACTTGGGTGGCTAACGTTGATCAAAGGAAGGAACCAAACCCGGTGGATTCAAGTTGAATGCGCAAAAGATTGGAAGTGAACTTGTACCTGAGGAAGCTCGAATCTTCAAGGGTATGATTCTTGTTCTTCATATTTTCGTTTAATTAATAATTGTGCATAAAGGGTGATCCGGGTTTATGGTTTGTAAAATTTTAAAACTCTGATTTTTCACGTTTTCGCTTACTTTATGCAATTTGATTGCGTTCATGAATATTACAAACCTAACATGCAATACCCATCGAAGGCATCAGAGACAATACCCGATGATGCAATTCGTTGGAGACAACACCCAGTGAAGGCATTGACAACAAACCCTGATGGTTAATCCACCCATTAACAATCAGCATCCCCAATAGACGAGGTCAGTTTTAAAATCTGCTTGAACACTTATATATCATGGCATACTTTACACATGGAATTGCATCATTAGATATACATTGTCCTGTGTTGAATGTCTAGTATTCTTTGTCTTGTTCATTTTATTGCATTGCATAAACATAACAAAGAGGGATATTTGTAGACACCCAAAATTTTGCTTTCTTTTGACTAACATTGCAGGTGGGTAAAAGCGTAATTTTACCTTGGCGACAACCCCAATGAAAGGCAAAGGCACAAGTTCACCTCGAAAACAACCCAGAGGAAAATTAAAGTGCAAAGATACCCCAAACACCATGTGGTCCGAACGAGAATCGCAGAGCTGAGGATAAGGCCATAAGAAGCCACCACAGCGACGCCCGAGTTGCGAACTGTCCAAGACGAGTCAACTAACCGCTACCTAAAACTAAAAGATACTTTTTGGCTACTTGCATCATCTTCCTAGATTTAGAATAAGTCAGACTCGACTTCATTGCACAGCAATTGACAGAAGCTTTCTGGGAATTTTGGGTACAAAGCTCAACTTTCACTAGATTAACGATCGAAGGAACGAACATCGAGATGGTGGGGCCCACCAGGCCCATCGCAGTTACACCTACGGCTGGCTGGATGGCCTTTAACAGCCCATCAGCAACTCATTTGGATATATAGAAAAAAGTTAGAAAAGTTATAGTTTTCTAGAGAGATAAAGAACTCGAGTATAGAGAGAGAAATACTAGATTTACATTAAGTCACTAGATTTGTGTTGAATCCATCTCATATATTGTAAAGTTTACGTACCTAAAGTCGAATAGCTCAATTCCAAGCCAAAAGAAGCTTGTTTCTGCGTTCCCCCGAATCTTTGTATATTTCATTGTAAATATAGTTCAATCTACAAATTATATTTCAATGTAGTGTTTATATATAGCAAGACTTGTTATTTTGTACATATATTATGCATTGATTGATAGAACTATCTATTTTAACGATTCGTTTGTATATATTTGGCTAGAAACAAAGTCTTGTTACTAGATATACCTGGATCTAGCAGGATCTAGCCCTTAATCGGCTCAAGAACTTCAAATAGATCGACTTAGATCTAGTCATTTTAATGCTTTCAGTCTATTTTGATTACTCTGAATAGCCCTAGATCTATATCTAGTGGTCAAAAGGTCCTAAATATCAGTGATGGGGATTTAAATCAATGAATCATCTCATGACGGATTTAAGATACATTTTATACCATTTTAAGCATATCAATGTGATCCTAGGAATCCTGGGGTTAAGATCTATGGATCGGATCTCGACAAGATTCCCATAATGGACTTTGTAGTTGATAATGTAATTCCAAGCCGTGCAAATTATTGTATATGTAATATTGGGCCTTAAAACGAATTCGAGGGCTTTCTCCTAGAAAGATCAAATTTAAGGCTCCTATCAAGATAGTGTTCATGATCTAAGATAACCCGGCCCTTTTTTAATGTTTTTTCATGCATTATCACCAAAATAATTTTCAATCAAAACAGCAAAGAGCTTTTATAAAAAGACTAAAAGATAAATTGCACCCCAAACTTTACACCGCTGTTGATTTTTGCACCCCAAACTGAAAAAGGTGTCTAAGTACACCCCAAACTTTAATTACACCTAACAAAATGCACACTTTAATTACACCTAACAAAATGCACACTATGAAAATCAGTTCCTTGGAGAAGATAAGAAGGAAAAGACTTAAATACCCCTTCAAATCCACATGTGTGCCTTAGCCGGTCACTTTAGACACCTTTTTCAGTTTGGGGTGCAAAAATCAACAGTGGTATAAAGTTTGGGGTGCAAATTATCTTTTAGTCTTATAAAAATAACAAAGCACTTCGGGGTATATATATATATATATATATATATATATATATATATATATATATATATATATATATATATATATATATAAGCAAAAGAACTTTTGTTTAAATCAAATCCTTCGTGCATAGGTCCAAAGAGGTACAACATTTCTTTCAATACAACGTAGCTTATAAGTTAAAACAAAGCTTAGAGCAACTCTTAATATTAAAGTACCTGACACCAGTTAAAATTAAACACACACACACACACACACACACACACTTCATGCTTAGGAAAATCAATAAGATGCGGTAACCGTGTTTTCACGAAAGTCAGGGGGTGCCTAACACATTTCCCTCGCTTAATCAAGCCCACGAATTTCTCGAATCTCAGGTTTCAGACCAAATTAAACGTAGTCACATATTGGGCCATATTACAAAAACCTTCAAAATTCGGATGAGTTGGTACATCCATTTGAAACTATACCGAATGGCAACTATGTCTAAATTAGCCAGTCATTAAAATTAAAACAAACCAATCCTTTTGCAAATAGTCGACAATCATGTCGGTCATTTCCTAAAGATACTCACCCTTTAAATAAACAAATCGATCAATCGAAACACAAAGGGGTAAGAGACCACAAAACAAGCAACATTTTTAGGAGCGGAATCCTTCCCGGTGTCAACATAGGGCTCTACGGAGTAATCAAAATCGATTGAAAGCATTAAAATACCTAGTTCTATCACAGATATAAGTTGATCTAGCATGGGGGTTCGAGCTTTGAAACTCATGAACCGATTAAGGGCTAGATCCAGGTAAATCTAGTAATAATACTTGATTTCTAACTAGATATGTACAAACTAATCAGTAAAATATATAGTTTTATCAGCCAACGCACAATATATGTACAAAATAAAAAAGTCTAGCTATATATAAACACTACATTGTAATAGATCTAATAGATTGAACTATATTTACAATGAAATGTACAAAGATTCACTTTTTTCACCTTGGGAAACGAAGAAATGAGATTCTTGTGGCTTGAATTTGATCTATCTTACGCTAGGTACGCAAGCTTTTTCAATGTATGGGATGGATTCAACACAAATCTAGTGATTTAATGTAAAGATACAGCCTTTCTCTTTAGATCTGAATTCTCTCTCTAGAAAAATCTATATTTTTATTGCTCTTTCCTTTAAATGAGATGTTGATCCCCTGTTAAAGGAATCCGGGATAGCCGCAGGTGCACCTGCAACTGGGCCATGTGGGTGTAGGAAATGATTTCCAAAAAAAATTAATAATTTTTACTTTTAAAAATTATTATTCCAAGATCTTTCTCATAATTTAGCATAATCAAAAATTAAATAGATTATATTACATACCTCGTGCTTGGTTGTAGCACAATGGAGAATTTTGGTATTCTGATGAAGACGTTTTCTTCCTCCTGATCTTCCTCCCTATGACCCTTATTTTGATATTACGTACTTTTCTGATGTGGGCTCAAAATACTGCAAACCGATATAATATATAGAGTCCTCAACTCCCTGATATTTATCAGGATAATTTGAAAACTTTTCTAATATATTTTATCCTGCTATTTTGTTATATCTTAATAAGGGCTAGAGTGGGGATCAAGTAGGATTCTACAATTCTAGCTCCAATAAAATACTAATTTCTGATTAACTCTTTAATCAATTAGAATTATATTAATTATAACTAATTCCACTAAATAGTTATAATTGCACTCTAGAATTAATAGAATTAAAATTAATTAATTAAATCCTTCCACTATTAGTATCTTGCAAAAATACTCCTCTACAATAATATCCATAAACGCATGTAGGAATAAAACTGTTAACCCACTACGTTTACTGCTTATATCCTTGACTACATAATTTATAAACTTTTGATCACACATTAATTTAATAAATTAAATTAACACTTTAGTAATTTGAATTACTAAAATACTTGGCCAAGATTCTGGTGATCAACCAATAAATTATATCAAGGGGATATTATAATTTAATTGTAGAATTCCATCTTGACAAATACATGTTTCTAATTTCATAACATATATCACCCAACATATTGAGGTATTGATTGTATTTAAAATCTCACTCTTTAATATATTAAAGTGACATACATTATAAAATTAAGTTCATTATTCTCTCAGGATTAAGAGTAATTGCACATTAATAGTAATTGAAAAATTATTTATAACAACAGTATTTAACAAATAATTTTTCGCAACGATCCAGTTCTATGTATTTTATTAATACACCAATACACTAGATTAAAGTCTCCACTTTACATGACTAAGACAAATCATCCAATCAAGTGTATTACAATCTACTAGAATGGTTTGTCCATTTTCATCTAAGATTGGTAACAATATATTTCTTTAATTATACATAACATATAATTTATGTCTTCTGTATATGACACTACTTCATATACATAAATTATAAAATATATAATTATGGACAAAAATTATGACACATTTAATTATGCAAAATGAAATTAAATATTATTATTAAAATAATAAAATAAATATCAACATTGGGTTTTTCTGGGCTTAAAACCTTACAATCTCCCACTAGCCCTAAACCCAATCTACCATATGTCTAATACCCATTCCCTCAAGATGAGAATCAAAAACTTTAGAAGACAAGGTCTTCGTAAAAGGATCAGCCAAATTTTGTGCAGAAGCTATCTTTGAAACTATCACATCTCCTCGTTGAACTATATCTCGGATGAGGTGATATTTTCTTTCAATGTGTTTGCCTTTCTTGTGGTTTCTAGGCTCCTTTGATTGTCCAATCGCCCCATTATTGTCACAAAACAGGACAATAGGAGATGATACTGAATGTATCATTCCTATTTCTAACAAGAACTTTTTGAGCCATACAGCCTCTTTTGCAGCTTCGGAAGCAGTAACATATTCAGCTTCCATGGTGGAGTCAGCTATGCAAGACTGTTTAACACTCCTCCAACTGACAGCTCCACCTCCAAGAGTAAACACATAACCAGATGTTGACTTTCTAGAATCTCTATCCGACTGAAAATCCGAATCTGTATATCCTTTCGGAACAAGATCATCACTAGAATAAACAAGCATATAATCTCTTGTTCTCCGTAAATACTTAAGTATATGCTTTACTGCTATCCAATGTTCAAGTCCAGGGTTAGACTGATATCTGCTGACCAGGCCAACTGCAAAACAAATATCTGGCCTAGTACACAACATTGCATACATAAGACTTCCCACCGCCGAAGCATAAGGGATTGTCTTCATGCGCTCTTGTTCTTGAGGTGTCTTAGGACACTGCTCCTTAGTAAGAGTAATTCCATGTCTAATAGGAAATAGTCCTTTCTTGGAATTCTGCATGTTGAACCTAGCCAAAATTATATCTATGTATGCAGCTTGGGATAGGCCTAACATTCTATTCTTGCGATCACGCCAAAGCTTGATCCCTAGAATGTAATTATCCTCTCCTAGGTCCTTCATCTCAAAATTACTAGACAACCAAATTTTAACACTAGATAATACTCCCACATCATTACCAATAAGCAATATATCATCCACATAAAGAACTAAGAATACCACCACCCCATCTTTATTCTTCTTGTACACACAAGATTCTTCTGGATTTTGTTCAAAACCATAAGATTTGATTGCTTGATCAAACCTTATATTACAAGACCTTGATGCTTGCTTAAGTCCATAAATGGACTTTTGTAACTTGCATACCATATTTTCTTGGCCTTTAACTATAAAACCATCAGGCTGTTTCATATAGATTTCTTCATCAAGATATCCATTAAGAAAAGCAGTCTTGACATCCATTTGCCATATCTCGTAATCGAGATGAGCTGCAATGGATAAGAGTATTCTAATAGATTTAAGCATAGCTACTGGTGAAAAGGTTTCCTCATAATCGATACCTTCTTTTTGAGTAAAACCTTTTGCTACCAACCGTGCTTTAAGGGTTTCCACCTTTCCATCTACCCCTCTTTTTCTTTTGTAGACCCACTTGCACCCTATAGGTTTGACCCCATTAGGTGTTTCTACAAGTTCCCATACTTTATTTGAGTACATGGAATCCATTTCTTGTTTCATAGCTATGTGCCAGTTGGATGCATCTGCATCATTAATAGCTTCATTGAAGTTAGAGGGATCCGACTCTACTTCTTCTGGAATAACATCATAAGTTTCTCCAAGAAGTGAAAGTCTATCAGGAGGCCTGATACTTCTCCCACTACGACGAAGCTCCGGTGTGTTAGAAGAATTAGGTTCATTAATTTGTGGCAATTTATCCAAGTCTTGTGGTGGATTAATTGATTGAGTAATTGATGTACTTGACATTTCTTCTAAGACAATTTTACTACTCGACTTGTGATCTATTATGTAGTCATTTTCCAGAAAAACTGCATTTGCGCTAACAAATACTTTCTGATCTAAAGGACTATAAAATAGACCACCTCTAGTTCCTTTTGGATATCCTACAAATAAACATACTTCTGTTCTTGTACCTAATTTATCTAAATCTGTCTTTCCTTTTCGTACATGTGCAGGTGTGCCCCATATATGAATATGGTGCAATACTGGCTTTCGCCCACTCCACAACTCTCTAGGAGTTAAAGGAACAAATTTTGATGGTACAAGATTCAATAAGTACATTGCCGTTTCTAGTGCATAACCCCAAAAGGAAATAGGAAGAGTAGAAAAACTCATCATAGACCTTACCATATCCAAAAGAGTCATGTTTCTTCTTTCTGCCACACCATTTTGCTGGGGTGTACCCGGTGCAGTCAATTCAGATATAATTCCTATATTAGATAAGTAATCTTTGAATTCCCCAAGAAGGTATTCACCTCCTCGATCCGATCGAAGGGCCTTTATGTGTTTACCTGATTGCCTTTCTACTTCTGCCTGAAATTCTTTGAATTTTTCAAAAGCTTCAGACTTTCGATGCATGAGGTACCCATAACCAAATCTTGAGTAATCATCAGTAAAGGTGATGAAATACTCAAACCCTCCTCGTGCTCGGATATTCATAGGACCACATACATCTGTATGAATTAATTCTAACTTATCACTAGCTCTATATTTCTTTGCCTTGAAAGGTCCTTTGGTCATTTTTCCTTCTATACAGGATTCGCAAACTGGAAGATTTTCAACTTCTAAGGAACTTAGTGGACCATCTTTAACCAGTCTTTGGGTCCTATTTAGATTAATATGACCCAATCGTAGATGCCAGAGATAAGTTTGATTAACTGAAGAAACTTTTCTTTTTAATGGTATATGTTGACTACATTCAGTTTGTATTAATGAATAATAATTTGGAGTAAGAATATATAAATTATCTACCAATGAGCCAGAACAAATGAAATTTCCATTCTTGCGAATAACAATCTTAGAATCAAAATTAACTGAATATCCATGATTAAACAAGCAAGAAACTGAAATTAAATTTCTACAAATGTCTGGAACATAAAGACAATCTACTAATTCTAAAGTCCTATCATTATTAAAATTGAGATACACAACTCCCACTGCAATAGCTGCTACTTTTGCGCTAGAACCAAGGTGTAGATAAATCTCGCCTTCATTCAACTTTCTGGTTTCTTGAAACCCCTGCAAAGAATTGCAAACATGATTAGTAGTTCCCGAATCTACACACCAGGATTCAGTAGAACGGCCCACAAAACATGTTTCATGAACGAAATATTGATATTTACCTATCTTGCCAAACTGATCAATGAGACAATCAATCATACCTTGATTTTTGATCTTGGCTAGGTAAGTAGAACAATTCCTTTTCCAGTGACCTTTCTCCCCACAGTGAAAGCATTTCCCTTTAGGTTTTGCTTTTTCCTTTTTCTTCCCAACCCCTCCAGATGGAGGAATGTTTCCATTTGCAGCTTTCTTACTTTTATTCTTTTTCCAGTTCTTGCCCTTAGGCTTTCCCTTAAAAGTACCAGTTTCTGCAATATGAATGTTTCCTCTTGCACGAAGAATACCCTCTGCTGCTTTAAGTTCCTTCATCAGTTCAGGTAAGGTTAAAGACATTTTGTTCATAGTGTAATTAAGTTTGAACTGATTGAAGGAATCAGGCAAGGTCTCCAACAACATGTCAACCTGGGTTTCCCCATCAACAGTTGCTCCCAGGATTTCCAGTTCGTTTAAGTAAGAAATAATTTTTAAACAATGATCTCGAACTGAAGATCCCTCTGACATCTTGGAATTCATAAGTGTTTTCATCACAGTCTGTCGTGCAGCACGACTCTGGTCAGCAAACATTTCATGAAGGCTATCCAAGATTTCCTTAGCAGTGGTAGTAGACTGATAATGGTGTTGTAATATATTTGACAAAGATGCCAATATATAACAACGAGTCATATCATCTGCCTTTTGCCACCTCTTATGGCTATTCTTTTGTGCAACAGTAGGATTTTCTGGAAGAACTGGGCAAGGTTCAGTCATCACAAACTTGTAGTCCTCAGCAGTCAACACAATGTCAAGGTTTCTTTTCCAGTCCACATAATTTTGTCCAGTTAACTTATTTTCTTTAAGGATAACAGCAAGGGGATTAAATGATGACATGGTAATCTGTAAAATTATACAATATGCATAAATTAAATGGTCATTCCATAAAAATAAACTTTTGCATATAATATGAAAGTGTAATCCTCAAACACAAACATAAAATAAACATGGCAACTTAATTTCAAATAATTCTCTTTTCGATGGGAAAAATAAGAATAATTTAAAATTACAATCATTTTTATATCTTGACATCTCATGAAATAAAAATAATTCACCTTTTAATTCAACCCAAAACAATAATAATAAATATCACTCCGATGGGGAGAATTATTATTTATGTTTTGTCAAGTGTATACCATCCATTTAAATTTTCTCTAAAATTTTAATACAAATACTTCGATGGGAAATAATTTGTAATACAATTTTAAATAAATTTATCACAAGGAAATCCATGTCTAATATATCTAGATTCATGCATCTTCCGAAGGGAACTCACAAGATTTGAGATTAGATATATGTATCAATATAATGGACTAATGATGGAGGCCGTAAGAAATACAATTCTTTCTCCCACTTGATTTTTTATTTAAAAAAAATAAGGATTTTTTTATTTATAAAAAAATAATATTAATATCTCATATTAATACATATAACATGTAAACTAAGATCCATGCATATTCATATATAACAATTACAAAATTATGAAAATTTAACAATTAAACATTATAATTGTTATCTACTAATAAATATAAATGAATCTGCATATGTACACAAAACGTTAGTTGGTAGAGTTGTATATTACAACTGCAGGTCGCGAGTTCAAATCGTTGCAACAATTTGGATCAATCAATATTTTTTATTATTATTTAAACAACGTTTTGGGCCTGGGCTGGGCTTAAACTGCCAGATTAAAATTTCTTTAAAAAAAATTTCATTGTTGCTTGAAAGAATTGAACTCCTGACCACACTTAAACAAAATACTAAAAATCCAACAACTTCCGCTGGGCCAAATAACAAATCATACAGGAATTAGTCCAACATTAATATTTATTATTACTGACCGACAAAACAATAGCACAAGCAGATATCAGTATATATCAATTTGCAGTAATTGTCACAACCGCATAATGCATGAGGAGAGCAGATTTCAACTTACAAAATTATTATTATTATTATTAACAACCCACATATATACGAATATCCATATATATCCGAAGAGCAATATTAAAAAAAATAATATATCCATACATGCATTTCATCGAATATAATTCTAAATAAATAACATAAACGTGATTTATGAAAATTATGAGTTAGCTCTGATACCAATCGTAGGAAATGATTTCCAAAAAAATTAATAATTTTTACTTTTAAAAATTATTATTCCAAGATCTTTCTCATAATTTAGCATAATCAAAAATTAAATAGATTATATTACATACCTCGTGCTTGGTTGTAGCACAATGGAGAATTTTGGTATTCTGATGAAGACGTTTTCTTCCTCCTGATCTTCCTCCCTATGACCCTTATTTTGATATTACGTACTTTTCTGAGTGTGGGCTCAAAATACTGCAAACTGATATAATATATAGAGTCCTCAACTCCCTGATATTTATCAGGATAATTTGAAAACTTTTCTGATATATTTTATCCTGCTATTTTGTTATATCTTAATAAGGGCTAGAGTGGGGATCAAGTAGGATTCTACAATTCTAGCTCCAATAAAATACTAATTTCTGATTAACTCTTTAATCAATTAGAATTATATTAATTATAACTAATTCCACTAAATAGTTATAATTGCACTCTAGAATTAATAGAATTAAAATTAATTAATTAAATCCTTCCACTATTAGTATCTTGCAAAAATACTCCTCTACAATAATATTCATAAACGCGTGTAGGAATAAAACTGTTAACCCACTACGTTTACTGCTTATATCCTTGACTACATAATTTATAAACTTTTGATCACACATTAATTTAATAAATTAAATTAACACTTTAGTAATTTGAATTACTAAAATACTTGGCCAAGATTCTGGTGATCAACCAATAAATTATATCAAGGGGATATTATAATTTAATTATAGAATTCCATCTTGACAAATACATGTTCCTAATTTCATAACATATATCACCCAACATATTGAGGTATTGATTGTATTTAAAATCTCACTCTTTAATATATTAAAGTGACATACATTATAAAATTAAGTTCATTATTATCTCAGGATTAAGAGTAATTGCACATTAATAGTAATTGAAAAATTATTTATAACAACAGTATTTAACAAATAATTTTTCGCAACGATCCAGTTCTATGTATTTCATTAATACACCAATACACTAGATTAAAGTCTCCACTTTACATGACTAAGACAAATCATCCAATCAAGTGTATTACAATCTACTAGAATGGTTTGTCAATTTCCATCTAAGATTGAGAACAATATATTTCTTTAATTATACATAACATATAATTTATGTCTTCTGCATATGACACTACTTCATATACATAAATTATAAAATATATAATTATGGACAAAAATTATGACACATTTAATTATGCAAAATGAAATTAAATATTATTATTAAAATAATAAAATAAATATCAACATTGGGTTTTTCTGGGCTTAAAACCTTACAGTGGGTCCCACCGTTTCGAAGTTTAGTCCTTTATTCGTCCATCTGGAAAAGTTGAGCTTTGTACCCAAATATCCCAGAAAACTTCTGCCAATTGCTGTGAAGTGAAGTCGAGTCTGATTAATTCTGAATCCGAAAAGATGAAGGAATAACAGAGAGGTATATTCCGATTTTTGATGGTGGTCAGTTGGCTCATCTTGGACAGTTCGCAACTCGAGCGTTGTTGTGGTGGCTTCTTATGGCCTTATTCTCAACTTTGCGATCCTCGTTCGGACCACATGGTGATTGCACTTTGATTTCTCTTGGGGTTATCTTCAGTGTGAACTTGTTCTTTAGTCTTTCCTCGGGGTTGTCTCCGAGGTGAAATTACGTTTTTACCTTCTTGTAAGGTTAGTTAAAGAAAAGCAAAATTCTGAGTGTCTACAATATATATATATATATATATATATATATATATATATATATATATATATATATATATATAGAGAGAGAGAGAGAGAGAGAGAGCAAGGATCAAGAGCATTCCATTTATCTAGCATTCTTCCTTAAATAACACTCCTTTATTAAAACTACGTCGTTTTGGAGATTTTTAAAAGATAGCGGTCCCACTTGTTTTCTTTTTATTTACAAAAATGTCACCCGCAGCCCCACTTATTTTTTAAAAAAATTTCTAAAACGACGTAATTTTAATAAAAGAGTGTTATTTAAAGAAGAGTGTTAAATAAGGAGAATGCTCTTGATCCTTTCTCTCTCTCTCTCTCTCACTCTATATATATATATATATATATATATATATATATATATATATATATAGTCATTAACTAAAATGCAAATACACGCTTTCTTTAAAGTTATTCATTTTTTAAATGTTGTCATTTTAACTAATATTATATTATTAGCATGATTAGTTTAGGGAGGTGTATTCAATTAAGATTTTTAAAGACTTTTTTTAAGTGACAAATTTTTGTAGAATTTGTGGGTTTTAATGATTTTTAAAGACTTTAAAGACTTTTTTAAAATGACTTTTATATGCTCCATGAAATAAGTAACAGACTTTTATAAACTTTTTATCAAGACTGTGATAGACTTTTGTATACTTCTAATATATAAAATTAAAAGATTAGTAGATTTAAGATTAAAATTTTGCTACACAATTAAATTATTTATTTTATTTTTAGTGCATATATTATAAATAATAATCAACTGCTTATGATAACAACTTTCAGAAAATATATTATCGAAAAATTTCAAGTTCTGACAATATTATTTTATCTAAGTAATAGAATACATATTAATACTTATTAGCCCATGTATAATAAATAACTAGTTTGACCCAATAAAAGACAAAGTCCAATTAAATTATTTAAAATATAAATTTAAATGTTATTTATTTATTTTATTTTAGTTCTTTATTTTTTTTTTCTAGGTATTACATTGCGAATTTGTATTTACACCTCGAATTTTTGTGTTCCCTCTTTACTGGCGATCCGAATTTTCACCTTTGTGTTTAATATTTAGAAGTCTTTAGAAATCTTTAGAGATAAGGTCAAACTTTGTATATGGGTTGATATTTATAATTCTTCTTCTAAAGTCTGTCAAACTCTACCATTTGATAGAAATCTAAAAAATCTACGACTTTTTGAATACCAAAATACTTTTATAGATTTTGTAAAAATCTTGATTCAATATCACCTAACTTTTAAAGACATTAAAAAAGTTATAATTGAATACTAATAAACTTTTATAAACTCTTTAAATGTCTTGATTGAATACAACCAAACTTTTAAAATCTTTAAAAGCCTTTAAAAATCTTAATTGAAAGTTGTATGTTTTAAGTTCAAACTTTTTATTTTTTGATAATATTTGATCTTATAAATTGCAAAGATTTTAATATTTTTATCAATAAGTTGCAAAAATAAGCTAATATCAATTAAATAATGAATTGCATTACTTTTCTGTTATTTATTTATAGTTTATTATTATTTTTTTTTTTTTTTGAACTTGCTCGAAAATAGGCTCAAAACTCATAATCTCATATGGGCTAAGCTATTATAAGTTCAAATAAGCTAAACCCGGTATCTTTAATATTTGAATAGGTTGAGCTTGGACATCCTTGAACCCAACTCAATTAGTCCAATTGACGGTCCTAACAGTAACATCTTAGCATGACGCCCAAACGACATAGAGGGCAACATTTATCAAACACATCGTTTAGAGTTCAACCACGGTGTTTAGAGCTCAAATGCACATCATTATTCTTAATGCAGTGGCAAACACAATAAACGCAAGAAACAATATACTAGAATAATCACCATTCCATTTTAAGCTCTAAACGCTTTGAGCTCCAAACGCAGCATTTGTAGCCCCAATCGCACACCATTATTTTTAGTGCAGTGGCAAACACAATAAATGTTACCGATGCAAATGCTGGTAACCAAATATACCATAATTAACCACCATTCCACCATCTTATCAAATTAACACTAGTCATAGGAGTAAATACTAAATAGAGTGGCAATAAGCTTTTACACTCAACATTCAACCCCATCAAAAATCTTAAGAGTACCTTTATAGTTTATATAGAGAAATGTTCTTCCAAAATGAAGGAGCCACCAAAAAACACAAACACAGCCAGCATACAACTTTCATTTTTTTCAACTAATCTGACAGAAATAACACCAGAGAAGAAAAGTATCTACAGCTTCCATTGGAACTTAACTCCAATCCAGATTCTGACACGAGGAACCTAAAATGAACTCCGAACCAGCATAAATGCTACATTAACTTTCGGTATATTAAGTTTAGAGTTAGTAATACCATCTTTCGGTAATTCTAATTCTATTAGAGTTTCTTTATTACCTTCCATGCTGCATTTAGACCTGAACTTCTTTGCCGAAAATCCAGCTGAAAGGAGAAGTAGACTTCTGCTTTGCCCGCCCTTGTGCTCTCTCTTCCAATCTTCTGATCCTTGGAGCTAGCCCACATACATAATCTTGTCCTTTATTTCCCTCACTGGAAAGGCCGGTTAACTTCTCTATATTCCATCTTCCCACCAAAAATTCAAGAATATCAGCATAGTCCTTTGCGGTGTAAACTCCAAGCCGCTGAGCAACGGAGGAGAAATGCTCAAAAAGATTATCATCCTGCCCATCATACATGAGATGAGCCGGCATTGAGATTTTCTTCCTCATCATGTCAGCAAGAGCCAGAACAGTGTCATTAGGGTCGATTTCCAAGAGTTTCTCCACAATTTTGGTGTAGGCAGTCTCATGGCGCTTCTCATCTGCTGCAATGATGCCACATACCTGTGCCAGTTTCAAATCTCCGTAATCCTTGGCATGTCTAGCTGTGTTGCCATGGGATATGAAGGTAGCCCTCTCTTGAAATGAGGTGTATATAAAACCAAGGTAGGGGCTATTTTCTGTCCGAGGATCCTAAAATAATGCAAGTTAAGAGAGAAAAGAATGAACAAAATTCAAAAATCGAGAGAACAGATGATCAAGAATAAGGTCTACTTCGACAAAGCATTTCATAGGGGATCAGTTAGTCATCCTTAAATGTTCATAATGATAATCCCCACCATACAATTTTTTTTGTCCTTTTCCCGTCTACAAACCGAGACATGAAAAAGGAATCTTCAAAGTACCATCATTATTCAGTAGAACCCCATCATTGGCATCATCTTTAGCCCCGTTTACTTTAAAACAAGAGCCACTTGATGGCATTGATGTTTGAACAGAGAAGTGAATAATTGTTATATGCACGCACAAAAAATAAAATAATGTGAAGCATAGAAATCAACCATGACTTAATGTTTTTTAATCTTCAAGTTTAGAAGTACTGAAGCCAACTGTTTGGAATTTGTTAGTTTGTTCAAAAAGAAAGCAACATAGTCGCAGAAAGTTCCAAATTCTTGAAAGCATGATGCAGGAATTTAATGGCCGCAAAGTAATGGATATCAGATGTATTACATTGTTGTTTCCATAACCAAAACTTCTACCCTCCAGATCCAATATGCAGATTGCTTGCAGCGATCAGGGGAAAAAGATAGCCATCTAGGAACCTGAATCATCTTTAAAAATAACTTCTTTTTTTAAAATATATTCTAGACAGATCAAAAATCAAGAATAGAAATGGCAAACTGTGATTGGACCAAGTAAGTTGAAATTCTAAAAAATATGTACCAAGTCGCAAACTATTTAGAGGCTTCCCATTCTGACTAAATCTAATTCAAAGCACATATTTGGAAGTAACAAAATATAAATGAAACTAAAGAATCTCACCATTCCTGACCCTATCAAGTACTGAATTGTCTTCTCAATTTGTTTCATGTCAACACGTCCTGAAAGGTAAAGATACTTGTTGAGTAGGTCCCCGTGCCTATTCTCTTCAGCAGTCCATGCCCTTGTCCAGACTGCCCAAGGAGTGAGGCTTGCACCTGTCTCATCCCGAACTCCATCTAGTGTGTTAAGCATGGTCTGGTAAGTTGGAAGGGCTTCTTCCGTAATCATATCGCCTACCAACACAACATAATATTCATCAGGTATTTCTTTCGATCTTTCCCTCAGCTCCTTGATTTGATCCGTGAATCCTTCTGAGGCGGGGTCTGGCAGAAAATCATTGGGCTGCCAACATTTCTCAACGGGCTTTAGGTGCGCAAGGAGGTCCGTCTCGGCCCAATTATGTAAGGATTTGAAAATCTCAACCTTTTCTGGTGGCATGGAGTGGGTCACTTGAACATGTACCTCTCGTGGCGGACTGAAGGGCTTCTTTATTTTCTCAACCTCCCTACATTAGATAATAGACTTAAGAAGCATGCACTTCATATGATAACCACCAAAAGTAATGAACAATGAAGTATGGACACGAAATTTCATATTTACAGATTTATGTAAACAAAAAATAACAAAGGGAAAAGGGGGGAAAAACAAACAAAGACGAGAGGGGAGCGGATATGGCTTATTTACTTTGAATGAATGAGGTGAATGGCAGCTCCGTAATAGCACCATTACCAGAGGAATAAATAGAATTTTATAGCTAGTGGTTGGCATCACAGATTCATACCAACAAAATGAATCAACATATGAAAAATTCCTTTGGAAAGCTAAAAGAACCCTATTCAAATTATCCTGGAAAGAAAGTGACCCCATCTGCATTTTGCAGTAATGTTTAAGCAAAATGCATTAACCCCAACAAGGCCATTCTTCTATAGTGTTCGGATTATGCTCTGGGCACGTGGTGATATGAGAATTAATTCCTGATTTCAGATGACTTTACATTTTATCAGTTATCACATCAGATAAACCAATTACAGCACAATCACAAATCCCAAAAGACAAAATACTGAACTAAAAAGTAAAACCTATGTATCCAAGAGCAGCATAATCATATGGAGTGAGTTTCACTAGAATTTCAGTACCTAATTTCATATGAAGATTTGAAAAATGGGGAA
The DNA here is from genome assembly GCA_016801055.1 of Panax notoginseng. Taxonomy (NCBI): domain Eukaryota; kingdom Viridiplantae; phylum Streptophyta; class Magnoliopsida; order Apiales; family Araliaceae; genus Panax; species Panax notoginseng. Next base: position 144,610,234 of record CM029022.1, on the reverse strand, counting down.
ATAAAGCACACAAGGAGGAAATTTGCAGGAAAAGAGAGAAGGAGAGGGAAACTCCGTATATATAATGAAAAAACCTTATAGGCAGACCAAAAGAATCAAATACCCACTCATCAAACTTTAAATCATCAAGTCTAAATAAAGCTATTTTATAATAATTCTCCCTGTATTTCTGAAAGAAGCTAAGCTATTAAACCTTCTCAAAACACAACTAAAATCACCACCAGAAAATAACCTAAATCTAAATGTCAAAAGTATTCAGTTATAAAAAACTACATCAACACAAAAAACTAGTATAATAAACTCAATGGAGTAGAACACAAGAAATTTAGTTAACCAGAAAAATTGACATAGATATTGCAAGATCAAACCTAATATCAACAAATAAAACAAATCATTAACTAATGATTCCACAAATACTACTAAGAACTAACGCGTTTTTTTAAACCTAATGAAAAAAGAGCATCTTCCACGCATTTGAACAGGACAAATACGACGATCATCTTAATAAAATCAAGGGCTGGCACTCCCTTTGTTCATAACTTCATATATGAAAAAATTCTTACTTTTTAAATATAAAAAAAATAAAAAGTTAAAAACAGTATACATTTTCTTTTTGTATAAAAAACTACAAAGTTAAACATTAAAATATATTGAAGAAATTACGATTAAACATTCAGCAGAAAATCATGCATGCATTAATTCAAATTCACACCGAGTACTAGCAACATGCAGACTGAAAGAAATCTACCAAATTTCAAAATAAAATCAAAAAATTACTCAAACCCAATTAGGAAAACCGAGACACAAATCGAAAAATAGAAATAAAAAGACAAATTATTATAAAATCGCCACGCATTTAGCTGAAGCATCTAAGAAGGCCGACCAATATCAATTACCAATATAAAAATCCAAATTCGATAATAACAATGAGCTTTACCAGCATAAAACTTTGTGAGCAGAAAATGAAAGCTAAGAACACCAACCCAGATCAATTCCCAACACAAAATCCCAAATTAAATCATACCCGTGATCAGAAAATACAAAATAAAATGAAAAAAGAGGAACTCACATAGGGGGGACACGAAGAGTAGAAGCCATAACAACTCTGTGAGATCTGGGATGGGCCGATTGAGGGAGGCCAAAGGGTGAAACCTTATGCGATTGCAAGGTCATCGGATTCAGTTTCAGAGCCATTAGAATCTGAATAGAATTTTTTTTTATTTTTGCTGGGTTTTTGAAATTGAAGGAATGAAATCCCAAGAATGGAGAGATAAAGAGACGGAGAAAAAGGCGGTAGATAGAGTGTGATTGAAACTTGAAAGAGACGCGAACGAGAGGACACAGAACGCCAACTATGAAAAACAAGAAGTTATTGCCTTATAAAACGCCTAATATATTTCAATAATTTACTTTCAATGCCATTAATCACTTCTTTATTTATTTTTGTTGCGAAAAATGAGAGAGAGGTAAGAATCCTCAGTCTAAAAAAATTTACGAGTAACGTATACTAGAACGTAAGTTGACACCAAATCATTTGTTATAAGTGAAATTTCAACCTAAATTTTAAGAAAAGTAAACCATCCACTTACGATTAAACCGACGGATAGTTGGTTGGTGCCATTAATCTCTTTCTCCCCGGTCTGGTTGGCCCACCGAAAAGTTTCATTTGTAAAATAATTATTTCGTCCCATAAAAGATATACATTACTTATTTACTTTGTTCTAAAATATAAAATTACAATTGACTTTTTAAATTCAACTTTGATATGAATTATTTTTATTTTAGTTAATATAATTATAAATATTATAAATTATCAAAAAAATACTATTTATTGTAAGATTTATGTTTCACAATTTTTAATAAACCATCTCAATTTTAAATTTAAAAATATTTTAAATTAACTTTTAAAAGTTAATAAAAAATCTTTCAATTTATAGCGGTGGAATACACTTTTTACACAATTTTTCGGCGTCGGGAGTTTTTCTTACCGTATTTTCTATGTAAGACCCCGACTTATTAATGAATAAAATCAAATTTCCTCTAATTATTATTGTGAATAATAAGGTGTTAATTTGATATAATATTTTGGTTATGGGTAAAATGTGCAAATTTTGCAAAATAAACAAGTGGTTATAAAATACTCATTATTGTCAAAGAATATTCGTTTGGTCGTGGAATATTCTTTCTGTCGGGTAATATTCGTATGACGGCGCAGCCATTTGTGGGCCCCATAACAGAATAACTGTCGAATGAAAAAAATGACAAAATTGAGTTTTTATAAATAACGGCGTAGTTGTTACCGTTAACACTGTTGGAATGCCCCGTGGTTAAAATACAGTAATACGCGTGGTTGCACAGTAGCACACGGTTTTGCACAATATTTTTGAATTATTGATCCTTACGTAAGAATGCACTACTCAATAATTGTTATAGTAGTTACTGTTCAATATTTTATTTTATTGATTCAATAATTGCTGCGTTGATATTTTATATTATTGTTGTTTCAATAATTGTTACTGCACAATATTTTCCATTATCAGATCAATAATTCATATTATTTGAATAATATTATTTGATAACATTATTGGCAATGTCTAGAAAGTTCTGTCTAATGAGAGGTTTGGTCACCTAATTGCGCTCCAGTAAGGAGAAATCCTTATTGAAAAGCTCCCTCTTTCCTGGGAACGGCCTGGTTGTCATAATTGTGATTCTGTAATATTATTTGTGAATAATTAATTATTAATTTATATGATAAGGAAATATTTATTTGATGTGAATATAAATGATGGATTTATTTATGTGGTTATTATTGAAGGAATTAATGTTGAGGTGTTTTATCAATATTTCTGTCGGAATGGAGGTATTAAAAATCAAATTAGTATTTTTCAGATATATTGCGTGAGTTATAATTTTTAATCCGACCGTTGGATCGTTGTGATTATTGGATATGTTATACATATATAAGTTGAGTATATGTCCACAAATTTTGAACCGTTAAAAATGAACGTATGATTTGTTATGAATTTTAAGAGGTGACTGATTCAGAAATTAGGTTTATAAATAATTTTGGTAGAAAATTCTAGAATTGAGTGGGCCGTATTTGTGGTTGGTGAAGAAATGTGCTGAATTTTATTTCAAATGTGGTGGGTGGCAATAGTAGCAGGTAAAGCCATCAGGTTGCAGGTCAAGTCTGTTTCCGCGTGCTAACATTTTCCTATAAATAGAGGGCTAAGTTAGAATTGAAAATCACACCAGAATTCATAAGTTTTCTCTCTTTCTCTCTCTATATTCTCGAGCGTATTTTGTGAGTATTTTGATACTTTGAGAGTTACTATTCAGTGCAAGTTTCTGTCAGCACTATATCCGAAATTCAGTCAGAAGTACGATTATTCTGAGGTAAGGAGTATTATTTATTTCACATTCTGAAGATATATTATTTTTCGTATTCGTATGAATATTATTTCCGTTCAATATTCATAAGAAATTTTATTTCGTTCAGTATTCGTGAGAAATATTATATTCGTTTAATATTCGTAATGAATATTATTTTCGTTTAATATTCGTAAGGGATGTTATTTTATTTGTAAATGATATTATTTCTTTCAATATCATGCCGAAATATTGGTTTGAATTTTTTATCAAATTTGAAACTTTTTGTGTCGGGGTTACTATTCACGTATACGGCACTATTCACGTATACGACATTATTCACGAATATGACACTATTCACCGAAAAATGAAATTTTCTTCTTTTTATCCAAGATGGCTATTATGGTTACTATCTTTGATTGTATCCATGTTTTGATCATTATTTTTGAATTCTGCTTCGAAATTGTTTATTTCAGAGTATTATTGAACTTGGATAAACTGTAATACGAATCCCTAATATTTGTTCTTTTATCTCACTGAATTCGTTTTCTTTAAGATATTTTTCATCATCATCAGTCCTAAATGATGATATTACTGAATATCTTTGGCCTGTAGTGCAAAGATGAATGATTACCTGATGAATATCTTTGGCCCGTAGTACAAAGATGAACATGTGTTGAGATGAACATGACCAACTGCGTATTATTCTTGAATTTTACTCCACAAAGTAGTATCATGTTGACAATTTGGACGTTATTGATTTCTGGATAAATTAAATTATAAATCTTTAAAATTTATCCTTGAACTTGTTTAATTAAATTATTATATCATTGTCATCATCCTCATGTTTATATTTTGTTGAAAGTCATATGTGGCCTGTAGTGCATAGATGGACTTGGTACGATTATGACCAGGGATTATTCGGTATAATCATGACCGTAATGTTACAAATGATGTGGTAAAAGTCCTCATTGCCCCGTTGTGCATTGATGGACAATTTTTGATATGATTATGGCAATGGATTCTCTTCGGCCAAGGGTACAAAGATGAATTGTTTTATGGCATGATCATGATCGTTGATGAAAACACGATTATCTTTGACCCGTAGTGCATGGATAATTCGTGGTCGTGATACTAAAGAATATCCTTGGCCTATAGTGCAGGGATGATTTAATGATGTGGATTATTTATTAAGTTGAGTCTCAGCGATAAAATTGATGATAAAACTTTTTAAATCATAGAAGATAGTAGATTTTATAATTTACTCGACTCTTCTAATGGATTGCTTATTCTGCTGCAGCTGTTGATCTACTCGTTGTATATTATATTCTATCGGTTGTTATACTGTTGAAGGCTAAGGATAATTTATTCTGCATTATCTTAGTCATAATATTTCTTACTGGGCTAGTTGAGCTCACCCTTCCTTTCACTGTTCTCTTCAGGAAATGAGAATATAGCTGGGACTAGTCGGGGAATGGATTGACGGTCCAGATGGTTGCATTAGTAGTCCTCACTATTATGTGAAATAGTGTGATAATTGTAATGAGGACTCCTTTTGAGTTTGTATACTCTCTAGTAGACAATATTTGTATTCAAACTCTCAGTATATATGTTGTCGTATTCTGCACGACAATTGTATTACTAAAGTTGTATTTGTTTCTGTACCATGTATTTTTGGCGACTCAGAATGGGTGATGTATACCTATTTTGGGGTCATCACAGTTGGTATCAAAGCTTAGGGATATGATCCCTGACTGAGATATGAGACAAGAACTAGGAGGGGAGAGATAAGGAATTCCTTCGCTAGTATGACCTGACTAAGTTTATTTGGTATTTGTTTGGTCAGTCAGAATATAGGGATAATATGTTGCATGTCAATTAACCCCTATTTTGTGACAGCATTTGAAACTGACATCCGAAAATGTTGAGAATAGAAATGGAGCACATGAGACCGTTGCGTCACCACAGATTAATACTCAGGATAATGTGCATCAGGAAGGCAACAATCCTCAGGTGAACAACGGCACCGACCAAATGACGAACGACGGTACGTTTAGGAGCTTTTTAGAATTCATGCAACACCAAACAAGAGAGACTCCTGTTCATAATACAGGTGGAAACACTGACAACCCACGGTTGGTCACCGCTAAGCAGTTCAAGGAGCTAGGACCACCGGAGTTTTTGGGAAAGCCAGAACCACTTAAGGCAGAGACATGGATAAAGTAGATCACCAAGATATTTGATGTCTTGGAATGCTCAGAGGAGCAAAAGGTTCCATTCGCCACCTTTATATTGCGTGAAGAAGCAGATCATTGGTAGGAATCTGTAAAACGTACCCAGTCTGACGCACTCAAGATGTCTTGGGAGAAGTTCCAAGAATTGTTCAACGACAAGTACTTTCCCGAAAGTATTCGTCACATGAAGGAAGTGGAATTCATCAAGCTAAAGCAAAATAATATGACCGTGTCGCAGTACGAAGCTAAGTTTGCCGAGTTGTCCCGATTTGCGTCCCACTTAGTTGATAACGAGGAGAGAATGACGCGGATGTTTCTAAGAGGTCTGAAACCCGAGATACGTCAATACCTAGTTTCTCACAAACTGTGTTTGTATTCAAATGTTGTAAATAGGGCTCGGTTATTGGAGCGCGATAACGAGTCAACCCAACCAAGAGAAAGCAGCTGGCAAAATGATAATACCAATGGTAGCAGTCATCGAAGAGGTGACAACAATCGTGGAGGAATTATCATGCCAAGAATGGTATCCACTTCGGTGGTAATCATGACCAAGATAATAGAAGTGGAAATTCCAAGAAGAGGAGGTTCAATAATGATGGAAAGACAGCAACACCAGCACCCGTTTCAAAAGAAGAAGAACGACCACCGGTCGTATGTTTCAAATGCGGACAAGAGGGACACATCCGTCCAAACTGTACGCAGCAACCCAAAGTGTGTTTCAATTGCGAAAGAGAAGGCCACCTAGCTCGATTTTGTCCTGTAGTGAAGTCAAGTCCAGCGGGGATAGTGATGCCAAAGGATGTCCCAGACAAGTCAAAGTTGGTAGTTTAAGTAAGAGCGTTTGTCGAGAAACCCGAACGAAGTTATCACGGGTAAGTTAATCATAAACTCTTGCGAAGTTTATACCTTATTCAATACTGGTTCTACATATTCTTTTATTTCTCCTTCTTGCGCTCAACGTTTAAATTTGACCCCAGTATAAAACCTATTTCTAAAACCCTTAAAATATTTCTTCACCTAAAACGAACGTATTATGCGCTGAAGACGTTGGCTCGAGCTGTTGAAGATTACGATTATACCATTTAATACCATCGTGGGAAAAGCGAACGTGGTAGCTAATGCGTTGAGCAGAAGATCGTATGCATTTACAAGTGCGAATATACGAACCTACGCGAAGATAGCAAATATACGATTAGAACCGACTTTAAATCGATAAAGTTAAAGCCGCTCAAGCTACAGACTCAGAGCTGATGAATGTAAAGAAGAAGGTTCAAGAGGGCGTTATTCTAGGAGCAAGAGTCGATGAAGAGAGAAAATCTCAAATTGGTCTATTTGAAATCCTCAATCGAATAGGAATTGTGACCTATAGACTCGTTTTAAACGCCAAGTATGTCGCGTGTTCATAACGTTTATTTCGTATCGATGTTACGTAAATATATGGATGATTCGAACCACATTATTGATTAAGAACCGGACGAGATAGCGGAAGATTTAACGTATAAGGAGATACCTCAAGAGTTAGAATCTGAAATGAAGTCAAGGTATCCCCATCTGTTCGGCATATCAGGTACGTACGTAAATTTCGGGGACAAAATTTCATAAGGAGGGGAGGTTGTAAGACCCCAACTTATTACCGAATAAAATCAAAAATCCTCCAATTATTATTGTAAATAATAAGGTGTTAATTTGATATAATATTTTGGTTATGGGTAAAATGTGCAAATTTTATAAAATAAACAAGTGGTTATAAAATACTCATTGTTGTCGGGGAATATTCGTTTGGTCATGGAATATTCTTTCTGTTGGGGAATATTCGTACGACGGCACAGCCATTTGTGGGCCCCATAACAGAATAACTGTCGGATGAAGAAAATGACAAAATTGAGTTTTTATAAATAATGACGTAGTTGTTACCGTTAACACTGTAGGAATACCCGGTGGTTAAAATACAGTAATACGCGTGGTTGCACAGTAGCACACGGTTTTGCACAGTATTTTTGAATTATTGATCCTTACGTAAGAAGGCACTACTCAATAATTGTTATAGTAGTTACTATTCAATATTTTATTTTATTGATTCAATAATTGTTGCGTTGATATTTTATATTATTGTTGTTTCAATAATTGTTACTGCACAGTATTTCCCAATATCAGATCAATAATTCATATTATTTGAATAATATTATTAGATAGTATTATTGACAATGTCTAAAAAGTTCTGTCTAAGGAGAGGTTTGGTCACCTAATTGCGAGCCAGTAAGGAGAAATCCTTATTGAAAAGCCCCCTCTTTTCTGGGAACGGTCTGGTTGTCATAATTGTGATTCTGTAATATTATTTGTGAATAATTAATTATTGATTTATATGATAAGGAAATATTTATTTGATGTGAATAGAAATGATGGATTTATTTATGTGGTTGTTATTGAAGGAATTAATGTTGAGGTGTTTTATCAGTATTTCTGTCGAAATGGAGGTATTAAAAATCCAATCAGTATTTTTCAGATATATTGCGTGCGTTATAGTTTTTAATCTGACCGTTGGATCGTTGTGATTTTTGGATATGTTATACATATATAAGTTGAGTATATGTCCACAAATTATGAACCGTTAAAAATGAACGTATGATTTGTTATGAATTTTAAGAGGTGATTGATTCAAAAATTAGGTTTATAAATGATTTTGGTAGAAAATTTTAGAATTGGGTGTGCCCCATTTGTGGTTGGTGAAGAAATATGCTAAATTTTATTTCAAATGCGGTGGGTGGCAATAGTAGCAGGTAAAGCCATCAGGTTGCAGGTCAAGTCTGCTTCGGCATGCTAATATTTTCCTATAAATAGAGGGCTAAGTTAGAATTGAAAATCACACCAGAATTCATAAGTTTTCTCTCTTTCTCTCTCTATATTCTCGAGCGTATTTTGTGAGTATTTTAATACTTTGAGAGTTGCTATTCAGTTCAAGTTTCTGTCAGCACTATATCCGAAATTCAGTCAGAAGTACGGTTATTCTGAGGTAAGGGGTATTATTTATTTCACATTCTGAAGAGATATTATTTTTCGTATTCGTATGAATATTATTTCCGTTCAATATTCATAAGAAATTTTATTTCGTTCAATATTCGCGAGAAATATTATATTCGTTTAATATTCGTAATGAATATTATTTTCGTTTAATATTCGTAAGGGATGTTATTTTATTCGTAAATGATATTATTTCTTTCAATATCATGCCGAAATATTGGTTTAAACTTTTTATCAAATTTGGAACTTTTTGTATCGGAATTACTATTCACGTATACGGCACTATTCACGTATACAACACTATTCACGAATACGGAACTATTCACCGAAAAATAAAATTTTCTTCTTTTTATCCAAGATGGCTATTATGGTTACTATCTTTGATTGTATCCATGTTTTGATCAATATTTTTGAATTCTGCTTCGAAATTGGTTATTTCGGAGTATTATTGAACTTAGATAAACTGTAATACGAATCCATAATATTTGTTCTTTTATCTCACTGGATTCTTTTTCTTTAAGATATTTTTCATCATCATCAGTCCTAAATGATGATATTACTGAATATCTTTGGCCTGTAGTGCAAAGATGAATGATTACCTGATGAATATCTTTGGCCCGTAGTGCAAAGATAAACAGATGTTGAGATGAACATGACCAACTGAGTATTATTCTTGAATTTTACTCCACAAAGTAGTATCATGTTGACAATTTGGACGTTATTAATTTTTGGATAAATTAAATTATAAATCTTTAAAATTTGTCCTTGAACTTGTTTAATTAAATTATTATATCATTGTCATCATCCTCATGTTTATATTATGTTGAAAGTCATCTGTGGCCTGTAGTGCATAGATGGACTTGGTACGATTATGACCAGGGATTATTCAGTGTAATCATGACCGTAATGTTACAAATGATGTGATAAAAGTCCTCATTGCCCCGTAGTGCATTGATGAACAATTTTTGGTATGATTATGACCATGGATTCTCTTCGGCCAAGGGTGCAAGGATGAATTATTTTATGGCATGATCATGACCGTTGATGAAAACACGATTATCTTTGGCCCGTAGTGCATGGATAATTCGTGGTCGTGATACTAAAGAATATCCTTGGCCTGTAGTGCAGGGATGATTTATGATGTGGATTATTTATTAAGTTGAGTCTCAGCGATAAAATTGATGATAAAACTTTTTAAATCATAGAAGATAGTAGATTTTATAATTTACTTGACTCTTCTAATGGATTTCTTATTCTGCTGCAGTTGTTGATCTACTTGTTGTATATTATATTCTATCGGTTGTTATACTGTTGAAGGCTAAGGATAATTTATTCTGCATTATCTTAGTCATAATATTTCTTACTGGGCTAGTTGAGCTCACCCTTCCTTTCACTGTTCTCTTCAGGAAATGAGAATATAGCAGGGACTAGTCGGGGAATGGATTGACGGTCCAGATGGTTGCATTAGTAGTCCTCACTATTATGTGAAATAGTGTGATAATTGTAATGAGGACTCCTTTTGAGTTTGTATACTCTCTAGTAGACAATATTTGTATTAACTCACAGTATATGTGTTGTCGTATTCTGCACGATAATTATATTACTAAAGTTATATTTATTTCTGTACATTGTATTTAGCGACTCAGAATGGGTGATGTATACCTATTTTGGGGTCGTTACACTCTACACTTTAGATTTTCGCTATTTTTTATTTTATCTTTCTTAAATGTGAGATTTTAGAAAAAACGGACAAAAATGTCGACGATTTGAAAAAATTAATTTTAATGATTTGGCCGATTAGACAGAGCCACCAGTTGATATGAGTTTAAAATTGATGTATCAACTCATCCGAATTTTGAAAGGTTTTTGCAATATGACCCAATATGTGACTCCATTTAATTGGTTTGGAACTCAAGATTCATAGAGTTTGGGGGCTTGCTTAAACAAGGGGAAGGTGTTAGACACCCCCGACTTTCGTGAAACAACACGGTTACCGCTACTTTTTTATTTCCTATGCATTGTGTGTGTGTGTGTTGAAAGCTTTTGATTTGAAAAAATGTTTTATGTTTTATTTGAAAGTAGTGTTGTGCCTCTTTGAACCTATGTACAAAGGGTTTGATTTACATAAAAGTTTTTTTTTAAACAAGATATGAAAAGTGAGGTTTTGAAATCTGGTTTTCAAACCCTTTTTCCCGAATAGGAATTGAGGCCCTTTGATACTTCCAATTTTATTCTAATGACGACTTTATTTGATTTTATTTCTCAAGATGCGAACATCTTTGAGGCTAAATATAAACTATTTACAAGGGTCGGACTTCTTATGGGCATGTAAACCATCGAAATAAGCCCGAGCACCACATACATGATTTTTCACTATTTTAGAGTCTTAAATTCGGATAACCGTTTTAAGGCCCTATATTTACATGTGCAAAGCGTTGTAAGCCAACATTTACAACTTAAACAAGTCCATCACCGGAACCGGATCAAAATCCATTGATTGGATCTTCAATCCATTGTAGTTCCTAGTCTCACATGACATTTATTTAAAAGCTTGCAAAATGTATATTTGAACATAATATATACATCTAACTTAAAACTTAGCTAAACAAGAGATTTATTGATCAAATCCTTGTACGCGGGTAAAAAAGCTTCCCGTTTTCTATAGATATAGATCTAGGGTCACGTGATTACTTAATATTTATAAAACTAGAAAGTAAACTAGATCTATCTAGATCCTAGCATTTCTAGCTCAACGGTTCAAGTTTTACAACTTTTGTACCGGTTAAAAGCTAGATCTAGCTAGATCTAGTATACATCTAGTCAATACACTTTAAATACTAATTATTTACACAAAATGTGTTACAACCCAATTTTTCACAAGTTATTAAAATAAAAATTTAATAATTAAAATTCTTATTATAAGATGTATATATTTTGAATTATGTGCTTTAGTATGAAGAAATTAAATATATATGAGGTTTAATAGTTGGTTAAATTATTAAAGGAAGTGAAGAGAATTAGTTATGTAAAGGAATATGGTGGAAAAAGGAATTAATTGAATAAATATTGTTTAATTTAAATAAAGTTGGGAATTATATTATGAAATAATATAATTTGATTATCATGCTTTGATTGACAATTGAATTGTAATGAAGTAGATTTCATAAATAAGGCAACTAATTCACTCAATTAAAATAGTGAATTAATGTAAATATATTTGTTTTAATAAGATGAGAAAGTAATACATATTACATATAAACGTAATATGTTAATGTAATATGACTGTGAATCTCGTAAATAGTTAAAATATTTATCGAATAAAATAAATATTTTAGTTAGAATATTTATGGAATAAAATAAATATTCAATGGAAATTATTATGGAATAATTTATTTAAGTATGATAATATTAAATAAATTGATGATAAATAATTTTATAATTTGTGCGTATTTTATTACGCTAATGTGTTGGTGATACCCTAATTTAATTAAATAATTAAATTAGAGGGCTAATGATTTGTGACATAAAATTGGAATTATATTGATTAAGTAATTATAATAAATTAGAAAGGTGTTATTTGATGCTAGCCAAATAAGGTCTTATGACCTTTGGCATTTTTAACAGCTAATTTTTTTTTGTATTTTAATTAATGCATTAAAATCATTATTAAGGCTTTGTCAGTTTTATTCTACGTAATAATATTCCTAAGGCTAAGAAGAAGAAGAACATAGAGAAGAAGAGAGAGGAGAAGAAGAGAGAGCCTAGAGAGAGAAAAAATTTAGAAGAGATTCTTTAAATTCAAAGGTGAAGAAGATGATTAATCAAGCAATTCCTATCTTCTAACTAGTCCAAGAAGAAATTAAAAGATAAAAACTCTTAGTTGAGTTTTCTTGAGTTTTTATAAGTTTTATATGAATGTTAAGTTAGGGAATTTGATTGTGATGGTTATATATGTTATTAGATATATATATATATATATATATATATATATATATATATATATATATATAATTTGTTATGAGTAATCTATAATTGGTTTTGGAGTTATCAAAGTATCAAAATCATGAGAACATGTTAAAGATGAGCAATTAGAGTTTTGTTGAAATATATGTATTTTGGTTTATTTTGAGACTCAAATTGGTTAGTGATTCATGTAGAAATCTATAAATTAATGGTAGATGTTGTTAATACATTGAAAAATGAAAACAACAAAGTTTAAATGGATTTTTTTGGTTAGAAATCAAATCAGTGGTGAATGATTACGTTAAACATGTTAAAACATGTAAAACAAGGTATGAACATGAGTTTTGGGTCAAGATTTAGGTTGGTTAATGGTTCTGTAAATTGTTGATTTTTTGGTATGTTGTAGTCATATGAATTACTAATTCATAGAGTCAAAAATGGACTGATTTGGATGTGTATAACTCGAGTTATGAAGGTTAGAAGGAGAAAGGGTTAAAAAAATCGCGAAGAACACAAACTGTAGAATTAGAATCTATAAATACCCGCCTTAGCAAGGGTTTGTAGTTCGAAAAGTGCCGCCCCAGCGGGTATCCTGCCCCGGCAGGCTTTTCTAGGCCAAAAACTTTACCCCAGTGGGGGTGGGCAGGCTGACCAAGTGTTAGAGAAAAATCTGACCGAACATGGTTTACTAAAATGGTCATAACGTTTTCATACAAACTCCGATTGAGGCAATTCAAGATGATCCGGAATGAGGAAGAATACGCTTTTCGTTATTTAAGTGTTTCTATTGGAGGTCTTTAACATGGGTCAAAATGGCCATCTTTGGGACTGATGTGCATTCGGAGGCAATCGGAGAGCGTTGAGTATGCACATATGCAAGTGTAGTGCTTCTGACGATAAAAGAAGTTATTCTAAGTTATAAAATATAAATATTAGTAAATATAATGATGCTTAGCATTAATAAATGATGTATTAGATAAGTTATATAAACATACTAAGCATACACAAGAGAGACGATTCGGGCGTGTGACAAATGAACGTCGAAACACCGTGCCAAGTATTAATGAACTTAAAAGGTGTTTCAATTCAATTGAAGTGAACATTATAAGATATGGAATGTGGTTAATATAAACCAATAAGGAGTCCTAGAAAGACTTAAACACTTGAATGAACTTCGGGTATGACCTAAGAAGAAATATAGTGAGATATAAGTCGAAAGTTAACACAATCAAATTGAACATTGTGTATTAATTAACAGGAATGGTTATGAGATGTAGAGTAAAATTTATATTACAACTACTATACGTTGCTATGTGACTAATAGTTGATGTGCATGATTATATAATTGTGTAGGGCATGTGAACTGCAGATAGTTGTAAGCTATTAATTTGTTATTGGTAAACAACGATCAAGGCAAGTCTTTCAGTTCCTATTTGTTATGTGAACTTGATGAACTATTTTAAATCTTTATTGCAAAGAGCATGATGTGTTATATATGTTGAAAGTATGAAATGTTAAAGTCAATTTATGACTATGTTGGTTGAATAAAGAATGATGAATGAGAAAGGAACTCAATCTTTATACTTGTTATGTGAACTGTAACATGTATGTTATGTTAGTCCAATGATTATGAGATGTATGTTATGTGACGCCCCCAAACCGGGTATCTTCCAACCCGACAGATGGTGCTACACGGTACTACTAACTATACATTCATTCCATTGAAACAACATCAAAATGAGTATATTAACTACATTCTTATTACAATCATAATAAATCCATTCCCAAGTTCTAAAATCGAATACATTCTTTAGTGTTCATAAGTATAATACATACAAACATACTAGTCTATTACAGGATAACTAATTATCCATCTTAGCCTTATCTTTATCTCTCTTAGAACTCTCAGTTCGTTCGGCCTTAGCTACAATCATATAATTCAAGCAAAAAGTGAGCATAACTAGCTCAGCAAGTGTAGCAATGTATAAAATAAATACCACGTCGAGAATCATATGATTATTTTTTAATAACTGAATAAATAGCTATGAAGTACTATGAAACATTGTATAACACTTTTCTTTCTCATAATACAATTCCAAAGTACTTATAGGAACTTAGGAATTTTGAGTAGGTCAAAGACCATGAACATTCTCTTTTGTTTTCATTCATGAAAAAGGACAACCCGACACTAAGACCGTAAGTCCGATATATCTTACGAGCACTTCTAGGTGATCAGTCTATAGTACTCTAAGTTGATCAACATTCATCCGTTAAACGTATTCACATTTAAGTTTTGGCAACCTCGCGTGCCCATCGAATTAATGATGTAAAATACATTTGTTTATTCATACTCAGGCTTACCTTGAATCCGTACGAAACAATTGGTGTAGGATAGCGTTATCAATTTTATATTGAAAGATTTATAAATAAACCAATCAACTCTTCAAGATTAGTCTAGCCGAGGTAAAACTGGCATAGACCCTTTCGTTAAAACAATTCATGCATCTTATAACATGAATCATATAGAACTTGGCTAACACGAAGGTTAGACAAGCGTTAAGAAAACTTGCCTTCAAGCGTCTTCAAATAATATTCAATAGCTCTCAATCTTTACAGTATCTATATGATATATTCACATAACACACTGTAATTAGCTACCAAACAATATAATCACATTGTTATTACCAACTTCTTTCTTTTCTATAACTTAACCGAATTTATTTTATTAATAAAACTCGTTTCAAGTATTTATCCGCCGTTACGGCTTATTATCGTTGATCGTTCCATTACTTACAATCCACGTTCAATTCCTAAGGTCATCATTATATATGATATAGGAATGGTCTTAGCATATACATTAAGTATATACACTTGCCCCATAATTTTCTTACAATAATTGGGTTCAAAACCAACTTCGTCCAACCTTTCCCCTGGCTCGGCGTTGCGGCGCCGGCCTCATGCCTACCATTGGCGCTGCGGCGCCAATTAATAGTACCTCATTCTCGGTCTCGGCGCTGCGACGTGAGACTTCTACTTACGAGTCGCGCTGCGACGCCACTCTACAGTGTCCGTTCCCTTTACCCGGTGCTGCGGTACGAATGATTAAAGCTTGTGGTGGAGCTGCGGCGCCGACCCTGAGCTTCAGATAGTTTTGACAGTTTTCTTATTCTATGAAATTCCCGGGCTCATAACTTATTTGTTTTACATCCGAATTGGCTCGTTCAAAAGCCATTAGCTCATAAATCACATGCTCTATGATTTCATTAGAAAATATTTCATTTTTGAATCTTTTAACATGGAATTCACCGATTAGATCATTATTGAGCGTTCGTTTAACGTTCGTGAGCGTTCATAGCTCGTTTCTTCGTTCTAAGTCAGAAATAGACGATTCTTGAGTCCACGACTCTTGAATACCTTATCTTACGATATACCTTTGAAAACCAAGGTTTTCATGTTACACGGCAACTTTTGACTACTAATCCGAGATTTTTACGTTTTCAACGTTTAACGACTAATTTCGTAAATTTCACCATAACTTCGTTACTCGAGTTTTCTACGCCAAATCAAATGGAACAACTCCATTGATTTATCAATTACATCTTAACCAAACAAGATGCACATACCCTATGATGGTTTTTAATTTGTCCATCAACAACAAAATAAATGCTCTACGGTTTTCTTTGATTTAAAACTTACTTAACGCTTATGATTATTAATCATACATGACTTATAATAACTTAATCCACTATTAGCCATCCTTATGACTCCGAAAGAGACATGCTCCACCAAATCATACTTCTCTACAAAAAAGAAATCGAAAAAGATCAAAGATTAACATTTACGAAAAGTTACCTTTACGTTCTTCGTGTTCTTGAGTAAACTTGTATACTTTGCTTTGAACTCACTTGATTACTTGTTATCACACTTTTCTCTCTCTCAATATATGTTGGTTAAGTTTTGTAAAACATCAAACGACCACTCTAGCTTTCCTTTTATAGAAAAACCAAATGGAGGGTAAAATGGTCTTTGTGCCCAACTTTCTTACTATTCATTGTGTAGCCACCAAGTAACCACTTTACTTGGTGGCTGGTCCACATGCCTTGTGGGCCCCCCCTATGGGTTGCCCCATGGGTTTAACCCATCTGGTGACCCATCGGTTCGATTCGTAGTTTGATTTCTTGGTTTGGGCCTTAACATTAATTCATTTTGGGCCTAACTTGGGCTTGATTTTCATACACATTGGGCTTGACATAATCCAAGTCCAATTGGATTCTACAAAGTCCATGAACTTAAAGTCCATTAAGACTAATCGTATTCTACGCGTATCCTTCTCGTATTCTCTTTTTATATAGTTCGTACGATATTCGTATTATATGTCGTAATAATCTTCGTACTATACTCGTATAATAACTCATATCATACTCGTATTCCTCACGTATAATAACCCTAATCATTATACATTGACGCTTAATTCTTAGAACTCACTTTTCCTAACCCTTAGATTTTAAGTCCGCATGCGAAAACTTCATTTGTCATAATTGGATATTCCATTACGTCTTCGTATTCTATCATTACGCGTTTCTCAAAAATTTAAACCTAATCTCCGAGCAGAATTGGATGAATAGTGTTTTTTCGGAAACTTCTCAGAAAATCTTTATTTTCGTCTTGGAAATTCAAAATAATTAATCCTAGCACATAGCCAGAATACTAACCACATCCGCACATTCTAGGTCATAGAATGACCTTCAAACATCTTACTCACATAATTAAGCAATTAAATTCATTTAATTCAAATAATCAAATAAAATTTAATTCACATAAAGATCCGATTTTCTCGGGCGTTACATTCTCCCCCCTTATAAGGATTCTGTCCCCAGAATCTCGCTACAATTACATAAACAAATGAGAAAACTTTTCCTTCATTTTACTCTCGAGCTCCCACGTTGCTTCTTCGGCAGCGTGGTTACTCCAAATTACCTTTACTGAAAGTATTATCTTATTTCTCAAGACTTGTTCCTTCCTATCAACAATCTGAATTGGAAGTTCTTCATATGCTAAGTCTTTTTCTATCTGAATAGATTCATACTCTATTACATGCTTGTAGTTCGGTTTATAAGGACGCAACACTGATACGTGAAACACATTGTGTATTCTTTCCATCTCTGGTGGTAAAGCTACTTCATAAGCTACCTCTCCTACCCTTAAAATTTCAAAAGGTCCTACGAACCTTGGACTTAACTTCCCTTTCTTTCCAAAACGTATCTTCCCTTTCCAAGGTGATACTTTCAGAAAAGACATACGAACCTACTTCAAACTCCCTCTTCTCATGATGAGGATCTGCAAACTTCTTTTGTCTATCTTGAGCCGCTACCAATCGAGTTCGTATTAACTTAACCATGTCTGCCATTTGTTGTAGCATCTCAGGTCCCAACATTCGACGTTCACCCACTTCATCCCAGCAAAGTGGTGTTCTGCACTTCCTCCCATACAACGCTTTATAAGGCGGCATGCCTATACTAGCGTGAAAACTATTGTTGTAAGCAAACTCTACCAAAGGCAGATGTTCGTCCCAACTCCCTTTAAAATTCATAACGCAAGATCTTAACATATCTTCTAGCGTTTGAATTGTCCGTTCACTTTGTCCATCCATCTGAGGATGATACGCCGTACTCAACCTCAACTGCGTTCCTAGTTGCTCTTGCAAACTCCTCCAAAAGTTTGATGTAAATCGTGGATCACGATCCGACACAATCAAAATTGGTACTCCATGTCTTGAAATAATTTCTTTGACATAAAGCTCAGCTAATTGCTCTAGGTTATACCTAACTCCTATTGGTAGAAAGTGAGCCAATTTCGTCAACCGACCCACTATTACCCAAATAGCATCGTAATCCTTTCTCGTCGTTGGAAGTCCCATCACAAAGTCCATCGTGATATGCTCCCACTTCCACTCTGGAATCTCTAGTGATTGTAACAATCCACTCGGTCGTTGGTGTTCAGCCTTAACTTTCTGACAAGTTAAGCACTTACTAACATATTCTGCTATTTCCCCCTTCATGTTTGGCCACCAAAAATTCTATCGAAGGTCTTGATACATCTTAGTATTACCAGAATGTATGGAGTACCTCGAACTATGGGCCTCACTCATAATCTCTTCTTTTAAATCAGAATTATTTGGAACCCAAATTCTTCCTTTAAAATGAAGTAATCCTTCTTTATCAAGGTTATACTTAGTCTTCACTTCATCCTTCATTATCTTTTTCATTCACTCGTACTCCTCATTACCCAGTTGTACTTCTTTAACCCGTTCCACTATCATTGATCGAGTCTCCATCGTAAATAACATTTCCACCGCTTCCCTTCGTAACTTAACTTCTAACTCCATTCTTGCCATCTCCGTTATTAACTCATCCTGAGTCGTTAACATTGATAGCTTTTCTCTACCCTTCCTATTTTGTGCATCTGCTACTATATTTGCCTTCCCCGGATGATATAAGATATCACAGTCGTAATCTTTTATCAACTCTAACCACCTTCTCTGTCTCATATTCAACTCCTTCTGTGTAAAGATATATTTCTGACTTTTATGGCCCGTGTATGTCTCACACTTCTCCCCGTATAAATAATGTCTCCATATTTTTTAGGTAAAAACTACTGCTGCCAATTCCAGGTCATGAGTAGGATAGACCTTCTCATAATCCTTTAACTGACGTGACGCATACGCAATGACCTTGCCATGCTGCATGAGCACACAACCAAGTCCTCTATGCGAAGCATCGCTATAAACTATAAAATTCCCCGTATCATCTGGTAAGGATAATACAGGTGCCTCACTTAACTTTCTTTTTAGTTCCTAAAAACTATTCTCACACTTCTCAGTCCATACATACTTTACTGACTTCCTAGTCAAATTTGTCAACGGAGTAGCTATTTTAGAAAAGTCCTAAATGAACCTCCTATAGTATCCCACTAACCTCAGAAAACTCCGAACCTCGGTTGGCATTTTCGATTGTTCCCAATTATTAACTGCTTCTACCTTCGCTGGATCCACAAAAATGCCATCTTTATCAATAACATGTCCTAGAAACTGCACTCTCTCAAGCTAAAATTCACACTTAGTGAATTTCGCATACAACTTCTCCTTCCGTAGTGTCTCCAATGCTATCCTTAAATGTTCAACATGCTCTTCTAGCGTCTTAGAATAGACTAGAATATCATCAATGAACACTACGATGAACTTGTCCAAATATTGTTTGAACACTCTGTTCATCATATCTAAAAATGCGGCTGACGCATTAGTCAACCCAAACGACATAACCAGAAACTCGTAATGACCATAACGAGTTCTGAACACCGTCTTAGGTACATCCTCCTTCCTTACTTTCAACTGATGGTACCCCGTACGCAAATCTATCTTGGAGAAATACTTTTCCCCTTTCAACTGATCAAATAGATCATCGATCCTGGGTAGTGGTGTGACGCCCCTAAATCCAGGTTCTCTAACCTCAGATTCGGTGCTCACGATCTATCATCATCATAAGCATTCTATAACTATTACGAAATAATAAACATACATTGTTCATTATAATAAAGTTTCCATAACATGGTCCCAAGGTTTTCTTAACCTTAACTTAAACACACCATTCATATTACAAAAGGTTTACATAAGAACTTCCATTAGATAATAATAATTAATATTCATTCTAAACTATTCCTGGATCTTGCCCTTGCCCTTGTCCTTTGTATTGGATCCTTTAGGCTTAGCTGAAATAAATGTCATGATATAGCAAGGGTAAGCAACTAATTTGCTTAGCAAGTTTATATACAAGGGAGATATATCATGACTAGAAAGAAGCTTTGTTTTCAATGTTCAACAATAATATAAGGTTGTGAAGGAACATGAATTAATAATCAACAATTGAATATTCGAATAATTGAATAACATGAACTGAGTGGTTTTGAGATAACCATGAACATTTGCCAAGGTTCTCAGTAATTTAAACTGGACCTCTTAATAAGTTTTAGCATTCAAGGGGATCAGCCTTTCATACCTCGTGATTTATGCATAAACACTTAATATTCCAGCATCGATATCATGCCTTAATCAAATTCGTCCTTTTCTCAGTCAAGAGTTCTAATCATATCAATTTAATAAGAACAGCTTTTTTAAAACACATTTGATTTAACAAATTTAAACATGCTTGATCTAGCTGATACAATTAGCATAGATCTATCTCATAAACAGTTCATAAATGAAAGAACTTTAATTTAATTCACAGTTCAATAATAATAGAACAGGAATTCAATTGCACAAAGTGCGAATTTCAATAATCAATATAGATGTGAATAATCATCAATAATTATTCACTAACATGCTTTGAAAATAAAAACTCGAGTTTGAGTTAGGACACTTGCCTCGTCTGTAGATTACGGCTACACAATTAATTTATATCCACAATGCAGTTAAATTATCTTCCTTTGAGAGACCTATAGTTAATCTTTCAATTAGTCATAGTATAACATTAGATTATGTAATCACATAAATATTATGCATTACATTTAGTTCTTATAAACATTATCATGTCTTGATAATGTTACTATAACCACATAATATTATTAATCTTGATAATATTTAATTCACCTCTTAGTATTATTAGTTCCCTAATAATACTTTCATTTGCTTACTAATATTATTAACATCTTAATAATATTTTAATACCTTACTAATATTATTAATCCTCTTAATAATATTTTAATTAATATTATTGCTTTAATAATATCTTACTTATGCTTTAGTATCATTAATCATTTAATATTATTAATTATTTAATAATATTTTATTCATTTACTAATATTATTAATCATTTAATAATATCTTATTCTATTACTAATATTATTAATTATTTAATAATACTTTAATCATTTATCAATGCTTAAATCAAATATTATTAACCATTTAATAATATTTTAAAGAAATTTTAATCTTAATATTTTTATTTACTTATCAATATCATATTCTAATATTATTAATATCATAATAATATTTTAATAATTTATTGGATTAATAAATAATTTATTCTAATTGTTCATCCTTTATTAAACATCTTATTTAATATCCATAAAAGGTCATAAATAATATTTATTATCATAAATTATCAAAGTGCTCTAAGATAGTCATGATATGATATATTATTTGTATTCAAGCATAAAAATCTCCTTTTTCTTATTAAAGACATCATTTAACTATTTATTTCCTTTTATTCATAACTTAACCATTTTTAGAAAAAATAGTAAACTTACTCCAAAAATTCTCAGCTTTTGTACTTTGACACAATATGAAGCTGCAAGGATCACCAATTTTTTCTGGAATTTTAGAAAATGATATACTATTTTTAAAGTTCCTAAAACACTCGGATCTTGCTTCATTTTTAATAAATTGAGTTTTACTCAGAAAAATCTGAAATTTTCAGGGTATGCTCTCCTAATATATATGAACCTACTGTAAAAATTTCGAAATTTTCCAGTGTATACACAGTGAGATATTCGACGGTAAAGTTTTAGGAGTCCTTTACGGAAATAGTCATTACCCACAATCTATAACTCGAAACGTGTCCTTTCTTTTTCCTACACGTAGATAACTTCTTAAGGTACCTCTGTGAATTTTCTCAGATTTTTAAGGGATATTAAACTATCCGAAACAGACCCAAGAAAAACAGGACATAAACTATTTTAGGGTTTTTGAACCCTTAACATTCCAAGTGGGCTGTTTTTGGGAAATCAGCTCCAAAGGATTCAAAACTTGCTAGATTTGTGTTCTATCACTTGGGTTTACTAGATAACTCATGTATCTAGCACCCCCCTTCGACGGATCACAAATCTAAGTTGGAAAACTTGAGTTACACAAGATTTAGAGGAAAAAAACAAGAGTTTTCACCCTTAGAGAACATATGCTCATATTCTTCCTCTAAGCCTTTGATCTAACACTCAAGATACTTAGTTCTATACATGATGATATGTAGGACTAGGGTATCTTGAGTATTTGTTCATAACCCCAACAAAACTCAAGCTAAAGAAAAAAAATACAAAGTAGAAGAAGAAGATGAAGGTTAGGTTATACCTTGATTTAATGGCAACCTTCCTTGATTTACCAAAGTAAGTGATGAACTTTGGATTCATTAACAAACTAGCACTCCTCTCTCTCTATATATATGGCCAAACCTCTCTCTCCTTTCTCTCTCTAGAAGTGGCTAGCTTGGGAGAAATTATAAGAGGAAGAATGAGAGAAGAAATGAAATGAAATGAAAAGATGAAGTAAAAGGATACTTACAAAAAATATAGATACACTTAGTGTATCTAGCTATTATCCCCCATACTTTCTTTAACCCATGGATAGAAGCTTTTCCTTATCACTTTAATTAGTCTAATCATGATTAAGGATGCTTAATAAAGTGGCAACCAATGGGAGCTTGACAACCATGTCCTTTTGTGTAAGAGTTACTACAAATGGACCTTGCTTAGCTTAATTAGTTGTCTTAAAAGGCTAATGTGGCCAGCCATATTTATGCCCGCTAACTCCTTCATTTAGCTTTTATTTTAATGTATAAATTAGATAAATCAAATGTCTAAAATACCCTTAATCAAGTGGGCTAAGTTTGGGCTTACATTTTATTTCTTTTGGGCTTCTCCTTTAATTGTTTTGGGCTATGTAATAAATATAGTCTAACAATTTTAATATATGTTACCCAATTTAATTATTTAGGGTTTCCATTCCTAATCTTATAAAATTTAATTACCTATACATGTGACTTTAGCTGATAACCTAATTAGGTTCACAAGAATTAGGTTTAAAATTATTAGTCACTTGAAATAATAAGATTATCCACTTAAGTTAGTATACATATTAAATACTAACCTCTCCTTATTACCATAACCCTTAGATTATTTAATTGTCTCACCTAATTTATAATTAGGTTAAGAGACTTTCATTTTTAATGAAACCTATAAATGTATATATCCATAACTATAGCATACATGTTAATTAACCCATGCACCATTTCACATATGTTGTCACATATTAAATCACTGTATAACACAAAGTTTTAAATATTAATAATGTACATACATATATAGTGACTTAAAATTCACGGTTATTACAAGTGGGTATTTATTATTAATCGTTAACTTGTTCAACTCTCGATACTCGATACAAAGTCGTAACGACCCATCCTTCTTCTTTACAAACAACACCGGTGCTCCCCAAGGAGACACACTTGGTTGAATGTACTTCCTATCTAACAGTTCTTGTAATTGAACGATTAACTCCTTCATCTCTACCGACGCCATTCTATAAGGTGCCTTAGAAACTGGTGCCGTACCCGGTACCAAGTCAATCACAGATTCGACTTCCCTATCCGGTGGAATACCTGGTAACTCCTCCGAAAATACATCCGGGAACTCTTGTACTATAGGTATCTGTTATAATGATGCTTCCACTCTCTGGGTGTCCACAACATGACATAGGTAACCTATACACCCCTTCCTCAACATTTTCCTAGCTTGTGCCATGGTTAGACAACAAGAGCGCCCCGGTGATTTATTACCGTAAAACACTACCTCGGGTTTCTTAAAGAGCTGAAGGTTCACACTCTTTCTATGACAATCTATTATCGCTTTATGGTTAATTAATCAATCCATACCGAGAATTACATCAAATTCTCTCAATCTTATCGGTAAAAGATCTACCAATAATCTGTTACCTCTAATATCTACAAAACAATTCCTATGAATGTATTCAATGGGAATTATCTCTTCTTTCGCTACCTTAACATCTAAAGGTATTTCTAATCTTTTCAGAATTAAACTTAATCGCTTAGCAAATCCACATACTATAAAAGAACAAGTAACACCCAAATCAAATAGCACATAAGCATTTATTTCGTTTACTGGAATGATATCTGCTACTACATCTGCTGATGCGACCGCATCTTGGACAATCATATTAAAAGTATGGGCAGTAGGTCTACCCGATGGTGTTGGTCCAGTAATGGCTAACTTACCACCACTAACACCCTTAATACCCCCCTTTCCCTTATTTGGGCAATTTCTTGCCATATGGTCCATCGACCCACAAACAAAACATCCCTGATTCTTCTTAGGATTAGGAAAATTAGGTGCTATATGTCCCTCTTGCCCACAATTGTAACCCCCTTCAGATAGATTCCTAGATGAGTCTTTTCGCATGTCTTACATGCCTCCATCCTAAGCTTAGGATCCCCTTGTTTCACTCTAGTATTCTTGGAGTTAAAACTCTTTCTTTTGGGTAGGTTTCCACTGCCACTAGCTCCATTCACCTTGGATCCTCCCTCTCCTTTTCCCTTACTCCTTCTTTCTTTGTGGTATTGGGTCAACGCCTCACTACCACCCTCCGCGATAATTGCCTTCTCCAGAATGGTCCCGTAGGAAGCACTCTGGAACACAGAAATCTTAATATAGAGCTAGGGTTTCAATCCCTACTCAAACCTACGACCCTTCCTCTCCTCAGTGTCCACTTGGTGTGGAGAGAACCTTGCCAATTCATTGAATTTGGCCGCATACTGGGGAACCATTATGTCCCCTTGTTTACGTTCTAGGAACTTAATCTCTATTCTCCCTTGCATGCTAGTAGGGAAGTAGTTCTCGAAAAAAACCTTCTTAAACTGTTCCCATGTAACAACATAAGTTCTAGCCCCACCCTGGTGAGCCTCCCACCAAAAGTTGGCTTCCCCTTTCATCATGTAAGTTACAAAAGAAGTCTTTTGTGCCTCACCTACGTTTGTAATAACAAACACCTTCTCTATTTTCTTTACCCATGTCTGGGCTTCTATTGGGTTCGTGGTTCCTTTGAACTCCAGTGGACCGACACTCTTAAATTCTTTGAAGGTAGTCGTTCTGGCTACCCTAGGTACTGCGGGTGCTCTACCCCCGGTTTGGTTAAATACAACCGTTAATAAATTAACGAACTCCTGTATAGGGTTATTTTGACCCCCCTGATTATCGTTATGAGACTCAGCCTCCTGATTACGTTGTCTCCTTCTTGGCGGCATTTTCTAATTAAATAAATAAAGTTTCATTATTACTTATTTGCTTACTTAGTTATTATTCACCAAACAATAACTCATACACAACAAATCACATTTAATAAAAACTTCATTATATTCATATGCTTCTTCATAGTTTGAAACTATTTACAATTTGCTTTCCCATAACCAAAAGCTATTACATTTCTATCTCGCAATTGAACTTCACAAAAGTTGGAATTTACAAAAAGACTACCATTTAACTATACAAAAGAGGGTTTTACATAACTACACAAAAGTATTTACCATTCTAACTCCTAATACTGCATAACAACATTCTCATGTTTCTCATTCACCAGAATCGACACAATATCCCGACTTATAGTATGTCGAGTCTGTCCCGACTCAATGGAATAACAAGCAACTTTCAACTTGAAATCCTCATGCGCATTATCATGGATGTATGACATCCGTGCTATTTTCTAGTCCCTCATCCCCAGTTCTCTACGAAGCTCTACAGCCTCCTTCTTATACTCCGTAGCCTTATCCTTCATGAGCACTTTCTCATCATGCTCAATCTCGAAATCTACTTCTACAGACTCCTTAGCCTCATGGAGATCACTGATCTCCTCCCTCTGGTTCTGCACAATATTGTGCAGTTGCACGTTACGGTTAAACACTGATAGATACAATGCCCTCATTGTATCTGGAGGTGTTGGCTCTAGTGCAGGTACCACCGTATTAACCGATGTTACCTCCATATCTTCCTCCACATCGATCATCATATCAAGGTATGATGCCAATCCCATAACTCCCTCTGAGTAGTCCTCCTCTGAAAATTCCTCCTCAGGCTCGAACTCTTCTATTATCACCACTGGTACCGCTGCTATTGGCACTGATACTGGCTCTACTCTGTTCACTGACTCTTCGCTCACTACGTGTATATCCCTATACATGTAGTTATCGATGGACATCTACAATAACACATAACATGTTGATTAGTACATAATACACAATAATATAACACAAATCACATTTAATTTATTTAGGGTTAATTTCCATCTTTTAAATCTTTCGGTACTGAGTTTCCTCAATACTTAATTAACTCGTTCTACTAGAGTTCATTCGCTTTGACTTCTCATCTATTAACGAGGTTATTAGCCTAGGGTTCTCCCCCCACTTAAGTTTTATAACCTAATGCTTTGATACCAACCTGTGACGCCCCCAAATCTGGGTATCTTCTAACCCAACAGATGGTGCTACATGGTACTACTAACTATACATTCATTCCATTGAAACAATATCAAAATGAGTGTATTAACTACATTCTTATTACAATCATAATAAATCCATTCTCATGTTCTAAAACTGAATACATTCTTTAGTGTTAATAAGTATAATACATACAAACATACTAGTCTATTACAGGATAACTAATTATCCATCTTAGCCTTACCTTTATCTCTCTTAGAACTCTCAGTTCGTTCGGCCTTAGCTGTAATCATATAATTCAAGCAAGAAGTGAGCATAACTAGCTCAGCAAGTCTAGCAATGTATAAAATAAATACCATGTCGAGAATCATATGATTATTCTTTAATAACTGAATAAATAGCTATGATGTACTATGAAACATTGTATAACACTTTTCTTTCTCATAATTCAATTCCAAAGTACTTATAGGAACTTAGGAATTCTGAGTAGGTCAAAGACCATGAACATTCTCTTTTGTTTTCATTCCTGAAAAAGGATAACCCGGCACTAAGACCGCAAGTCTGATATATCTTACGAGTACTTCTAGGTGATCAGCCTATAGTACACTATGTTGATCAACATTCATTCGTTAAACGTATTCACGTTTAAGTTTTGGCAACCTCGCGTGTCCATCGAATAATCGATGTAAAATACATTTGTTTATTCATACTTAGGCTTACCTTGAATCCGTACCAAACAATTGGCATAGGATAGCGTTATCAATTCTATATTGAAAGATTTGTAAATAAATCAATTAACTCTTCAAGATTAGTCTAGCCGAGGTAAAACTGGCATCGACCCTTTCGTTAAAACAATTCATGCATCTTATAACATGAATCACATAGAACTTGGCTAACACAAAGGTTAGACAAGCTTTAAGTAAACTTGCCTTCAAGCATCTTCAAATAATATTCAACAGTTATCAGTATTTACAATACCTACATGATATATTCACATAGCACACTGTAATTAGCTACCAAACAATCTAATCACATTGTTATTCCCAACTTCTTTCTCTTCTATAACTTAACCAAATTTATTTCATTAATAAAACTCGTTTCAAGTATTTATCCACTATTACGGCTTATTATCGTTCATCGTTCCATTACTTACAATCCACGTTCAATTCCTAAGGTCATCATTATATATGATATAGGAATGGTGTTAGCATGTACATTAAGTATATACACTTGTCCCATAGTTGTCTTACAATAATTGGGTTCAAAACTAACTTAGTCCAACTTTTCCCCTGGCTCGGCGCTGCAGCGCCGGCCTTATGTCTACCATTGGCGTTGCGACGCCAACTAACAGAACCTCATTCTTGGTCTCGGCACTGCGGTGCGAGACTTCTGCTTATGAATCGCGCTGCGGCACCACTATACAATGTCCGTTCCTTCTACCTGGCACTGTGGTGGGAGTGATTAAAGCTTGGGGTGGCGCTGCGGCACCGACCCTGAGCCTCAGATAGTTGTGACAATTTTCTTGTTCTATGAAATTCTCGGGCTCATAACTTATTCATTTTACATCCAAATTGGCTCGTTCAAAAGCCATTAGCTCACAAATCACTTGCTCTAGGATTTAATTAGAAAATATTTCATTTTTGAATCTTTTAACATGAAATTCACTGATTAGTTCATTATTGAGCATTCGTTCAACTTTCGTGAGCGTTCATAGCTCGTTTCTTCGTTCTAAGTCAAAAATCGACGATTCTTGAGTCCACGACTCTTGAATACCTTATCTTATGATATGCCTTTGAAAACCAAGGTTTCACGTTACACAACAACTTTTGACTATCAATATGAGATTTTTACGTTTTCAACGTTTAACGGCTAATTTCGTAAATTTTGCAATGACTTCGTTACGCGAGTTTTCTACGCCAAATCAAATAGAACAACTCCATTGATTCATCATCTACATCCTAACCAAACAAGATGCACATACCCTATGATGGTTTTTAATTTGTCCATCAACAACAAAATAAACGCTCTACGGTTTTCTTTGATTTAAAGCTTACTTAACGCTTATGATTATTAATCATACATGACATATAATGACTTAATCCACTATTAGCCATCCTTATGACTCCGAAAGAGACATGCTCCGCCAAATCATACTTCTCTATGAAAAAGAAATTGAAAAAGATCGAAGACTAACGTTTACGAAAAGTTACCTTTATGTTCTTCGCGTTCTTGAGTAAACTTGTATACTTTGCTTTGAACTCACTTGATTACTTGTTATCACACTTTTCTCTCTCTCAATATATGTTAGTCAAGTTTTGTAA
The DNA here is from genome assembly GCA_016801055.1 of Panax notoginseng. NCBI lineage: Eukaryota > Viridiplantae > Streptophyta > Magnoliopsida > Apiales > Araliaceae > Panax > Panax notoginseng. The sequence goes on along the minus strand of CM029022.1, from coordinate 144,581,062 downwards.
AACATCAAATGACCACTCTAGCTTTCCTTTTATAGAAAAACCAAATGGAGGGTAAAATGGTCTTTGTGCCCCACCTCCTTACTATTCATTGTGTAGCCACTAAGTAACCACTTTACTTGATGGCCAAGTGGCCGGCCCACATGCCTTATGGGTCCCCCCTATGGGTTACCCCATGGGTTTAACCCATCTGGTGACCCATCGGTTCGATCCGCATTTTGATTTCTTGGTTTGGGCCGTAACATTAATTCATTTTGGGCCTAACTTGGGCTTGATTTTCATACACATTGGGCTTGACATAATCCAAGTCCAATTAGATTCTACAAAGTCCATGAACTCAAAGTCCATTAAGACTAATCGTATTTTATGCATACCCTTCTCGTATTCTCTTCGTGTATAGTTTGTACAATATTCGTATTATACATCGTAATAATCTTCGTACTATACTCGTATAATAACTAGTATCATACTCGTATTCCTCACGTATAATAACTCTAATCATTATACATAGACGCTTAATTCTCAAAACTCACTTTTCCTAACCCTTAGGTTTTAAGTTCGCAGGCAAAAACTTCGTTTGCCATAATTGAAATATTATTGGATATTCCATTGCGTCTTCGTATTCTATCGTTACGCGTTTCTCAGAAATTCAAACCTAATCTCCAAGCAGAATCGGATGAATAGTATTTTTTCGGAAACTTCTCGGAAAACCTTTATTTTCGTCTTGGAAATTCAAAATAATTAATCCTAGCACATAGCCAGAATAGTAACCACATCCTCACATTCTAGGTCATAGAACGACCTTCAAACATCTTACTCACATAAATATTCAATTAAATTCATTTAATTCAAATAATCAAATAAAATTTAATTCACACAAAGATCCAATTTTCTCAGGCGTTACATGTTGAGCATGTTATTACGTGATGCATAAAAACTGTTAGATGTACTGGGCTATCGAGCTCAACCTTGCAAATAACTATTTTTGCAGGTTAAAGATTCAAGGTAACGCTGTGTGCTACTTGAATGACATGGATCAGATGGAATGCATGAAGATTAAATACTTTAGCTGTAGCTGTTATTCTTTTAAACCATGTTTAAGGTTTTGAGATATGTACTTGATAAGTTATGATGTGAAAATTTCATATTTAGTTGTAAAGTTTGAGCTACTCAATGTATAAGGGATATCGACCTGAGATGTAAGATTTTATTTAATAACTTTGATGAAGCGAATCATAAAATAAATTTGATTCAGAGATGTGTAGATGATAAAGGTTTTGATTCAGGAAATTAAAGTAACAAGACATAAAAGTTTAAATTATTCTGCATTTTATTAAGTTTAACATCGAATAATGATATAAAATTGGAAGTTAGACGTATTGTTAACGACCATAGTCGAGAGATGAATTATATAAATTTTGGAGTCGTTACAAAATGAACGGTTAAAAAGCTAGAACTATGTAATATTAACTAATATATATATATATATATATATATATATATATATATATATATATATATAGTAAAGCAAGAAATAAGCACAGATCTGAAGAGATCTTATAGTCTAGCATGAGAACTGCTATCGAACAACTTTAGGCACCTTTAAATTCAGTTTCCACTGGTTAAAACTTGATATGTTGTAGTATATATGTATAGAAGTGTTTACAATTGAGATTTGCAGAGTTTAAGATGAAGAAACTCTCCCTTTCTCTCTCAGACCTTTGGATTTCTCTTTCTAGGAAGCTGTCAATTGAGTTCTCTCTCTATAAAATAAGTTGAGGGTCTAATACATATAGCCTCGGCCTTCTGTAGGTAGACCTATGGCTTCTACAGGTGTACCTGCGGAAGGGCCTAGTGGGCCCCACCGCCTAAAAGTTCGTGCACCTCGATCGCTGTGTAGTTTACTTAAACCTTCATAACTTTCGATCCGATAATCCTATGGAGGTGTGTCATACCATTCTAGAAAGCTCTTTCTGAGAGATACACAATGACATGGGGCTTGCCATTTTTTGAATCCAAGAAGATTGGTGCATGACCAGAATAGCATCTTCAAGCATCTTGAAGGTAGTCCGTGGTGCTATCTTGTATAGTTTGCCCCTGGGATTACTGTGGTGGTTCTTTGTGAGCCTATCCTCAGCCGAATGATTTTTGTTTATGTTATGTTGTCACCATTAAATCTTTGGCCATCCCGAGGTTGTCTCTGGGGTTGATCTGGCTTTTGGCTGTTCTTTTGGGTTATTCTCTGGGGCTTAACCGTTGTTGATTCTATCTTTCCTCAGGATTATCTCTGAGAATTGATTTGATATACAACAGGGCTATCTCCATGGTTTAATTTGATGTTGTAATCCTCCAGGGCTATCTTTGGAGTGGAAAAAGATGTTTTTGCCGTCTTACATAGTTAGTAACAGGAAAATAAAATTTTGAGTGTCTACAGATGCCCCTCTTTGTCATGTTTATGCAGTGCAATGAAATGAACATGACAAAGATTACTAGACACTTGAAATATGATAAGGTATATTTAATAATGCAATGAGTGGTATAATGAAAATTAAAATGTTTTCACAAATTGCACTTCGCAAATTGCATTTTGCACTTCGCACATCGCTCTTTGAACATCGCACTTTGTACTTCACAAATCGCACATCGCATCGCAAATCGCTTTACCATTACCGGTTATTGTTGATGCTTATGTTGGGGCTGATTCCAATGGTTGTCTTTCATCAGTGCTGCTGATGCCTATGCTGGTGTTGACTCTAACGATTTTGACTTCCATTAGTATTACTGATGCTTATGCTGGTGTTGACTCCAACAGTTTGATTTTTGTTGGTGTTACCGATGCTTGTTTGATTAAGATAAACTGAGATGTTTTCTACATCTCTGCTGGGGATAATGTTCTGAAATCACCAAACCTTCCCGATGTCTACATTGGTAGTTTGTAACGGTGCCTATCTTGCTGGTAGTTGTAGTTGACAATGATGCCTACCCTGCTGGTAGTTGACAACAGTGCCTACCCTACTGGTAGTTGACAATGGTGCCTACCCTGCTTGTAGTTAACAACGGTGCCTACCTTGCTGGTACTTGACAACGACAAAGTTTTCTCGAGTTTGGGTATTTAATGTACATGAATATTTAACTCTACTGGGGATGCATGCTAATTTTTTTAATGGAGATGTGCGTTAATATAGCGCGGTTGCACATGTGCAGACCATGCTTGATGTGATGATCTAAATTTATCCTTAGGAGTCTACTATCCTAGGTTGATGCACATGCTTAATTGAATTGACTAGATGTAGAAACATACCTCACCCTTTCTGAGGCGATTTTGAGTTTCTTTTAGCTGTTGGGCCCTTGTGCCCCCATTTTCTTGTGCTTTTTATTCGCTACCTAGTTAGAATGATGACATGGGTGCCACTGACGTCCTTGGAGGGTGCAGCCCATTCTTTCACTGCCCAGATTTGAACTTCGGTGTAGAGGCCTCGACTTATGAGGACTTGGCGCAAGTTGACTTGTTTGATGGTGTAGATTTCATTCCCTAGACCTTTCGTTAGCAGATGGGCAGCTATGCTCCATTTCCATGTACTTTTTACTTTTATTTATAGGACAAAGATGCCATTTGATGTATATAGTTTTATGTATTTCTTCGAGATGTAAGTATAATGCTTTTCATTTACTGCATATGTCATGATGCATGCATTATATGACAAGGATTTTGTTTTATAAATTATGAGTTAGGATTGACCCTTGTGTGGTCTTTTAATACTGTTTTACAAGCGAGGCACTGGTTCTTTCGGTTAAGGATCTTCGAGGAATTTTTCCCTTCTTTTGTTGTCGCAAGCTTATGCTATTGTAATTTCTTTCAGAAGTCATCTAATTTCTTTTGATGAGAAACTTGGCCAATGCCATAGACTCCTTCCATTGAATTGAATGCAAAAATGCCCCAACCCTTTCACATGCTAATACCAGGGATTCATATAGAAACTTGTCTTATTGACCACGTAAAGAGTGAGCAATATCCTGCACATCAGACGAACAAAATGTGTCATCAGGATTAGTATAATCTTGTCAACAAGGCGTATGAAGTTAAAATTCATGAAATTGAATGCTTGTATTCGCTGAGATTTTATCTATTGCTAAAGATCTTGAATTTGAGTATGAAAATGAATTTTTCCTAAGGAAATTGTGAATCGCTATCTTCTAGGTTTAATTTTTTATTTTGACAAAATTTTCATTTAACAAGTTATGAAATCGCAAGAAAACGTTTAAGCATCTATGATCATTATGCATGGGTAGGATATTTCATCATCGCTCTAGGCACCGCTCTTCACGGAATTAACTTCGTATAACAAGTGCACGATGAGTGACGCAACTCTTAGCAGGGGTTTCATTTCCACGACCTTGAAATTTTTTCTTAATTCAAATTTTCTCCTTTTTTTTGTTTTTCTCTCGCCTAACTTGTCTCATTTTCTTAGGCTATTCAGAGTTACCCATTTGACGAGTTTTAGACCTGTAAGAACCCAAATTTTCAGAAATTATTAAAATAAGAATTTAGTAGATAAAATTCTTAAAGCATGAGATGGGTTCGAATAAGAATATTTATATGATATGAGGTGTGTAGTATTGTGTTACATTGGATTATATGAGCTATGTATTAAGTGATGTTGTGTTTAATAAATATATATCGTTATTATATATTTGTTATAAATTGTAGAGATGAATTAATATGAAGATGGATAAAATTTATCTATTGATGTTAAATAATTTATGTGAAATTATTTTATAATAGTAAGTTGGTGACATTAAATATCTTTAATAATCGCCAATTTCTTAAGTATTTGTACGAGTAAGTATCAAGCCTAAGATAGTGCAACCGTACCCTTTAATGGTGGATGTATAGAAGCTGAGCTAAACGATTCCTTCAGAGAGCGGAGGTATATACGAATTAGTAACCGATCTAACTCAATGTGAAAACAGTGTAGACGAGACGGAAACTAATTTGTTGATTGTTTGTGGGAAACCACTCAGTTTACTATATTGAATACCATTAAAGACTCTATGTGTGCTAGGTTTGGACTTGTACATATGTACGTTGTTGACGAGAGAAGAAAATCGATATATCTTTAGATAAATATTTTTAGAGATTTATGGACTAATATTGGGATATGGTTAAATGTATAGATTAAAGAAAGAAGAGTTGAACTTGAAGTTTAATCTCTAAATTATTGAAGAATGTAGTCATTGGAGATTTATTTTGGTTATTATAATGAGATAGCATGTATGGAGCATGTTAAAGGATTTGTGAGTGAAGTTTTGTTCTGTTGAAGCAAAACATCTCCGCGTCCTAACTTGAGGTGGCACGACCGCGCCACTCTCAAGCCTAAGACCAGAGCGGCCGCGTCGGCCTGTAGACAGTTCATGATGAGTTTGTAATCTGAACTTTAGGAATTGTGTATTATTAACTAATATGTTATAATAAGGATCATAATTGGTGTTCCAACTGTCCCTGAATGGATTGAGATAACGAATCATGAATTGAATGAGAATTTAATTATAGAAATTAATATTGGTTAATTAAGTTATATTATTTAATATTATAATATAATGCTAAAGCCTTGTGTGATAGTAAATTGAATGAAACGAGTAATTCACTTAAGTAAAATGGTGAATTAATGTACGTTACATGAAGAAAATGAAATGATTATGTTAATTAAATTTGCTATTTTCATATATTACATAATAGGATAATATATGAAAGGATTTAATACTTGAAAGATGATAATAGAAAATGGGTGATGAATAATAGAAGAAAACCAATATATATATATATATATATATATATATATATATATATATATATATATATAATTATTGGTTAGAGATGGAAGAAGTTGTCTTGGGACCATCGAATAATTATACGAATAGTGTATAATTTAAATAATTAATAGAGTAGATATTAATTATTTTAAGTGTAAAGGTTATACATATTACAAGTATAAGGTAAGCTAGCATTGCGGTAAAGTGTGTCACACAAACTTTATATTAAAATATGATAATGGGTTAAACGTACCCAACTGAATGATATTTAGCCCAATTAAGATATTAATGTGGACATTATCATTAAATAATATTTCATGTTACTATATGTAATATGGAAAATGTGGGTAGTAGTAATATATAATATTTATGGCTTAAGACTACATAAAGTGTGACATTTAATTGGGATTAATGATATACAAAAATCATATGGTAAAAGTAATTAAAACATAAGGTTGATTTAAATAAGTTTTGTTATTTCATCCTATGTGATGAGATAATTAAATATGTACTCTAAAGTATAGGAGTAAATAAAGATGTATTATCAAAATATTTATTTCTATACCAATGGGCGATTAATAGTAAAAAAGGAGGTATTAAATTATTAGTGATCAATGGAATTAAGTCCACACATGTTTTAAATATTAAATTATGTGGACTATAGTACATGGAGTATATGACGTGGGTATATAAATAATCCATAATTTTTCCTAATATAGTAACAAGTGTACATTAAAATTTTATTTTGGGAATTAAAGGAACTAAACTAAGCTAGTTGCTGAGTATAAGCTTTTGTCCCAAAATTATTGTCACTTTTATATAACTGCCGTATGTATAGGCCATTGGCCTATCCTATTTCTTCTTTATTACATAGTAGAGTTGATGATGGTTAAGCATGGAGTTGGTGACCAACTCTTTAGCATCCATTGGCTTCTTCTTCCTCCCCTTGGATTAATTCAATGTGCAAAACCATGAACTAGATAATCCTTCCTCTATAAATAGGGACTCCTTCTTTTCCTTTCCCGTTTGTTTGAGTTGTTTGAGAAATGGGTTATGGAAGTTTAGTAGTATTGAGAGCTAGCAGAGGGTTGGAGTGCTATAGATAGCAAATTGAAGCAATCAAAAGGTAATGATTCTAACATATATGTCTTTGAATTCAAGTTCTTCAATTCTTAGAAAAGAATGTCATGAAATAGTTTCTTTTGAGTCACAAAATTGACGACTAAAACTTGCTGTAATTTGTGAATTGTTGCTAAATGTTGTTAATAAAGTTAGAAACGAAAACAACGAGAGTTAAACGGATCAATTTGGTTGAGAAACGAATTCGTAGTGAACGAATTCGCTAAATTTGTCAAAATGTGAAAATATAGCATGAACATTGAATTGGAACCCTTAAAAAGATTTGTTAATATGTTTGAAGTGTTATAATTAGTCTGTAGATGAGTAGCTAAGAGTTTAACGAGCTCAACGAATCAAAAACCAACTGATTCGGACTTAAAATGAGAAAGTTATGTTAAAAACTGAAATCTGTGCGAAGCCACGCCCGGGCGTGCCGCCCGTGTGCACGGGAGCGCAGCTGGGGCTGGGAAATGGCATGGGCATGCTGGAATGGTGAGAGCAAGGGGCGCGGCCGTGCCCAATGTGTGCTGACTGTGACTGCTTTGACCTATTTTGGTAAAACGGTCATAACATTTTCATACGAACTCCGATTGTGGCGATTCAAGATGATCCGGAATGAGAACGAATAGACTTACAGCTTTTGTTCTTTAAGGTTTTCAATTTGAGGTTATTAGGATGGGTCAAAATAGTCATCTTTGTGACTATTACGTATTCGGAGGCAATCAGAGGGCGTCGAACGAGCACATACGCAAGTATAGTGCTCCCGACGATGGAATATATTATTCTAAGTGATAAACATGCATATGCATGATAATAGACATGTCATATGTCTAAGATTACTTTACTTATAATGGAATGCTTTAACAATGATTTCTAAAAGAAAAGTTAAAGTTTTTGAGAAACGGAAGTTGATGAATTTGGTGTCCTTTGAGTTCTGACCTTGGACCTTATGTACGCATATAAACGTCCATGAAATGTAGTTTTAAAGTTACCTTGCTTATACTAGATTGATATTGTGACGCCCCCAAAATTAGGTATACATCACCCATCTTGGGTCGTCAGATACATAGTACAAAATACAAATACAACTTACTAATACAACTGTCGTGTACAATAGACAAAACATAAACTGTGAGTTTAAATACAAATATTATCTTCTAGAGCGTATTCATACTCAAAAGGAGTCCTCATTACATTTATTAACACACTATTACATAGAATAGTGAGGACTACTAACTAATACTATCATTCGGACCATCACTCCGTTCCCCGACTTGCCCCAGCAACGTTTTCATTTCCTGAAGAGAACAGCGAAAGAAAGGGTGAGCTCAACTATCCCAGTAAAAAATATTATGACTAAGATAATGCAGAATAAATTATCATTAGCCTTCAACAATGTTAAACTGATAAAATATAATAGACATCAAGTTTAACTGCAGCGGAACAAGCAATCCATTAAAAGAGTCAAGTAGAAAATAAACTCTACTATCTTTTATGATTTAAAAGGTTTTTCAACACTGTGATCGCTGGAACTCAGCTTAATAAAATAATCCACATCATCGAATCACCCCTGTACTACGGCCAAGGATATTCGTGTATTCATTAATGGTCATGATCATGCCAACAACTGTCCATCAACGCACTACGGGCCAATGAGGACTTTTACCACATCATTTGTAACATTACGATCATGATTATACCGAATAATCCCTGGTCATAATCATACCAAGTTCATCTATGCACTACAGGCCACAGATGACTTTTAACATTTTATAAACATGAGGATGATAACAATGATATAAGAATTTAATAAAACAAGTTCAAGAATTAATTTAACCAAGAATTAACAACGTCCAAATTGTCAACATGATACTGCTTTGTGGAGTAAAATTTAAGAATGCTTAGAAGAATATTTTCATGAAAAGATACTGGATGAAACGCAATTATCAAGGATATTCCACAAATTTCATGGAGTATAGAAGTTAAAACTTAACCAACTGAGTATAATAAAGAATGGAATAACAAAAGAAATCACCATGCATGCGATAGACCGCACAGACAGGTTATTCCCACAGAATAATAAATAATGGAACCAGGTCCGGTGTAAAACGCACAGACAGGATATTCCAATATAATAATAATAAAGACGGAACCAGGTCCGGTGTAAAACACACAGACAGGATGTTCCAACAGAATAATAACAAAGACGGAACCAGGTCCGGTGCAAAACACACAGACAGAATGTTCCAACAGAATAATAATAAAGACGGAACCAGGTCCGGTGTAAAACACACGGACAGGATGTTCCAACAGAATAATAATAAAGACGGAACCAGGTCCGGTGTAAAACACACGGACAGGATGTTCCAACAGAATAATAATAAAAACGGAACCAGGTCCGGTGTAAAACACACGGACAGGATGTTCTAACAGAATAATAATAAAAACGGAACCAGGTCCGGTGTAAAACACACAGACAAGATGTTCCAACAGAATAACAGAAGAATGTCACCAAGTATAGAGTAGACCGCGTATACAGGTTATTCTAACAGAATAATAAAAAATGAAATAACAACAGTTCTCTTCATGAATAAGAAAGAATAACACCCCTTACTGTTTTAAAGAAGAGCTGAAATAAGGAAGTAGTTAAGTAGCAGAATACTCTTATTCTCTCTCTCTATAGTTTCTCTCTCTAGAGTTCAGTGAATTCGTAAGAAATAATGAAGGAATGAGCTGCTATTTATAGAAAAATAGAATGCATAGTAACTAATCCATGAACGGTCCAGATTGATTACTTTAATTTGACGGTCCATAATTAAAGAAAAATCTTTTAAATAAAATATAATAAATTCTATTTATAGAATAACTTTAATAAAGTATTCTGTTTTATATAAAAAGATGTTTCTGTTTTATTACGTTAATAATACGAATAAAATAAAACGTTATTATCGCTAAATAATTCATATTATTAACTGACAATAATTGAATCAAACTGAGTGACTTCTCACATAAGCATTAATAATCAATACCGTGTGCTACTATGCAACCACACGTATTACTGTACTTTTACTACCGAGTAGTTTAACAGTATCAATGGTAAAACTTCCGCCGTTATTTTTAATAAAATATTTTTGTCGTTTTCTCAATCCGACAATAATTTTGTTGTGGGGTCCACCAATGATTGTGCCGTTGTACGAATATTCCCTGTTAAAACGAATATTCTCCGACCAATCGAATATTATATAACAACTTGCGTACTTTGCAAAATTTATAAATATTACCCACAACTATAACATTATATCAAATTAACTCCATAATATTCAAAAATGATATTTATAGAAAATTCATATTTATTTATAAAAGTTGGGGTCTTACAGATATAGCTTGGTTTAAAGTGTTTTAAAAGAAAAACTTGAAGTTTTGAAAATGAAACTTAATGAACTTTGTGTCTTTTAAGTTCCGACCTTGGAAACATGTGAATGTGGCCTAGTTATGTGCGCGGATGGATAAGGAATGTAATTCCAAGATGTATTGCATATACAAGGTTGTCACGCTCGATTTAGTATATGTTTTCATGAGAAATTTAAAAGTTTTAGAAACTAACTTTGATGAGCATTGTATTACTTGCATTATGACCTTATAAGCAAGCATGATAGAGTTATTTATGCCTTTGAACATGAATGATATGTGCAGTCAACCAGTCAAGCATGACATAAGTTATTTAAGCATGTTTTAAAAGTATGAACTATGTTATGTCTATGTAAATGAGATAGATACATGTGAACATGCGTATTGAAGGTTGTTAGTACCAATATAAGGTTTAAAAGCTTATAAACCTTGAACCTTTGTTAAAAGAAGTTGTTAAGCCTTTCTGATGTAAATAATTCAACATAGAACTATGTAATTCAAAACTAAATGATTTGAAATGTGAACATGAAGAACTATCAGAACCTACTTGATGTATGTTTACAGTACGTATCAGAATATATGTCGTGCTAGGAATTATGTTCGGCAATAAAAAGGCCTAAGTTTGGTTCTGGCTGGGAGTAGCGCAATTGCGCCACTCCCAAGCTTAAATGCAGTGCGGCCGCGCCATCCTGCAGAGTGACCAAGAGTAGTTTGTTAACTGCATGGTCTTAAGTTATGGTTATATGTTGTCTTTAAGGACTACAAGACATGAAACAAGATTATTTAGATAAATATGATAGTAAAATGAGCTAGTCTCATGGTTATCCTAAGTTCAAGTAAAAATGAAACCTAGTTATGAAACAATGTTTGTCCTGATATTAAGAGCATATAAAATGTATGACTGATGGGTATGAATCCATGATTATATAACTGTGTAGGAATACACGCAGTATAGATAAGCTTTAAGCAGTTAAGTCGTAATTGATAAACTACGAATCAGGCAAGTCTTTCAGTTCCTATTTGATATATGAATTCTATAACTGTTAGTTGAGCTATATTTTGCTATGATAATGTTGATGTATATATATGAAATGCATATGAGATATGTATGAAAGTTGATCTTTGATGATATGCTTGTGAAGTAAATCTCTATGCTTGTTATGTGAGAAGTAACATGCGTAGTAAATATTAATTGATTATGAATGCATGAACTGAATATGCTATTATATGCTATATGCTGCATGAAAACTGTTAGAATTGCTGGGCTGTCGAGCTCACCCTTGCAAATAACCACTTTTGCAGGTTAAGGACTTACGTTAAAGATTTTGTGCTACTTGATTGATAGAGTTCAATAGTATCAAAGGAGATTGATTCATTTATTTAAATATATACTCTTGAACCATGTTTAGGTTCTAGGAGATGTACTTGATAGTAGTTTACAATGTGTAATACCTGTTGAGTTATTAAGTTGTACTATGTGATACATAGAGGAATTCAAATCGATATGTAAAGATTTATAAAGTAATTCGAATAGAATGAATCATAACATAATTTGATTCAAATACATGCAATTGATTTAAGTTAAGCAATCAATAAAAGATTTTCTTTTCAAAGGAGATTAAAAAAGTTTAAATTATTCTGCATATTTTTATAACATCGAATATGATGTAAGATAGGGATGGTAAATGACCAAGATTTGAAACTTATAAAAGTTTGGGGTCATTACATAGATCCTGAAAATGGAAAGAATTTATATTCTAAATTGTAATAAGTAAAGTTATATTCATTAAGTTATGAATAAAAGATATAAATAGTTTGACGATAGTAGTATAGTGGTGGACCGGATTCAAGGTTCGAAGGGACCCGAATTTGGGGGCGTCACAGGACCAGTAACTCCTAAACTGAACGACTTTAGGGCACTTGGTGTAAAGACACCCCTTTGGGTTTACTTGCTCGAGTAATAGAGGCCACACTTCGAGATAAGTCAGGTGGTCTACTCTATTTACTCCGCGCCTGAGCTTTTACAAGGTTCGTTTTCTTAGGCTTAAATTACCCATATAGCGAGGGTTAGGCCGGTGACTCCCAAACCAGACGGCTTTAGGGCATTAGGTGTAAAGTCATCCATTGGGATTAATTACTCGAGTAACTAAGTCTAAGATTCGGATATGCTCAGGTCTCGCCTTCTTCTTCTTATAGTGCTCGTTTTCTTAGGCGCTAGGTTACCCATGTAGCGAGCGTTGGGCCGGTGACTCCTAAACCAGACATCTTTAGGGCACCAGGTGTAAAGACACCCTTCAGGCTTCAACAAAATCGACACCCCCAAATTAGGCTGGTTACTTATATTTATCTTTGTAGCACCCCTAAATTTGGTCTTTCTTTAAACTCGGATTCGATGCATTACTAGTGTTTTCCATTCCATATATACATCATTATATCATTTAAATATAACAACATATCTCTTCAAATCCCAGATTCTATTACCTTAAAATCTTTATTCATTACAAATAATGATAGTTACATTATTCTTTACCTCTTATAAGTGTGACTTTCATCCGTCACACTGATATAAAACAGTTTATTAAACTACTCTATAGTTTAATTAACTATTCTACATTACAAGTCTTGGCTTGATCTTCACGCTCATTCATATAATGAGTGGCAATTCGTCTGGATACCGACAAGCTTGACCTTCACAGGATCCTTAAGTTCATTCTACCGTCGTTCGCAGAAAATGTTTTTATTTTAATCAAGTGTGAGCATTCAATTTTTCAGCAAGTCATAACAGTTGAATAATAATAACTCAAGAATCACGTATTCTTTTAAAAATTTAATAACTGAACAAAGGTTATGAAGCAGCTCAAATAACAGGAATAAATTTGATTCATATTATTTTAAAACTTCATTAACATCTACATCTATTCTTATCCTTTCTCTAGGACTTAACACACCCTATTGATAATATAAGTGAAAAGAATCACCTTTTCAGCATATATCTACAACAGATATTACACATCACACATCGAGTTCTCAACAGTAATCAGTATAGTAAGCTGAGTGGCTCCCCACCAAAAACTAATGAATTAGTTTTTCATCTCGTTTACACTGCCTTTCACAACAAGTTAGATCGGTTACTAGTTCATCTTAAACCTTTTACCATAATCGAGGAGTCATTTACTCAGTCATTATAAGCTAACAATTAAAAAGCACGACTGTACCTTAACCTTAATTCATCTAACGTCTTTTCATTATATCAAACTAAAATACTTAGCGTATACTTAATCTTACTAGTTCATGAACAAATAGAACTTCTTCATATTAAACAGTTCAATCACTGAACAGTTAATCTTACAAAAACACATAAGTGTTGAAAATTTCGGCGTAAGGCCTCATATATACTAACACCTTGTACAAACATTACACATTTGCACATAGGTAAAACTTACTCAAGTTCAACATCTGAGTAAGTTTAAGAAACTAACATTCATTTAAATATGAATGAAGTTAGGAAACTTACCTTAAGCACTTCATACTATTACAGTTTACGCTATACAGCTCTTCGAAATCCCTATATATCACATAAGGAATAACATATACCAATTAGTCATATATTTGACTTACGCATTGGTTAAAACTTAACTTTACTTCTTCTGGTTCGTGTTCTATAACTTAAGTCCACGCACCCAAATTTCTAGATCGTCGTTCAGCATTACGATATATGGAGATGTCTTAAGTTTTATCATCATCTATTACTATGGGTTTGCATTATTCTTTCCTTCATTCATACTTAACTTATTCGAAGCATTACAACTATAATGTTCGTAACGTCAATTATCATTCCTTATGGTTTTCTAACAAATAAATGTCATACCTCTAGATTATTCTTTATCGTCTAAGTTATACAGTCTTTAGTATGCCAAGAGCGATCATTCAATGCTAATGCTATATGTTCATAGCATTCAAGCATTTTACATTACCTTATTTCATATCTTACAATGTCCAGTTCATTTAACTCGAAACATTATTCAAGTTATTATCATTAACTCGTCTTCTTAACGTTATACATTTTTTATTAATCTTCATTACTTCAAGTTCAAACTATACACGGTTGTGTATGCTCAGCACGTTTATCTTTACGTGTACACGAACCGCTTTCATCGATTTACGTGTTTTATATTTACTTTTCTTTCTAACATTCCTTATCCGATTCCAATTCGGACCATTTGTTAATCCCATTATCGTTCGTTACAACTTTATAACATTTAAATGTCATAAGTCAGCATCTTTGTTCACGTTCAAGTCATTACATTTCACATAATCTTAAACGTTCATTCAATACGAATACAGTCTACCATATTTCTGAATACGGGATCCTATATTCCAATTATGCCCTTTATATTTATATTTTACAATCTTTAAATCAATTCTTGATTGTCATATTCAAGGTTTTTAATAACATTCATCAACGTCTAAGTTATACAACCAATGTATACTCAGAACGTTCGTTCGACGCGAATACGGTTCACGAATATCAATTACGTATTTTACGTTTACTTTACTCACTCTTAAACTCCCGTTCAATCTTCCCGTTCAACCTTTACTTAAGGTTTAAATCACTTCTTTAAGTGTTACATTATTTGATTATTAAATTCATAATCATTCTGTACTCTTCCCCTATGAACTGAGCAATTAAAAGCTCATTTCTAGGCCTTGCACTGTACTGCTGCGATGCCGGTTCCCCTTTGTTAAACTGGAGCTGCAGCTCCAGTTAACATAATCTAGCTTCCGAGGAGGCGCTGCAGCACCTCCTTTCAAGGCTTGGCCGGTGCTGTAGCGCCAAGCCAAAAATCCAGTTTTTCCCAACACTTTTTTGAAGTGTTGGAACGCGTACGAATTATTTACTTTATAATCTCGTAACTTCTTCGTTATAACTCGGAGCGAGGTCATTCTAAAGCCATTTTCTTCCTTTCATTACATACTCGAATTTCCCCTAGACAGAATAATTTTCTGAATCTGTTGACAAGACTTTCCGTTAGCTCAAATTTCATCGTTCGTTCGTTTTTCGTTATTAACGTTCTTCATTCGTTCGTCCGTAATTTGGTCATCCGAACTCAGAATGCATTTGTTCTTGAGTCCACGACTCACATTTTCAATGTTTTTCAACATTCTTATGAAACCTCATTAATTCATGTTCATTAACTTACTTTCTATTTTTTGTTTGTCTTTTACGAAATTTCGCCATAACTTCGATATAGGCTAATTTCAATACGTTCTTCATAAATGTTTCTTTCAATTATCTAATTCCTAACCAAAAATATGTCAACAAACATATATATGATGGTTTTAAACTTATCCATCAACAATAAGCTTTAATTACGATGGTTTTCAATTTGTCCATCAACAACGTTCTTCACATTCTTCGCGTGTTCTTCATTCGTTCTTCATTTTTAATCGATATTTTGATTACAATTTTACTTTTTCTTGGATTTTAGTGTTATAACTCACCAGTCCTTACTTATTTCACTGAATCGTTCACATGATTCATTCGGATCATCCAAAAACATCAAGCAATTCATACTTCATATGAAAAGCTTTTACAAGAAATTTATAAGTAAACTTCAAATTCTTCCTACTTCATTTTCTTATGATTAAGCCATAAGAAAATCGTTTCTTTATATCTTTTACTTTCATTTTTGTTGGGTAAAATCTATATACACTCAACACGCAAGTGTACGTGGTTAACAAGTAATATAATAGTAAGAAAAGTATAGTTCCCACAGAGACTAGTATGAAATTAAACCTAACAATTACCAGTTTTATATTATTTCAATTTTATTAAACTACTCAAATTAATAATTATAATTACTAAAAACTAAGAAACTAAAAATTCCAACCAATCAACACAACTTATTAACCGTAATTTCAAGCAAATAATGGAGAATTAGGCTTACAATTTCATTCTGATTATCACACCTTTTTCTAGTTTAACTTACTATCTCAATTTATTAATCAAGAACACTTAAGTAGAATTAGCCATCTCTCAATGCACTAACACCGTATTAACTTAAATCTATAAATTTGATAAAATTAAGCCAAACACCCTAATTAACTAATTCACTATATCTTTATGTGAATTAAAATTAAAGAAGGTTTAAATTCTAAGTTCTTTACATGATTACATGCGATGTCAGGTATATCTCTATCCTAAACATTAATCAAGATTCCATCAAAACACAGAATTCAAGAACACACGCTAAAGTGATTAGGTCTAGATTCATACATCATCTCTCGAGTCCATATAAATCCACCCAGAATTGGTGATCAAGCAATTCATACATTAAAGTGCAAATCATAATAGATAAACTGAATTGATAGTACTATTAAACTGAAATTAAGGCATGACAATCATTGTTTAACACTAAAGATTCATTGCAAGTCTAATAAGTAATTTAGTTCATCATAAACGAATTAAATACTGAAAAGATAGAGAAATTCATCATCCCAATTATAATATTTAAATTGAAAGGCAAAGAATAGTAAAACACCACCCTTATCCTCGCTCAAATCTCTAATATTCGTGATCTTGACCTTCAAATCTGTTCCTCCAATGTTCTTCTCAAATTAGGGCTCAAATCTTGCTAATTGATTGATTGATGTAATTGATCTCTGTGACATCTTGTTATCTCAGCATAATTCATGTATAACATTGATAAAAACGACGCCCCACATAGTCCCAATCCATGCCAAAGTGTTTCTTGTACGCAGCTGCAAAATTCTAATCAAAGTAGAAAACTCTCTCTCCCCGTACCCCCGCCCCGGTGGGGGTTTTTTGTAATGGTAAGGGCCCGCCCCGCCGGGGGGGGGGGGGTGATTCTATTCTTGCTCTTGTAACCCCGCCCCGGCGAGGGGTTTTATTCACAATAATGCCCGCCCCGACGGGGGGTGTTTCTGCAGTGCTAATTTCTTGTCTTTTGCATGCCAAGTCTCGCCATAAAGCCGCCATTATACCACCATGCCACGGAATGAAATCCTAAACACAAAACAAGTAAAAATGAACAGAAATAGACAGGATTAACACTGTTTAAGTCCAAATCAGAAGGTGATTCGTAGGTATAAAACCCACTCATTAATTTTCATTAAGTTATGTATTTTGACATAGAAAACTTAAAGAAAAATTGAATTAGGATTAGGTTTTGATTTTCTTTCTTCTTGAATTCTTCTACTTTTAGACAATGCTTGTTAATTTGCTAGCTTTTCCTACTCATTTCCTTCTTCTTCCACCCAAAATCTCTCTCTCTCTCTCTCTCTCTCAAGTGTTGGTTAGTTTTTCTCAAACCAAACAAATGAGCTTTAGTTTCTCTTATATTGAATTTCAAGGCTAGGGGCATTTTGGTCATTTGGCAGAATTTTACCATTTCCCCCCACCTCCTTACTATTCACTCCTCCTTAACGAAACTTCTGTTGGAAGGTTCTCTATTCCGCCTTTCAGAATTGTTCCAACAATTTGAAAAACTACATTCTTCGGAATTAAATATTTTTAGATATTTTGTCGTTCCTCTACATATTAACTTTTAAGTGTTCTTCGAAAATTCGAAAAACCAAAAAATACTTTTTGATGAATAGTATTTTTCGTTACGTTTTCCTAAATTATAGTTAAACGATCGAAAAGTACATAATAATATTTTTCTTTATTTTTATTTCGTTTGATTTCTGTATATTTTTTGAGGAAAACTTTTATCGACTCATATGACTTTACCCGACATATTACCGTCAAATCTTGAAACGAAATGTCATTCCAACATACCGAACTCTCAAAACGACTTAGGTTATTCATCAGATGAATAATTCTTATTTCGTCTTTTTCTCGGAAAAATTTCTTTCCTCAGAAAATTTTTATTCCCTTCTTCAAAATTCTTACATATTTATTCTAGCTCATAGCCAGAATCCTCCTATTTTATAGTCATCCTAGGTTATAGAACGACTAATAAACACATAACACAAAATATAATTAATAAAAATTCATTTTATTAATTAATAATTCTTTAAACTTAATTTTTAGGACAATATGATTTTTCGGGTTGTCACATTCTTCCCCCCTTATAAGAATTCTGTCCTCAAAATTACCACTACATAATTACACCTATATATGGATGCATTATCCTTGTATTTCTTCATGCTTATCTTTTATGTTGAATAAACTCAACATACTGTTTCAATTAGGTATTACCTAATTATTCCTTTTCTTAACTCATTTCATCCCTTTTTCTAAGTACTATCTTTTGACCTAATCGACATTAGTTACACTTCATGCTTAACTATTCTTCCACTCATTCGGGTTATCACATTCACCTCTTCTTCTAGAAATTTTGTCCATGAAATTTTAGCATACAAACTTTCCCAATTAATTGAGTTTCTTACTGCTTCTCGTATGAGAATCATATCTTACCACAACTCCTCTTTGCATAAGTTCTGTTCTTCTAGTCATTCTAGAATCTTCACAATTTATCAAAGAATTATGAAGTAGAATGAATAATTAGGAATATAAAGATTCCTTTAAAACATTTCATATTTTGCTGAGGGGTCATATAGACCATAAACTCTAGACTTGATTTAACGATATTTCCCCGTAAACCATTCTTTCTTACCCAGTACGTTTACAATCACAAAGAAGGTAAACCACCTTTCAGGGTACATTAGGTGATCAGCCTATCCCCAAATCTCGAGGTTTGTTCTCCTCGGACTTATTCATCAGATTCCGCACCAAAGCAATTTGGTTTGGGTCAACTTCTCAAAGAAAGCTCAATTTTCTTTTAAACATGATATATCATTCGTCTAGCCAAATCAAATAGCTTAGACCATACCAATAAATTGGACATCAATTGAAACATTCGTCTAGTCAAATAAATTGACATCGACTACTTTTTAATTCTTTCAAATTCCTTCAAAATGTTTAATGAAGTCATGATACTGTACTGACTTTTCAGTACGTTGAGGACTTTGTCAATTTATGACTTTGTCATACTACATCATACCATAGCGGGTTGCTGATACTATGATCACATCCAACACCAGGTTTAAATGCATTGATAACTCCATCTTTTTATCATCTCGACATCAAATGCATTGATGATATAAAATACATTTTGATATTTCCAAATGAATTTCTATCTAGCCGAAACGATTAGCATAGACATACAAAGAATAGTTCTTTTAAAATCAATTGGTTCAAAAATCTGACCCAATAGTTTTCTTTCTAAAAACATACACATCTGCACGATGTCAATAAATTTTGAAATCTAGCATAGCTAGAAGACTTGGAATATCCCTTTTTTCCATTTTCCTTCATTGTCTTATTTGCAACAATTCTTAATCTTCTCTAGCACCTTCAATGCTAAGTATACTGAAAATGATACATCTTTAGTCTATCACATTCCTATACCTTAGTATAGTTCATCAAACTTACCACACTTTATGTGTTTAGAAACTTTCCACAACCATATATGTTCAAGAACTTGTCTTTGCAATAAATAATCCAAGAACAAATCAAGGACTATCCATACGCTCAGGGCTTAGAAACATAACATTTAACTATGAGTCACAAACTTTTAATAAGTATGATTTTCAAGAACCCACACCTATCTTATCATTATCTAATTATCAGATATATACATGAGAAAAGATTCACCTTCTCATCATATACATATTGACAGCGTGACATTACCATTTTAATGATTATCACTGTAATAGACTAAGTAGGCATAAAACCAAGCACAAACCTCTGCCCATATAAAGGTTCAAACAACTTAGCTATCACATGAGTCGTCAATTGAAATCTTATACATTCTTACTTAATACGAATTTTCTTTAATTCGTATTTCATCCTCTATAACTCTTCGGAGTTTTCTTCTCATACTACTTTATAGTACCTGATGAGTGAGATTTATACCCTCGAATCGGACCCTTCAATACTTAAGAAGTTGCTTGTTCGGCTTATTTTATATTGCTTTTATTAGTGTTTTGTTATTATCTTGTTCAGTATATGTTTTGCAGGGGTTTTCAGGTCATTTCTAGCTTTTAAAGGTAAAAAGGTCATTTTTGTAGCACTGGCGCTGCAGCGCCCCATCCATGCCAGCTCACCCACCTGCAGCGCTGCAACGCTCCATTTCCTTAACAAACTGGCGCTGCAATGCCTACTTATTGACCAATGCTTTTGACTATGCGCTGCAGCGCTTGCTCAAGGCTAAAGCCTGGCGCTGCAGCGCCACATCCGGTTCCCATGCAAATAGGACAGAGAAATGACCTAGCTGATAAAGAAAAAAAAAGACATATATTATAGTTAGCCTCCCTTTTGAAAAAAGAAAGAGATAATCAAATAGTTTGAGATAGAAAACCTCAGAGAACTCTATACTCTAAGGTAGTTTAGTATTTCTTCCAGTTTTGTACATAAATTAGATAGATTAGGGAAATGAATGGGATTTCATACAGCTCAAGAGCAACTTAGCAACACAGATTGGAAAACATGATTTGAAGGAATTCTTGGAGAGTGAAGAATGCTTTAACAGAGTTTATTCTTCTTTATTCATTTCCTTTGATTTTTGTAATCTATAAATGTTGTATATATTGCTACTGATGTTTATTTTAAAAGCTATGAACTAAGTATTGGCTTTAAGATTATAATGGAACCCATTATTAAGATTGAATTGATTTTCTTTCTCCTTTGGTTGGAACCATATAGTTTGGCTCAATATATTTGTGCTTAATGTTTAATTGCTAAGGAATTAGTGCTTAATTTGGTAATCTATAAGAAATTGGAAAATGGATTGTAGATTATACCTTGAATATGTTGGCATGTGATTATGATTTGTCTACACAAATGGGCTGCATAATTTGTGTATAGGATAGGAATATACCTGTATGTTGTTCATTTTTACGATCAATAAAACACGCACAAGTATACGCGGTCAACAAGTAGTATAATGAAGAGTAAAGCATCGTACCCACGAGGACAAAATGTTAAAGCTAGTCAAATATTAAAATTGGAACAATACGGTCTTATCTAAACAAGTGATTGAAGAAGGTGTGTTAAAAACTAAATGCTTAAAACAGCAAATTAAGAGAATGAGTTACACAAGTAAGTCAAGCTAGGATTACAACTTCCCTAATGCTTCACCTAATCTCCTAACTCTCCACATTACTAACAAATCATAGGAATGGCCAACCGAGAACAGTAAGTACACATAAGCCTCTTTCAACGGTCAAATGCACATCCCTTAGCTAGATGAAAAATATATTTCCCTGCCATATATAATACGGTTTGATATATACAATGTGTCCTGTACATTAAAAAAATGGCTAAGCTAGTCTTTGCAGGAAAATACAAGCTAATCTACAATCGAGTGGATATACACGCTGTTAAGTCCAACATGGCATCCCTCTCAGAAGAAGGGGGTAACTCTGTGAGCTTCTGCCCAAGGGTATCAACGCGAGCCAAGAGATCCACATCCATCTGTATGGTGACATTATGCTCATCAATGAATGTCCTTATCTCTGTAATGATATCAGTAGTGTAGGACTGCAATACAGTACTATCTTTAACAGCGACATCTCGAGTGGATAGAGCACCATCCGGCCCAATAACAGCGGCATCTCTAGATGATCTGGCCTCATCCCGCTCAGCAACATCGGTATCTCTATGAGCTAAAGCATCATCTCACACAGCTAGAGCGACATCTCTACCAGAAAGAGCTGTCAACATCAAGGCCCTAGCCTGATCCCTCTCAAATGTCATAAAATGTAGACTCTGCTCTAAATACTCTGCCGAATATGGGGTCACAGTAGCAGCACTGGGAGAATCAACAAAAGCTGCTGTCAACCCAGTAAACAGCTCGTCCTTAGTAGGAGAATTAAGATCCTCTAGAGGCTCTACACTATCAGAATCAATCTCCAGCTCTGTGGATACAACCCCAGCCGATGTGATCTCTGCCTCTATCCATGCAGAATACTCTGTGGAACGACCTGGATGGCTAGTAGTAAAATTAGCCCTCTCACGCTAGACCCAACATGCATACACCCTGGATAAATCCTCTGTTGATAAAAGCCGAGAAGATAAAAGTTGACCCATTGCCCCCTCAAAGGGATGAATATCCTGAAACTGGTCAAACTGTGCCATCACAGCCAGTGGGTGATAAGTGGTCATACCCCTCAAACCATCCAGAGGGATGTAGTCTATGCCAGATGCATGAGTAATGAAGCTATAGGGAGAACTGAGCCTTGAACATGGAAAAATGTCAAATGGATCCTCGATCCCTGCAAGAAAACCGACCACGAAGCAGTGTCTGTACACTCCGCCGACTGAAAGGAGTAAGACATGGCTATCTCATGGGAAAAATAATACCCATGGCGTCGAAATGTGCCAATCGGTCTCAGGTGTGATATGAACCACACATACAACAAGACCGAACTACCTGAAAATACCCCTGTAGGATGGGTGTGGCAATACGTGGCCGACCTCAAGGTCTCTGCCACAATCATCGACAAAATGGTATGTCCCTCCCGAAGAGCTCGCATTGCCATAATCACGCCAATATCTAAATAATCTATGTACAGTGGCATGTACAAGTAAGCCACCAGGCACATCAAGAGTACATCTACTATGGCAACACGCCAACCATCTTCCGATGTGGTGAAATCCCTGGAGTGCTGCACATAACTGTCCAAGGAGCCAAATCTGTTTATCAAAAAATGCATGGACACTACATGCCTGGAGGAGATCTCATCCTGGGCAACTTTACGCCTCAAGCCGGTGAGGGTCATAAACTGTCGGCTCATATCTCCAATAGCCATCCGAGAGCAAGGCCTGTCTAGAGGTAAATCTATCAGACACTCATACTCCTCCAAGGTAGGAGTCAACTCCTGGGTCTCAAACTGGAACACCTGTCTATCTGATACCCAGTGCTCCAGCATGCCCTCTATAAAACCCAATGGAACTTGGAACATCAAGAGGGTCATAGAGTGCCGCAATAGCTGGTCTACGGTCGCCCGATCTGGAGATGACAAACTATCATACCACGATCTCAAACAGGAGGTCATCAATACTGGTGGGGTATGATCAATGCGGCTAACTGTCGATGAAGACATCTATAGGGTCGTGTCATAAGACCATCCTAGGGTCAATGCTGAACTTATCTCTGAAAATTCATATGCATAACATAATACATGCACGATAAATAATAGATGACAATATGATGTAGGGAATGGAAAATAGTATACATACATTCCTAAGTACATCATAATCTAATACATCATCTCTGTATACAGCTAAAAAATACAGGGAAATGGGGCACAACCATCCAGTATCTAACAGAGGCCTATCCAAATATATAGCGAGAAATACATCGAAAGAAGTTAATAGTGTTGATGTCTACATCATCTAACCTATCCATCTGATGTAACTCATCCTGAGTCACAATATCTCCGCCAAGAGGGATATCAGGCCGATACAATGGAGGATCTGTACCGATAAAACCATTCTGAATATGGGCCACCTGAAGGGTCAGCCCCTGAGCTGGAAGGATTAAAAGTATCTGCCTCAAAAGTATCTCTGCCCAAATGCCAGATGAAAAAATGCACCCGGTCCAACTGTTGGGTCAAGCTATCAACCTATGTTAAATAAGGCTCTGACGCAGGCAATCCAATCTGCCATCATGACGGAGCCAAGAACCATATCCCCCATGAACTGCGTGGCGCGGGTCTAAGGTCTAATGGTACGGGGGGACCACCAGTGGTAGAATGCCTCCTAAGTGAACAGTCCCTCTGATAAATCAAAGCCATCAACTCCCACCAACGGGATATCACTGATCGACGACTGCGACACAGGCCAATAACGCCTGGCAGGAGGATAGATCGTTATACGAATCTCTCCTATAGTGCTCCTGATAGCACGCTCTCCTAAATAGAGCTCCCATCCTCCATCTGTGAAGAGAGGAATTCGACGGGTGGAAATCACATGCTAAACACCATTCGAGAAACCACCCTCAAAGCCAACTGTCAAATGGTCCTTAGAATAGGGAACCCATGTAATGACATCGATTGTCAACAACTCCAATTGTAGGCGAGAATGGGTGAAACCCTCAACTATAGGAACCTCTGCCAAAGTGGAGTGATGCCATTGTCATCCCTGTGGGTAAGTGTCTAAACCTAACAGGCTAATAGGACGCAAACATGGAAGCCTCTTATAGGCCCAAAACTGCCAATACAAGAGCAAACATCTGCGATTAGTCAACACTCTTAACCTGTACATGGGAAGTCAAAGAGAAATACTCACCAGTAGGAACGGGTAAAATCCTAGCCAAGCCTCTGTCAAGCCCTACGAACGCATGCACATTCCCCTGAGAAAATAGGCAAAGGTATAGGAGCTCCAAACATACTCTCTAATACGATCCACCTTCCGTGTGGCACTGACTAAAGTGAACGATACCATGGAAGAGTTATCCACCAGGAAATAACCCCGAAGGATGACCAGGAATAATCGCCGAAGAATGCGATCTCTGGCCCTCCTATCATCGGGCAATGGCTCACTCAACGCCACACTCATTGCATCTACACTCAAAGGCCCAATACGGGCTGTCCTTCCTTTGAGCACCTCAGCCTGGACTCCTTGCAAGGATCTAACGGCAGTAGGGGAAATGTCAGCTACATAAGGCACTGGCACCCCTCCAAACTCTATACCAGTGATAAATCGCCAATCCATTGGCGTCATCATCACCTCACAATCTAGTAAATGGAGAGATTGAGTTTGGTGAAACCATTGCTCAGACAATGCTCTGAGATAACCCCAAGGACAACGATATGGGAGGATGGAAAAGAACGCCTCAAAACCCCAAGCATACAAAATCTTTTGATACTCTGAATGAAGAGTCTGGTATAGAGAGTGTATACTGAACCAGTTCCCTCGAGGCAGCATAAAGTCGGGAACCTATATCATAAATTCAAATCAACATCAGAACCCTTTCTCCTCATCAATAGGAAAAAGGAAGATCGAACACATCTTTTACCTCGTTCGCATGCAAATAGATCGATGGGTGGCGACTAAAATCATCCAGAAGCTCTAGAATTATCACATTAATGGCTGGATGATCCCTGCGGGGAATATGAACAGTAGGAGCGGGAGCCGTAACCTGTACATTCTCCTCCTCGTCCTCAACATTTGGTACCTCAATCCGAATAGGATGAATCACTGACTCCACCAACCGACGAGGCTGTCGAACTGCGCGAAGCTGAGGCACATCAGAAGCTCTCCTCCTCACACCTGAAGAGGTCCTACGGGAGCTACTCGACTGGTCTGGATCCATATATCTGGACACAAGTCTCCAAATCACCTCAGAAAGGGTGTGGTAAATTCTAACCTGGAGCTCATTAAATACATTTTATGTCTATATGCATGCATGCGGTACTTTAACATACGACTACAGTAGAGTTAAAAATGCATGTTCATTCAATGCCTAGACTCGTGAAATTTTTTTGCCAGAGTCTGCTTTGTAAAAAGGACTATACACATGCACGTAGGCATGGCCATTCAGTAGCACACCAACTCACAGTCATAAACATCCTATATGCATAAAAATGTCAAAGTCATAAATCTATAAAGGTAGGCTAATTACCAGGATTACTTTGCTTTACAACCTTTGCTCATTTATCCTCAAATAGGATAAGAAATAGCAAAAAAAGTTGCCAATTTGACTGTTTCAAAAGTTAAATTTTTTCACATCAATATGTTTAGCATGTCTAAATACTAACATTTACTATGTTGAATATTTTTTATCAAGTCATATGAGCATGCATATTCACTACTATGTGTTTAGAAGCATTTCATGTGATAACTCACTTTTCAAGAGATAAAACTGGAAAAGAAGACATGCATACGTTACCAGGATAGTGCAGAACACTTGTACGATGACGAATTTTGTAGAAAACATCCTAAACTCAGTAGATCTGAAGAAGAGCTCTCGAATTCTCTGTGTGGATCAACTTGAAAATGACTTATGAAAGGGAAAGGCCAGCTCAAATAGACCCACGAATGGTCGCGGGTCTACTTACGGCTGCCGCAGGTCCACCTATGGCTGTCCCAGGTGGGTCTCACCTCCTCTAGCTCGATCCAATTTGAGTTGCAAAGGAGGTCCCACAAGCTAAAAAATCAAACCAGGAAAAAAGATGCTACGCGATTGAGCGAAAAAGCCTGAAATACTGATTTTTA
This sequence comes from Panax notoginseng, assembly GCA_016801055.1. Classification (NCBI taxonomy): domain Eukaryota; kingdom Viridiplantae; phylum Streptophyta; class Magnoliopsida; order Apiales; family Araliaceae; genus Panax; species Panax notoginseng. The sequence goes on along the minus strand of CM029022.1, from coordinate 144,554,478 downwards.
GAAACCAAACTGCGGGTCTACATATCACTCATTGGTATTCACCTAAACAAAAGGTCTACAAAGTCGATGATCATAACTATTGCAAGCTACACTTGGCAATACCTTATGAAGGTCTGATGCCATCAACTTGGGGTCGTAACTCCAATCACAAACATACATTTCAGCAAAAGTTTCTCACTAGTGGGATTTCATACATATTCAGACTGTTGAAGAATATTTCAGCGAAGGTCAAGTAGCCTTGACGTTTTTAGCCGTTGGCAAGTAAATCCAGCGAAGCATCGGTGGTGGTCCGATGATATTCAGACTGTTGAAGTACATTTCAACGAAGGTCAAGCAGCCTTGATGTTTTCAGCCGTTGACAAGTAAATCCTGCGAAGCATCGGAGGTGGTCCGATGATATTCAGACCGTTGAAGTACATTTCAATGAAGGTCAAGCAACCTTGACATTTTCAGCCATTGGTAAGTAAATCCAGCGAAGCATCAGAGGTGGTCCGAAGATATTCAGACCGTTGAAGTACATTTCAACAAAGGTCAAGTAGTCTTGACATTTTTAGCCGTTGTCAAGTAAATCCAGTGATGCATCGAAAGTGGTCCAATGATAGTTCATCTGTTGAAGTACATTTCAGTGAAGGTCAAGCAACCTTGACATTATTAGCCGTTGGTATGCAAATCTAGCGAGGCATCAGAGTTGGTCCGATGATATTAGCCATTGAAGCACATTTCAACAAAGGTCAGACAGCCCTGATAACACAAATTATTGGCAGTAATTCTGATAGAACACTGGAAAGACCTGGCGATATAAATCAGGGAAAACCATCCTCATCGGAAAGGACCGATGATGGAATCTGTCATACAAATCTTCATCAGATAGAGCACAACTCCCCAAGAGTCTCTCACACATGAGAAGAATATCTTCGGTATAAAGTCTACACTGAGGGTTGAGGACTTTGGTGATAACCCCAATGTCAACATCCTCTGGTCTCATTTCATGGAGCAGCCTCCATTTCATGCACTCAACATACATTTGCATCATGCTGCATTACATTGCATCATATTTATCTTATCATATTTCAAGTGTCTAGTAATCTTTATCCTAACCATGTCATTGCATTGCATGAATATGATAAAGAGGGGCATCTGTAGACACTCAAAATTTTACATTTATGTTACAAACCTTGTAGGAGGGTAAAATCATCTTCCAGAGATAACCCTAGAAGTTAAATCAGCTCAATCCCAGAGACAACCTTAGGATACTCAGTTCCAATCTCGGAGATAACACCGAGATACTCAGTTTTAATCTCAGAGATAACCTGGGATGCACAATTCCAAACCTCGGAGATAACCCCGAGGAAAGTAGTTCCAGTTGCGGAGATAACCCCGGAATAGTAAGTTTCAACCCCGGAGATAACCCTGGGACACTTAGTTCCAACCCTGAAGATAATCCCAGGACGTCAAGGCACCTCAGAGATAGCCCTGAGGACATCCAATACTCATATCAGTCTAATCTCAGAGATAACCCTGAGCAACGAGTGCTACATCTACACAGTGCCGGAGATAACCCCGGTGAGGGGGCAAAATCATCATTTTTCCACCTAGATACTACATTCACGCCGTCTCAACATCATTTTATCCCACATTTCACACAGAAGTGTCCCACAGGAACTATAGCTCAAAATCCCGAGTGACTACTACACAAGACATCACACTAGATAGAATTTGATGACTTGAAGATTTGGTCATGGACCCATCTTTCCGACTTCGTACAACTTCTTATCCTATGTCATTGTGTAGCTCTCGACAATAGTAGTTCAGAAAGGTATAGCACACCTCAATCGGATGCCCGAATTGAAAGTTATGAAGGTTCGAGCAGACAACGCGTTACACTAGTGCACGTTCTTCGAGACGGTGGGGCCCGCGGAGCCCGAGGCATCCTGGGAAGCCGCAGGTAGACCCGCAGCTATCACGGTTAGACCCGTGATTCCCCCATCTATAAATAGAGGGCTCGGGGTGGCCATTTTAAAAAAGAGAAAGAGCAAGGAAACTGTGACGCTCCCAAATCTAGGTACTTGAAACCCGAACTCGGTGCTTCACGATACCATTTCTATGAGCGGAATTCTACGAATAATAATAACAATAATATAAATAACAACTTAATTTACATAATTATCAGAGTTTATCTCCCCAGGTACGAGACCTTAAAGTACATTCCATACAATACATGATATATATATATATATATATATATATATATATATATATATATCATTGTCTTAATAATATAAACTATTACAACAACTACCACAAATCTTATTCAGTTAGCTTTTCTTTTCCTTTGTTTCTGCACGAGCTTTCTGGTTCTTCAAACTTCACTGAAAACATTTAAATTAAGCAAGAATGAGCATTTGAGTGCCCAGCAAGTAATAACAATAATATATATTAGCTGAAAAAATTAAATATTTTCTTTGAAAGACACTTCTACAACGAATCAACAGTTCTGAAGTAAGCTGTACCAAGAATAATAATAACATAACAACTCTCTTTTATATTTTTGAAACTACGTATTGACTATAAGTAGGGTTAAGTGACATATCATGAACATTGTTTTCTTTTTCGAAAAGCTTAAACAGAAATTCATCTGCAAACCGTCATAACTTACGGACACGGGGGTGATCAGCCCGTTGTGTCCTGTATTGATCAATACTACATTTTAAGAACTCTCTTCGCCTTAGGCGCATAAAAGTTTTCCCTATGTAAGGGATGTTCATACTTGTCTGGGTTCTAAAGCAAAGGTTTTATCTTGTTCAACAATAATCTATAATTCAACCTATATATATATAAGGGTAATTGACAAAGGTATATCAACATGTGATTAAATACAATGATTATCCAAGTGGGGACACTTATATAACCATTTTATAGAAATTGACGTACATAATATATATCTGAATTACCATATACAAACATGTTGATAAACAATGAGCGGATATAGAATATGTCGCAGTAGAGTTGATAATATAGCATAATAATAATTTAATTCTGAAACTTCTTACTCATGTCCATTGCATAAAGGAAATGCAAAGGTAGGATACTTGCCTGAGCTGCTCCTTACAATAACGCAACTTAGATTAATCTTTTATACAGCGACCTATCAGTAATAAGATCATTCGTTCGATTAGAATAATATACTATAACACATAGTACTGCATTTCGCAGTCAGTACATAACCTAATCACATTATCACACATATCCAACAGTCATTGAATCATAATTAATCATTAATACAGTCAAAATATATAAATCTAGATGAATTTCTGAAACATATCGGTGTACCGACAGCTTTATTGGATAATTATTGAGTCTAAGACTCTATTCTGTATCTCAATATTCATAAGTATCAGTCATATTATTTTTAATTGACTTAAAATAATTTTTAAACACTTATTATAATTTATCAAGAATTTTCAAACATCGGAATCATAATTAAATGATTTAAACATCAAATAATTCTATTATCATTAACATTTAATCAATATTAAATTATAAATGAAACTGTTGCCAAAATATTAAAGTTATGTATAATAACTCAAAATGCTTTTAAAACATTTATATTACTCTTAAATGATTTTTAAAATATTTAAAATTATTTTTAAATAATTACCATTAATATTAAAATATTAATGTACTATTTATCCAAATATTAAAAGTCATTTATTATAACTTAAAATATTTTTAATTCATTTATATCCTTTTTAAATGATTTTTAAATAAATAAAACTATTTTTAAACTATTTATTTAATATAATTGTTAAATAAACTAAATATTATCGATATTAGATTAATATCATTAATATTAAATTAATAATATTGTTCATGACAAAATATCCAAAGTCATATTTTATAACTCAAAATATTTTTATGATACTATAAATGATTTTTAAAATTATTAATTCTATTTTCCATAATTATTTCATATATTTATTAAATAACTTAAATATCATTAATATTAATTAATTAATGAAATTTCATCACAAAATATTAAAATTCATTAAAAATAACTTAAAATATTTTCTAACACAATAATATAATTTTTCATGATTTTTCATGAATTAAAATCATTTTTAAATAATTTATTTAATATTATAATTAAATAAATAAATACTTTTTTATATTCTAAAAATACTAAATATTTTTGAAATATACTCAAAATAGTTAAAAACTATTTTTCAGACTTTAAAATAATTTTTCAGAATTTATTAAGTATTTTTAATAATTAAAATCTAATTTTTCTAATTTTAAAATTATTTTCGGAATTTTCAAAAATTGAAAATTTTAAAATAAATCAAAACCGTCGCTAAAGGCTTTAGCGACGCTTATCTGTTGCCTTGGGTGTTTTTGAGCCTCAAGAACACTGACAAGGCAGTTATCAAGGTGCCTAGTTTGACCGATTATAATTCTCAATCCATTACGTTTCTGGAAAATCTAATACTTGGATCTTGTATTGCTCATGTAATACTACAATTACCAACAAACATCATGACTAAAAATCATCAGATCTAAGAGTTATTAGCCATCAAAAAGTCTGACAAGTCTGTTCTTCGACCGAAGAACAGTCGAGGTGCCTACTTTGAATCCTTATAACTTCTAATCTGTGTATTGTTTGTGTGATCTATCAGTTGGAGTGTGTAGACAACATGTAGGACTACAACTACAAAGCATCATAACACATTAACATCATAACATGAGCAAGATCTAGCTGGTCAAACTTCAACACGGAATCTGCTCAAAAAAATTCTCGGTTTGTGTTCTTCAGCGTTTTCGGTCAACGAGTTTTGACCATGAATAACTCCCGATCTACAAAAGCTATGAACTTGATTCTTTTTGAATATTAAAGACCACATATCCGACTATATATAACAACTTTTAAACAACAAAAATCATGATCGAGGAAAGATTTATAAGCTCTGACATTTGCCAAAAAAATATTTTCTGGACACTTAGAATATTTTCTGGGTTTGAAGAACAGCCGGTCAATGTCGGTCAACCTACTTTGACCTTAAATAACTTTTGATCCAAAATAGATATGGACCTGATTCGTTTTGGAGATTAAAGACCACATAACAAAATACATATATCAACTTTTAGAACACAAAACACATTAAAGATCACATAGATATAAGGCTTGACATTTGCCAAAAAATCACAGAAAATAAAATTTTTAGATTTTGGAAATCTTCAAATTCGAGCTTCTAAATGTTATGGATCCAACATCTAGCAACCTAGATCATCCTTAGACACTATAATCAACATGTTCTAACATTTAAACATAACATCTAACACCAAAAATTTAAAAAAAAATCAAGCTAGAGTTTATACCTTTTCTAAGCTTTGATTCTTGATTTTTGGCTTATGATTTGTTATGATTGGTAGTAGGGCTTTGTTTTGGGACTGAAATACTACAATAATTCGTAGGTTTTAGAGAGAGAAGCTCAAGGATGAGAGTTGAGCAATTTTTAGTGTACAAAATACCTTAATTCTCTCTCTAATCTATATATAAACCAAATTAGATGCATTGAATGCTCAAAATGGTTGATTGAATATGAATATAATTGAGTCTTGGATGCTAAATTGGTAGGGTAGGATGTTTGCCATGCTTTGATAGCAATAATGCACAATAATTCACTAATAATACGCTAAAGAGACAAAAAGGGCATTTTGGTAATTTCCCATATAATTTCAAGGGCATTCTTGTACAAGGTGATTAAATCTAGGGTTTATTCACTAGATTGAAAATCTTACAATTTCCCAAATAATTTATAGGGTTTGGACAATTTAAAATTTAAAGTGTAATACAATTTTAATTTAAAACATACTAATTAAATTAGGGTTTTTAATAAAAATTAGGGTTTTTAAATTAGGGTTCCTAAATATTATTAGGGTTCTCAAATTAATTAGGGTTTCCTAATTATCTTTATAATTCACAAAATAATAATTAGGATTTTTAAAATTTGCAATTAGGGTTTTCAAATAAATAATTAGGGTTTTTCCTAATTATCAGCATAAAACAATAATTATGGTTTCTTCTAATTACAAAAATTCTAATACACAGAAGAATTCATATAACACAATTACTACTCAGTCTTAACTCATAATTGAGTTTAACAATTAGGGTTTCACAATACAATATTAGGTTATGACCCAATTTACCACAATTGACCAACATTAACAGTCTACAGATATACGGTATATATTTAAGCACTGAAAATTAAAATATAATTAATATTAGGGTTCTCAAATTAATTAGGGTTTCCTAATTATCTTTATAATTCACAAAATAATAATTAGGATTTTTAAAATTTGCAATTAGGGTTTTCAAATAAATAATTAGGGTTTTTCCTAATTATCAGCATAAAACAATAATTATGGTTTCTTCTAATTACAAAAATTCTAATACACAGAAGAATTCATATAACACAATTACTACTCAGTCTTAACTCATAATTGAGTTTAACAATTAGGGTTTCACAATACAATATTAGGTTATGACCCAATTTACCACAATTGACCAACATTAACAGTCTACAGATATACGGTATATATTTAAGCACTGAAAATTAAAATATAATTAATATTACATTATTATTCTCATTCCTGGATAAAAATCCAAGTTTAGGGTTTAGATTCCATATCTGACTTATCCTTCGTACACAACATCAACAATCAAGTTAAAGTAATTAACTTAAATATTCTGAACAAATTCATATAATAACATATTTATTATTATAATTCTAATTGTAACTTCATATATTATTTAAATAATATATAAATTATATTTTCATGAAAAATAAATAATAAAAACATTTCTGCTTACAGAAATTAATTACCATAAGAATATAATTTGTAGTAATTAATAATTCTAAAATTATTTCTAATTTTTCAAGTAATAAATATATTCGCATTTAACATCACAATACTTGACACTTATTCTCATTGTAAAAAAAAATTTTATATGCAAAATTTCTTATCTATTTATATAAAAAATATCGGGTTATTACATTCTCCCTCCCTTATAAGGATTCCGTCCCCGGAATCACCCTTTTAAAACTCATATATACAAGGGTACATAGCATATATAATCATTGCAAGTAGACCTCGATCATAATTGATCGAACTGATCTTTTACTATTCAGCATAACGCTTGTCTACCTGATTAAACAGAAGTTTGATTTCTAAAAGGACTCAAATTCTTCATTCAAAATTTCTTTATAAATTAATTTACTATATATATAAGAAAATCATATAAGATATATAAGTTATTCGAATAACACCTGGAGTTCCATTTCCAGCTGCCACAGTATCCTGGACCGTCATGTTGAAGACCCTCGGAGTTGCTTTTGTTGGGTTATTGGTTGAGGTCGGTCCTGTGATTGCTAAAGTCCCACTGCCTTTCCCCGTGGTTACATTTCCTGCCTCTATTCTCCTCTTTGGACAATCCTTCACCTTATGTTCAGTCGATCCACATATAAAACACGCACTATTCATCCTTGGGTTGGGGCAGTTGGGAGAGATATGACCCTCCTGCCCGCACTTGTAACATACAAACTTACCCTTCAGGCACTCACCAGAGTGATTCTTCCTGCAATTCTTGCACTGCACTACCTGCTTCTTCACACCTTCCTGTTTCACCTGAACATTCCCAGAAAAATTCCCCTTTCTTTTCTCACCCCTATTTCCACTATTTCCTTCCACCTTCAAAGATCCTTCTGCCTTGCTTCTGTTCTTCTTCTCCTTGTTGTTGAGGCTCATGGCCTCACTCCCCTCCTCAGCTATGATATCCTTCTCCATGAGTGCTGCAAAAGTATTGATTTGCAATACTGCCACCTTATTGTAGAGCCAGGGTTTTAAGCCCAGCTCAAACCTCCTTGCCTTTCCAGCCTTCGTATCAACTTGATGTGGAGCAAACCTAGCCAACTCATTAAACTTTGCGACATACTCTGTAACAGTCATGTTCTCCTACTTTAACTCCAGAAATTTCACATCCATCCTAGCTTGCATACTAGCTGAGAGATAATTTTTGAAAAATAAAGTCTTAAACCTATCCCAAGTAACTATTCCTTCTCCTGCCCTAGTTTTATTTGCCTCCCACCAAAAGTTGGCTTCCCCTTTCATCATATAAGTGGCAAAAGCAGTCTTTTGCTCCTCATCTACCCTAGCAATTACGAACGCCTTTTCTATTTCATTAACCCATGTCTGGGCTTCTATAGGGTCAACTGATCCTCTGAATTCTGGTGGTCCTACTGCTTTGAAGTCTTTAAATTTTGCCAAGCGATTATCTGGCTAGTTTCCTGCGGCTGGTATTCCCTACTGCATAGCCTGAGCTACCATGTTTGCAAAGTTTTGTATCGGGTCTTGTTGTTGTTCCTCCGTGTTGTTGAGAGATTCTTCTACCCTTTGGTTTCAAGTTTGACGTCTTGGCGGCATTATCTGGTTAAGTAAAACCATAAATTATACTTTATTAACTTATATTCTAAACTTTATTGCATAAGATTAATATATTAAACTTGTTTCATTTCTCAAACTTAGATTCATATTCATTCATCGAATATTTTACATAGCATAGCACATACTACTTTACACACCAGCTATCCCTTTGTGACTACAAAAGTCGGGATTTACAACATTGACCAACACAAAAGTAGAAAATATTTTATTACACAAACATACTTATCACACATATTACCTTAAACATACCTACACAACAGAACCTATACTACCTATTTACTAAGCCTCTCTCTCGGGCAATCTTTTGATCGATGACCTTCCATCCCATAAACAAAACGTACGCCTAGATTAAAGTTGGGACAATGATGAGAGGTATGTCCCTCATGTCTGCAATTGTAACATATCTTTTTCCCTTTCTTCTTATTAGATTTTCCTAAATCATGGTCTTCTATCTTTCTTTTTCCCTTATCTCTCGGAGCTGCACACGATGTGTTGCTTGAGGCTCCTATCTGATCAATTTGGATTTTAAGCTTATCCTGCTCTTCCATTGTTTCTATTAACGCCTGACGCAGTTGAATATTCAACAGCTTTTCTATTTCCCACAACTTTTTCAAAGAAGAAACCTTGTTCCTCAAATCCTGCACCTCCGTTGATGCTTGATCAGCTTCAACTTTAGTGTCTGAATCACTATCTGTCAGTTCCACCATTTCCGGATCTGGTACTACATTTTTCATAATAACTACCTCGTCTACGTTGGTTTCATTGCGAGCTTTTATTTTAGCTATTGGCTTCGATATTAGATCGGGTGTATGGATCTGATTCTTCTTCAATTTATAAGCCCATAACAATCCTTTTCCACCAGACATCTACACACATAAATTATCCTGATTAGCATATAGTATATTCACACAGCAAACAATAGTTTTATAAGAGTTATCTTTTATTTTATTCAACGATGAATTTATTCAATTCATCTCCTTTTAAAACTCTATATGAGTTATTTGTATTTTCAACGTTTTCCCCTGTCCTAAGGTTATAGCCTAAGGTCGATCCCACCTAAGGTTTCTAACCCTAAAGCTCTGATACCAACCTGTGACGCCCCCAAATTCGGGTACTTGAAACCCGAACTCGGTGCTTTACGATACCATTTCTATGAGCGGAATTCTACGAATAATAATAACAATAATATGAATAACAACTTAATTTACATAATTATCAGAGTTTATCTCCCCAGGTACGAGACCTTAAAGTACATTCCATACAATACATGATATTATATATATATATATATATATATATATATATATATATATATATATATATCATTGTCTTAATAATATAAACTATTACAGCAACTATCACAAATCTTATTCAGTTAGCTTTCCTTTTCCTTTATTTATGCACGAGCTTTCTGGTTCTTCAAACGTAACTGAAAACATTTAAATTAAGCAAGAATGAGCATTTGAGTGCCCAACAAGTAATAACAATAATATATATTAGCTGAAAAAATTAAATGTTTTCTTTGAAAGACACTTCTACAACGAATCAACAGTTCTGAAGTAAGCTGTACCAAGAATAATAATAACATAACAACTCTCTTTCACATTTTTGAAACTACGTATTGACTATAAGTAGGGTTAAGTGACATATCATGAACATTGTTTTCTTTTTCGAAAAGGTTAAACAGAAATTCATCTGCAAACCGTCATAACTTACGGACACGGGGGTGATCAGCCCGTTGTGTCCTGCATTGATCAATACTACATTTTAAGAACTCTCTCCGCCTTGGGCGCATAAAAGTTTTCCTTATATAAGGGATGTTCATACTTGTCTGGGTTCTAAAGCAAAGGTTTTATCTTGTTCAACAATAATCTATAATTCAACCTATATATAAGGGTAATTGACAAAGGTATATCAACATGTGATTAAATACAATGATTATCCAAGTGGGGACACTTATATAACCATTTTATAGAAATTGACGTACATAATATATATCTGAATTACCATATACTAACATGTTGATAAACAATGAGCGGATATAGAATATGTCGCAGTAGAGTTGATAATATAGCATAATAATAATTTAATTCTAAAACTTCTTACTCATGTCCATTGCATAAAGGAAATGCAAAGGTAGGATACTTGCCTGAGCTGCTCCTTACAATAACGCAACTTAGACTAATCTTTTATACAGCGACCTATCAGTAATAAGATCATTCGTTCGATTAGAATAATATACTATAACACATAGTACTGTATTTCGCAGTCAGCACATAACCTAATCACATTATCACACATATCCAACAGTCATTGAATCATAATTGATCATTAATACAGTTAAAATATCTAAGTCTAGATGAATTTCTGAAACATGTCGGTGTACCGACAGCTTTATTGGATAATTATTGAGTCTAAGACTCTATTCTGTATCTCAATATTCATAAGTATCAGTCATATTATTTTTAATTGACTTAAAATAATTTTTAAACACTTATTATAATTTATCAAGAATTTTCAAACATCGGAATCATAATTAAATGATTTAAACATCAAATAATTCTATTATCATTAACATTTAATCAATATTAAATTATTAATGAAACTGTTGTGAAAATATTAAAGTTATGTATAATAACTCAAAATGCTTTTAAAACATTTATATTACTCTTAAATGATTTTTAAAATATTTAAAATTATTTTTAAATAATTACCATTAATATTAAAATATTAATGCACTATTTATCCAAATATTAAAAGTCATTTATTATAACTTAAAATATTTTTAATTCATTTATATCCTTTTTAAATGATTTTTAAATAAATAAAACCATTTTAAAACTATTTATTTAATATAATTATTAAATAAACTAAATATCATCAATATTAGATTAATATCATTAATATTAAATTAATAATATTTTTCATGACAAAATATCCAAAGTCATATTTTATAACTCAAAATATTTTTATGACACTATAAATGATTTTTAAAATCATTAATTCTATTTTTCATAATTATTTCATATATTTATTAAATAACTTAAACATCATTAATATTAATTAATTATTGAAATTTCATCACAAAATATTAAAATTCATTAAAAATAACTTAAAATATTTTCTATCACAATAATATAATTTTTCATGATTTTTCATGAATTAAAATTATTTTTAAATAATTTATTTAATATTATAATTAAATAAATAAATACTTTTTTATATTCCAAAAATACTAAATATTTTTAAAATATACTCAAAATAGTTAAAAACTATTTTTCAGACTTTAAAATAATTTTTCAGAATTTATTAAGTATTTTTAATAATTAAAATTTAATTTTTCTAATTTTAAAATCATTTTCGGAATTTTCAGAAATTAGAAATTTTAAAATAAATCAAAACCGTCGCTAAAGGCTTTAGCGACGCTTATCTGTTGCCTTAGGTGTTCTTGAGCCTCAAGAACACTGACAAGGCAGTTATCAAGGTGCCTAGTTTGACCGATTATAATTCTCAATCCATTACGTTTCTGGGAAATTTAACACTTGGATCTTGTATTGCTCATGTAATACTACAATTACCAACAAACATCATGACTAAAAATCATTAGATCTAAGAGTTATTAGCCATCAAAAAGTCTGACAAGTCTGTTATTTGACTGAAGAACAGTCGAGGTGCCTACTTTGGATCCTTATAATTTCCAATCTGTGTATTGTTTGTGTGATCTATCAATTGGAGTGTGTAGACAACATGTAGGACTACAACTACAAATCATCATAACACATTAACATCATAACATGAGCAAGATCTAGCTGGTCAAACTTCAACACGGAATCTGCTCAAAAAAATTCTGGGTTTGTGTTCTTCAACGTTTTCAGTCAACGGGTTTTGACCATGAATAACTTCTGATCTACAAAAGCTATGAACTTGATTCTTTTTGAATATTAAAGACCACATATCCGACTACACATAACAACGTTTAAACAACAAAAATCATAATCGAGCAAATATTTATAAGCTCTGACATTTGCCAAAAAAATATTTTCTAGACACTTTGAATATTTTATGGGTTTGAAGAACAGCCGATCAATGCCGGTCAACCCACTTTGACCTTAAATAACTTTTGATCCAAAATAGATATGGACCTGATTCGTTTTGGAGATTAAAGACCACATAACAAGATTCACATATCAACTTTTAGAACATAAAACACATTAAAGATCACAGAGATATAAGGCTTGACATTTGCCAAAAAATCACAGAAAATGAAATTTCTAGATTTTTGAAATCTTCAAATCCGAGCTTCTAAATGTTATGGATCCAACATCTAGCAACCCAGATCATCCTTAGACACTATAATCAACATGTTCTAACATTTAAACATAACATCTAACACCAAAAATTTAAAAAAAAATCAGGCTAGAGTTTATACCTTTTCTAAGCTTTGATTCTTGATTTTTGGCTTATGATTTGTTATGATTGGTAATAGGGCTTTGTTTTGGGACTGAAATACTACAATAATTCGTAGGTTTTAGAGAGAGAAGCTCAAGGATGAGAGTTGAGCAATTTTTAGTGTACAAAATGCCTTAATTCTCTCTCCAATCTATATATAAACCAAATTAGATGTATTGAATGCTCAAAATGGTTGATTGAATCTGAATATAATTGAGTCTTGGATGCTAAATTGGTAGGGTAGGTTGTTTGCCATGCTTTGATAGTAATAATGCACAATAATTCACTAATAATACACTAAAGAGACAAAAAGGGTATTTTGATAATTTCCCATATAATTTCAAGGGCATTCTTGTACAAGGTGATTAAATCTAGGGTTTATTCACTAGATTGAAAATCTTATAATTTTCCAAATAATTTATAGGGTTTGAACAATTTAAAATTTAAAGTGTAATACAATTTTAATTTAAAACATACTAATTAAATTAGGGTTTTTAATAAAAATTAGGGTTTTTAAATTAGGGTTCCCAAATTAATTAGGGTTTCCTAATTATCTTTATAATTCACAAAATAATAATTAGGGTTTTTAAAATTTGCAATTAGGGTTTTCAAATAAATAATTAGGGTTTTTCCTAATTATCAGCATAAAACAATAATTAGGGTTTCTTCTAATTACGTAAATTCTAATACGCAGAAGAATTCATATAACACAATTACTACTCAGTCTTAACTCATAATTGAGTTTAACAATTAGGGTTTCACAACACAATATTAGATTATGACCCAATTTACCACAATTGACCAACATTAACAGTCTACAGATATACGGTATATATTTAAGCACTGAAAATTAAAATATAATTAATATTACATTATTATTCTTATTCCTGGATAAAAATCCAAGTTTAGGGTTTGGATTCCATATCTGACTTATCCTTCGTACACAACATCAATAATCAAGTTAAAATAATTAACTTAAATATTCTGAACAAATTCATATAATAACATATTTATTATTATAATTCTAATTGTCACTTCATATATTATTTAAATAATATATAAATTATATTTTCATGGAAAATAAATAATAAAAATATTTCTGCTTACAGAAATTAATTACCATAAGAATATAATTTGTAGTAATTAATAATTCTAAAATTATTTCTAATTTTTCAAGTATTAAATATATTCGCATTTAACATCACAATACTTGACACTTATTCTCATTGTAAAAAAAAAAATTATATGCAAAATTTCTTATCTATTTATATAAAAAATATCGGGTTATTACAAAAACCTTATCCATTTCACTCTGTACATACTTCTATAGTGATCCAAATTTAGTGCTTCTTTTTCACAAACACTTGTAAGCTTATGTATTATAACATACTGAAATTTAATAGATGGAAACTGAGTTTTCAAGTATTAAAAGCTATCGGAAGTCTTCTTGGCAGCCCATTGTAAGACATTTCAGATTTTTAAGCTTTTTATTACTTCTATACATATATATCTACTCACGTTAAGAGTCGCGTTGTGTGGGTATGCCTAAATCGTCGATTCATGGATTTTTCTTGCTATATATATATATATATATATATATATATATATATATATATATATATATATAATTGTTTGTCAACCTGCAGGTTAGATTTGCCTAAATCTGGCTATTTCTCACTTTAACCGGTTCATGGTGACTAAACTAGAACCGTTGAAGCTGGAATGCTTAGATTTACTTAAATCTAATTCATTTTCTAGCTTTTATTACGGGCTAGATTTGTCTCAATCTGGCCATTTCTCACTTTAACCGGTTCATGGTAACTAAACTGGAACCGATGAAGCTGAAATGGTTTAGATTTATTCAAATCTAGTTCTTGTTTTAGCTTTTGTACATATTGCATTATCACGTGAGCCTAGGATTCATGTGATCACAGATTCAGTTCCTGAATCTAGATTCAGTTCTCGTGATGAACATTTTCAGCTGTAGCCAACTTGTAAATTATTCATGGTGTCTGACTTTCCTTAGATGGCTCTCATGCCCACAAGGAGTTCGGCACTGCTATATATCTTATTTTCTCGAAGATGCCTCGTATCTCAAAAATGAAAGCAATCAAGCCAAACACTTAATAAAATGGAAGTATCAAAGGCCTCAATTACTATTGAGCACAAGGGTTTGAAAAACCTATTTTATAAAACATCATTGCTATATCTCGTTAAAATTGAACTTTTATACAAAATTCAAACCCTTTGTATATAGGTGCAAACGAGGCATAACACTACTTCCAGACAAATGCACATAGACCTACACACACATATTCAGATAAAAGTTTAAATCAAAAAGTGCGGTAACCATGTTATCACGGATGTCGGGGGATGCCTAACACCTTCCCTCCGAATAATCAAGCCCCCGGACCCTAACGAATTTCAGTTTTGCAGACCTGTTAAACAGTGTCACATCACTAGGTCTATGTGTAAACCTTTTCTCGGTTAAGTTGGTGCAACCATTTAAAAATACCAGCTGGCGACTCTTATAGTCAAATCGTCGACATATACATATCGGACCTTTTCAAACTTATTTTTTCAAACAAATCTCACCTAACATGAGAACACTAAAAGACAAGAGCAGAAAGGGACAAATAAAAATCCCAACGTAGACAGAGTTGTAAAGTCATACTATTAAATATATAAAGATCATTGAATTGAGATGTAAATTCTATAATGTAACTTTGATGAATCAAAGCATAAAATAAATTTGATTCAAAGATACGTAAATGATGAAGGTTGTGATTCAGGAAAATGAATAAAGAATTCAGAAAAGTTTTAATTATTCCGCAGTTTATTAAGTATAACATCGAATATGATATAAAGACAAGGATGGTTAATGACTAAGATTGGGAATTAACTTTTGAAGATTTTGGGATCGATTCATATATCCTGGAAATAAAAAGGAATTAATATATTAATTAGTATAAAAGCTAAGTTGTATTCATTAAATTATGAATGGAAGTTGTTAATAGTTAGACGAAGATAGTATCGTGACGCACCAGGTCCGAGGTAACGGATACCCGAATTTGGGGGCGTTATAGGGGTTGTCTCTGGAATGGATGCTTTAATCCTCTAGGGCTGTCTCTGAAGTGAAACAAAAGACGTTTTTGCCCTCTTGCATGGTTAGTAACATGAAAATGAAATTTTGAGTGTCTACAGTTAACCCTCTGTGTCAGGTTTATGCAATGCTATGAAATGAAAAAGCCAAAGATTACTAGACACTTGAAATATGACAAGATATTTAATGATGCAATGTCATGAATGCTAAAAACCTTCGTACAACTTGGTTACCACGGCTTTCACCATCAGATCTTTCCTGATGCCTTAGTTGGGGTTGACATCAACGGTTTATATCATCGATCTTTCTTGATGCTAATTTGATGAAGATAAATTCAATTGCTCATATCCCCATACGCTCTAAATAGATCTATTGGGGATAATAATTTTTATGTTTGAAACCACCGGACCTTTTCTGATGCCTACATTGGGGTTGAAACCAACGGTTTGACTTCTATCGGGGTTGTTGTCGATGCTTACGCTGGGATTGTCACCAACGATTTAATTTCCACCGGGGTTGTTGCCGATGCTTACGATGGGGTTGTCACCAACGTTTTGATTTTCATCGGGGTTGTTGTCGAAGTTTACGCTGGGGTTGTCACCAGCGGTTTGATTTTCATTGGCGTTGTTGTCGATGCTTACTCTGGGTTTGTCACCAACGGTTTGATTTTCTTCGGGGTTGTTACAAATGCTTACGCTGGGGTTATCACCAACGGTTTGATTTTCATCAGGGTTGTTGTTGATTGATTTCACAATCAAAGCAAACGTGCAAGTATACACGGTCAACAAGTAATAAAGTGATAAAATAGAGTGTCGATCCCACAGAGAATTCTAATTAACAAATTCCAACTACTAGTACTATATCAACCCAATTTTATTTAAACAATGACAAATTATGATTTTCTGCAATTTTGAAACTAAATTAAACAATTAAAGATATTACTCTAAAATAAGCAAATAAATAAACTAAGATTTAAATGAATGATTTCCGATAAATAAAGATTAAGACTTCAATATCCCCAAGTATGAACTATAACTCAATTATCCAATTATCCGAATTATTGTGTCTACTAAATTGTTAACAGGAATTCTCAATTGTCAAAAGTCCTTTTCCAAGTAATCATTTGACTTCTATTTAATCCAGATTAATCTTGCTATATTCCTATGCAAAACAAATGAATTAAATTCTTTCAATCCCAATTCCTTATGTGTTACATGCGGTGAACAGATATTTCCATTCAATTCACAAACCGAATTATTCACTATGCAAATAAATAAGTCACACGTTATCAAGCCCAGTTCTAACCCTGGAATTCCTCTTTCAATTCCTTCTAGAGTAACAAGGTAATTATAAGCCAAATAATTAATCAATAGATGCAAGGCATGATAAACAATTCACTCCAACATAAATAATTGGAATAAACTGAATAACTAAATTATAGCCATAACAAATAACTAATTGGAATAAGGTTCAATTGAAATCTTAATTAAAGAATTAGTTCATAACGAAAATAAAAACCAATAATCATTTGTAAAACATCCTTAAAGAATTACAAATTGAAAATAAGGAGAAGAAGAAGAAACTCTTGAGCCAATCCTTAGTCTACAAGTAATCCTTTGTGTAGCCTCCAATGAATGAATGAATAGATGAATCATCAGATCCCTAATTTCAGCACTTAATCTCTTTTTATAGCTTGCCACAATCCCAATCCAATTAGGCTTCAAATAACCTTCAATAATCAAGTTAGCCGAAAAGTCAACGCTCGCGTCTCGGTCAATGAGCAGCTCGACCCAGCGCCCCGGCGCTGTCTTTCGTGTATCTCCCAGCGCCCCGGCGCTATGCTTCTCAAAAATTACCATATTGCCCCTGTTAGCTCAAAATTCCCAATTTATCCTTGGAGCTCCCGAATCTGTTATACAACACATAAACACAGTAAAAATATTCCTAAATGACTCGAAAATACAATAACTTAAACCCAAGTATATCCGATTTATGGGTATATTACCCAATCCTCAAATACTCCCAAACTTAAATCGTTGCGTGTCCTCATGCCACAAAACATGAAACAATACTAAACAATATGAAAACGACATATTATGCAAATGCAACTAACTAAATGATCGTAATTCCAGCAATCCAATAGCTCATGTATATCCATAGGCCTCAGAAAAATAACAAAAACATGCTAATACATCATGTTCTAGCATATCAATAATATCCCAACACTCCATGAATCCAAATCTGTTATTACTGATATTGTGAGTGTGTGCTCAACAACCATGCTAACGAATGAAAAGCAAAAATATGAAAAATAATAGCTTTCTTAATAGGCATCATACAGTGTAAACTCGAGTACTCATCAAATAAACTTGCTTCAACTTGAAATCAAACAATTACCCAAATTCAAGAGTCAAAATGGAATACTTATGCTTTTCTTTTTCTCTCCTTTTTTTTATAGCGGGGGCTTTTTGCACTTTTCCCGCTTTATTTGTATTTTTAATTTTTTTTCTCATGACTATGCATTGTCTTATTCTCTTAGGCTTTTCAGTGTTACCTTAACGAGCTTTCGACCAACGACTCCCAGACCATTAAGACTTTAGGGCGCTAGATGTAAAGACAATCCCCTCGGGCTTACTTACTCAAGTAACAAAGGCCACAAAACTAGACAAGCATGCCACGGTGTTTAATCTTTTTTTTTAACTATATATTCCAAATATTTTTTCCCCAAACTTGAGTATATGTCTAACTTCAGTCTTCTCTAGCTATTCAAATTGTCCTTGCATTTCACTAGCAATCATCCTTTAGAACTCTATTATTTATCCATTTAAACTATCATAGCCAACATGGTCATTTTTCAAAGTGCTTTCCTATAATATCAGTGTCAAACAGATAAAGTTTCAAATCATGTCAAGAAAATCATATCACTGACTCAACAATCCTTACTAGACTTGTTCATGCAATTCTAATTTCATCATTGGCCCCCAAATATACGCACTATCAAGAGCTAGAATTAACATGCAATCCTAAATGCAACATTAAACTAACAATAACAAACCAAATTCACAAACTATTAACAACTACAACTAAAAATTAACTACCCCCAAACTAATCTAGAGCAATGTCCTCATGCGAAAAATAAGGCAAAATAAAACAGAGGACTTCCGTGACGAGCTTATTTCTCAGGAGGTGCATCTTCATCCTCGCTCATCTCTTGATCGGAAGGGGGAAATACAGGTAGAACTGGAGCAGTAGGGAATTGGCTAAGGTGAACGCCCAGATGTAATTGGACGGTCAGTGCATTCTGTGTAGCAAATTGGTCAACCAAAAATTTGAAAATCACGTCTTGACATTCAGACAAACGTACATTCTGGGACTCCATGTTGTAAAACTAGCCGTCTATTTCCCGCTGGACAGCTTCGGGAACCACACCACGATAAGCTGCTGTAGATGGGCCATAAGTAGGTGGAGCCTGAGATGGTGGGGCTTGTGTAGGTGCAACTTGGGGAAGTATAAAACCCAATCCCCTAGGGTGATTATCCCCACCTGTCCACACTTTATACCTGCTGATCAACTTGTGGTCCAACACGGGCATAGGTGTTTGAATCATCTCATCTGATTTCCATTTAACTCCGAACTTAGCACACAAAATGCAGATGAGAGACGGATGTGGTAACCCGCCCGTGGTCCCTCCTCGGGATGCTCGGAGAATAGACTACTGAATGACGTGCCCGACATCTATTTGCAAGCCTTGAATAATGGAATATAGCAGCACCGCTCTTTCTTTGGTGACATGGCTGACATGTGTGCATGGCATGAGTTTGGCACAAATAAAGGCATACCACGCCTTCCCATATAGACTGAGGTGAGAATGGGGGAAGGTCATGCTGCCACGTTTATGCACTGTACATATGGTACCTGGTTGACAAAGCTCACATATTATCTTCTCATAGTCTGGACCTTGACTCAAAAGATCGGCATAGTCGTCATTAAGATCTTCTAAATCCATGTGATAGCACCCATTTACGTCCTCTTCTCCGATTTCCATGGTTTTTCCTCTGACAAACACTTCATAGTGATTATGTTCTGGAACGTTGGCATAGAATTCTTTCACGACTGCAATCACTGACGGGTCAGGTTGTTCGGTGAGGGAGACCCAATTTCTTTCAGCAATCATCACTGCTATTTCCCCATCCTTGGTTTGATCGGGACGGAGACCACGTTCGGGGACTAATGAGCGGGTAGCCATCTTATTGTAGCGTTCCTGTGCCTCGGTAGAGATAAATCGACGGCTATCAAATCTCGACGGGTTTGAGGCAGAACCAAAACTGTCTCCACGTTGTCGCTTGGAAGCCATATCAGAAAATTCTGCAAAAAGTCACAAGCACATGTATTAGACTTTAGTGTATGGTGCATATGTAAAAATTACCAGCATGTCGACCTCCAAACTTCAAAATAACCAGGTGTGAAGTGCGTGCGATACCCACGAGATGTGGCATGTAACAATTAGAACAAGCAAGTACATATTCATAATGGATATACATGCCTTAACAAGAGAAATAACATTCAATTTTATTGAGGTAATACATTAAACATCTAATATGCGTGATGTAAATCTCTGGATTGTCATGTATAGGGGTCATCATAAAAATTCATATGTAGAGTAACAATAACAATGCAACCAACATCTAGTTCAGATCCCAATTGTGTCATACACAAAAATTAGGAATGGGCATAACTTGAATGTGTATACATAGACCCCGAACACAACCCCCAAACTTTGCATTATGTGCACATGGAATACATGATTGGGGGGGGGGTGTCACAACACAGTGAACCGATAAATTTTAAGAATTTCAATCGTGTAAATGCAATTCCGACAACAACTGAATCCCATGAAAAATATTTATTTTGACATACGCATCCATACAGGTTCAAACCCCCATACTAAAGATATCGCCGTAGTCCTACGGTAGTGGGATGGTTAGAATTATATGCATGAACGTTAAGTCAGACAAAACATCAAACATGTTGTGTGCAATTTATATAATGCTGGACTCACTCCTTAGTTATCAAATCATTCAATCCCTAAATATGCAATTACCATGAGAATAACATAGACATGTTATTCAGAATTCATTAGCGTCATTCGTAGGGAAGAAGAAGTAGATCGAGTAAAACCCTATACATACCTTTGATGGAGAAGACGAGAACGAAATCAAGTAGATTAAACAATATCGATTGAAATACAAAACTTGATTTTACTATGTAGGTAATGTAAGCTATTTAACCATGAATAGGAAGGGCAGTTACACGATTGTGTATATCAAGTGTTAAGTGGTGCACGTGTGTAGCAGTTAAAAGGAGTTTAGAAGTGTGCAAAGCCACGGTTTTAAGTCGGTTGGGATTCTAAAATGCGCCTCAGCGCCGGGGCGTTGAGTAGAAGCTTGTTTGGTGCGCCGGGGCGCTGAGCTCTAGAAGGTCATTATAGTCCTCAGCGCAGGGGCGCTGAGTTCCTTTGGTTTTTGAGCGCCGGGGCTCTAAGACGTTCTTGCAGCTTCTGCCTTTCAGCGCCGGGGCGCTGTGAACCTATGTGTTTGGAGCGTCGGGGAGCTAAACCTGGTTGCTCTTCACTCTGACTTCTGCTGTATGACCTGTACGAGTGATACCTATGTTAACTTTTGGCGTCAAAATCTTCTTCTAATTAAATCAAATGGAATAACATAATGAAAATAAAGTACAAATAAATCAATTAAACTAGAAACTCCTTGGGTTGCCTCCCCATAGTGCTTGGTTTATAGTCGTCAGCCTGACTTTTCAGTGTTGATCATTTGGTCACTGGATTGGAGAAGTACATGACCGTAGCTTGACGTTTGATGGGTCCACTCCAGTAATGTTTAAGTCGTTGACCGTTTAACTTAAATTTTTGTTTTGAATTTGGTTCTTCGACCTCAATGTTTCCGTGTGGAGCGACAAATATAATCACGAATGGCCTGAACCACCGAGATTTCAATTTCCCAGGGAATAAACGCAAGCGTGAGTTGAACAGTAATACTTGTTGGCCCGGTTCAAATGTTTTATCGAGAATTTTTTTATCGTGCCAGGCTTTGACTTTCTCCTTGTAGAGCTTAGCGTTTTCATACGCATGGAACCGGAATTCGTCCATCTCGTTCAACTGAAGTAACCTTTTCTCACCGGCTGCTTGTAGATCGAAGTTAAGTTTTCGTATGGCCCAGTGTGCACTGTGTTCTAATTCCACCGGGAGGTGACACGTCTTTCCATATACCATTCTGTAAGGTGACATGCCGATTGGATTTTTGTACGCTATTCGATATGCCCGTAGGGCATCGTCAAGACGCAATGACCAATCTTTTCGTGACAGATTGAACACTTTTTCTAGAATTCGCTTGACCTCCCTATTCGAGACCTCCGCTTGACCATTGGTTTGGGGATGATACGCATCTGCAATTTTATGATGAACCCCATATTTTGTAAGCAACTTTGTGAATTATTTATTGCATAAGCAACTTTGTGAATTTTTCTTTAAGAATCGGAGAACCATGTTGGCATCATTTGTGGGTAAATCTGTGGCTTCTACCCATTTGGAAACGCAATTAACTGCCAACAAAATGTATTGATTGTTGAAAGATGATGGGAAAGGTCCCATAAAATCAATTCCCCAGACGTCGAATAGTTCAACCTCCAGAATTGTGTTGAGTGGCATTTCATTGCGCTTGGAGATGTTACTTACGCGTTGGCACCGATCACATTTCAGCACATAGAGGTAAGCATCTTTAAATAGAGAAGGCCAAAAAAATCCCGATTGTAACACTTTTGCTGCTGTTCGATCGCCGGAATAATGACCTCCGTAATCTGAGGAGTGACAATGGCCTAATATGCTGTCCATTTCTTCATGAGGCACACAACGTCTTATTATTTGATCTGCTCAAGCCTTAAACAGAAATGGTTCATCCCAATAATATTGCTTCACATCGTGGAGGAACTTCTTTTGTTGTTGTGAGGTCAAATCAGGTGGTAACACTTTGGCAACCATGTAATTCACATAGTCAGCATACCAAGGCAATATTGTGGTTACTCGGAACAGTTGTTCATCTGAAAATTTTTCATTAATTAATATGTTGTCTTCCTTCTGTACCTCCGCATTTTCCAACCGAGAAAGATGATCCGCCACTTGATTTTCTGTACCTTTTCTGTCCCGGATCTCTAGATCAAATTCTTGTAACAACAGTATCCATCGTATTAATCGCGGTTTGGCATCCTTCTTCTCAATCAGATATTTAATGGCAGAATGATCAGTGTAGACAATTACCCTGGTGCCAATGAGGTATGATCTAAATTTATCGAAGGTAAACACAACTGCAAGTAACTCCTTTTTGGTGGTTGTGTAGTTCAACTGGGCGTCTGTCAACATCTTGCTAGCGTAATAGATAGTGTGAAAAATCTTGTCGTGACGTTGACCCAACATTGCTCCTACTGCGTAGTCACCGGCGTCGCACATCAATTCGAACGGTAAAGACCAATCAGGCGCCACAATAATTAGAGCAGAAATCAATTTCTTCTTTAATACCTCAAATGCCTTGATACATGACTGATCCATCTTGAACGACACATCTTTCTCTAAGAGTGAACATAGGGGTTTCGAGATTTTTGAAAAATCTTTAATGAAGCGTCTGTAGAAACCCGCATGTCCCAAGAAACTCTGAATTCCTTTTACAGATGATGGAGGAGGCAGTTTCTCAATTGTCTCAATCTTTGCTCTATCCAGCTCTAATTCGGCTGTAGAAACCTTATGCCGAAGAATAATCCCTTCTTGCACCATAAAGTGACATTTTTCCCAGTTAAGCACTAGGTTAGTCTCCACGCATCGTTTCAACACTAAAATTAGATTTTTTAAACATAAGTCAAAACTATCACCAAACACAGAAAAGTCATCCATAAATACCTCCATATTCTGTTCGACCATATCGGAGAAGATTGCTATCATAAATCGTTGAAAGGTCGCCGATGCATTACATAACCCAAAAGACATACGTCGGAATGCAAACGTATTGTATGGACATGTGAACGTGGTCTTTTCTTGATCTTTCGGAGCTATGGCAATTTGATTATACCAGGAATATCCATCCAGCAGATAGTAGAATTGATGTCCCGCTAACCTGTCCAACATTTGATCAATGAACGGCAAGGGAAAGTGATCCTTACGTGTGGCTTTATTTAACTTGCGGTAATCCATACATACTCTCCAGCTTGTAACGATTCTAGTAGGGATGAGCTCATTAGCTTCATTCTTCACCACTGTCATACCCCCTTTCTTTGGTACGCACTGTACAGGACTTACCCACGAACTCTCTGAGATTGGGTAAATAATACCGGCATCCAACCATTTTATAATCTCCTTTTTCACTACATCTTTCATAATGGGATTTAGCCTTCTTTGCATCTCAATGGTTGGTTTTGTCCCCTTTTCCATTAAAATCTTATGCATACAGAAAGATGGGCTAATACCTCGAATATCCGCTATAGTCCACCCAATCGCTGTTTTGAACTCTTGCAAGACCCGTAGCAGTTTCTCCTTTTGCGTGTCAGTTAACTCCGTCGAAATAATAACTGGTAGTGTCGCATCTTTTCCCAGATAAGCATACTCAAGATGAGATGGTAGTGGCTTTAACTCCAACAATGGTGGCTTTTCTATTGAAGGTTTTCACTTTTTACCTTTTGTTTTGGACTTATCAAGGGTGTCGAATGGTTTATTGTTTTTTCGGAAGAACGATGTTGTATCTAGCCATTTGATATGCTCAATGTCCTCTTCAATACTGTAGTCGTCAATTTCGAACAACATGGATTCTATCGGGTCCTCTGAGTGGTTTTCGTAGAACTTGTGATTAACTAATTCATCCATTATATCCACCCGCAAACACTCACCTTTTTCCTTCGGATAAGACATCGACTTAAATACATTAAAGGTGACCTGTTGATCATCAACTCGCATTGTCAATTCTCCTTTCTGTACATCAATCAATGTTCTCCCCGTTGCTAAAAATGGTCGCCCGAGAATGATGGGAATTTCCTTATCTGGTTCACAGTCCAAGATAATGAAATCTGCTGGGAATATGAATTTATCCACCTTTACTAATACGTCTTCAACAATACCCCGTGGATATGTAACTGATCGGTCTGCCAATAATAAACTGATATTTGTCGGTTTTGGTGCCTTAAGTCCAAATTGACTGTAAACGGATAATGGCATCAAATTTATACTAGTCCCCAAATCACACAATGCTCTTCCCAAAAACTCGTTACCGATGTCGCACGGAATAGTAAAACTACCTGGATCTTTTAACTTCAGAGGCAACTTGTTCTGGATTATTGCGCTGCATTCTTCGGTTAGCGCTACTGTTTTAAAATCACCCAGTTTCCTTTTCTTTGACAACACATCCTTCATGAACTTAGCGTAGCTTGGCATTTGTTCTAAAGCTTCGTCAAATGGGATGTTGATATGCAATTTCTTGAAAATATCTAAGATTCTAGAAAACTACTTATCTAACTTAGATTTCTGAAATCTCTGCGGATACGGTATGGGTGGCATTGTGATAGGCTGTTCTGGTGCATTCTGCTTTACGATCTCATCTTTATATTTCCCGGTTTCCACAACTTCTTCTATTTCATCTGTTGCGTTGTCCCCCTTTTCCTTATCCTTAACTGTTTCTTACAAGTCCTTCCCACTGCGTAAAGTTACCACCTTGCAATGCTCGTTTCTGCCCGAATTTATTTCTGTATCACTTGGGAGTGTTCCTTGTGGACGGTTATTCAATGCATGTGCTATTTGCCCCATTTGATTCTCCAGGTTCTTTATCGATGCACCTTGGCTTTGCATATTCAGCTCTATTTGATTCAATTTCTTGTCTTGTTCCTCGTTTCTTTTGTCAGACGCTCTAATGAATTTTTCCAAGGCTTCTTCCCAATTTGATTTCTTCTCTGGTTGTTGCTGAGTCTGATTTTGAAATCCGGATGTGTTTTGTTATCTAGGTGCTTGAGTTGCAGCTTGATTGTTACTCCATGAAAACCCCAGATGATATCTCTAACTTGGATTATATGCATTTTGAGTCGGATACGGTTGAGTTGAGCGATTATAGCTTCCTACGAACTGTGCTGATTCAGAATTTATGGCACATTGATCCGTAGCATGACTCCCAGCACACAATTTACACACCATTGAAACCTGTTGTGCGGTTTGTGGAAGGCATATTTTCATGTTCTTAGCCATTGCGGCCACTTGTGCTGTTAATGCTGTCATCGCATCCACTTCATACTTTCTCGATGCTTTCGGAGGATTTGATCTAGTCATGGGCCACTGATAATTGTTGGTGGCCATTGTTTCTAACAACTGATATGCCTCATCAAAACTCTTAGACATGATTGTTCCCCCTGCTGCTGCATCAATACTAGCCCTCGTGGACGCGTGAAAACCATCACAAAATATTCCCAATTGTATCCACTCCAAAATTCCATGATGAGGGCACTTATGGAGCATATCCTTAAACCTTTCCCAAGCCTCATATAACGATTCTAAATCAAATTGTGCAAAAGTGTGAATATCGTTCCGTAGTTTTGCCGACTTCGCTGGTGGAAAGAACTTAGCTAAAATTTTTTGAGCTAAGTCATCCCAAGTGGTGATTGAGCCAGGAGGTAAAGAGTGTAACCAGCTTCATGCTTTATCTTTCAAAGTAAACGATAACATCCTCAACCTTATAGTATCTTCCGATACATAGTTAAATTTGAAGGTATCACACACTTCCAAGAAACTCAAGATATGCTCATTAGGATCATCTATCGAATTACCCCCAAACTGACATGTATTCTGTAGCATCTGAATTGTTCCCAGTTTTATCTCGAAACTGTTCGCATTGATTGCCGGCCTCCTAATACTCGACTGTATATCCGTGACATTCGACATGGCGTAATCCCTAAGTGATTTCTGTTCGTTGCCTGCCATGTTCACGGGTATTTCCTGGTCTGCCAGTTCTTTTTCCAAATGTATAACCTCACTATTCAACCGCAATTTTCAGAATTTCCTTTTGATGTCGTCTGTATACGGAAAAAGTTCCTTTTTAGCTTTCGATCTAGTGTGCATACACTCACAAGAATTCCTGCCAATCCAAGAAGAAAAATAAGTAACGTTTAAATTACGACCGGATTGATTATAACTAATATGAAATTAATATTAATAAAAATTCCCCGGCAGCGGCGCCAAAAACTTGTTGATTGATTTCACAATCAAAGCAAACGTGCAAGTATACACGGTCAACAAGTAATAAAGTGATAAAATAGAGTGTCGATCCCACAGAGAATTCTAATTAACAAATTCCAACTACTAGTACTATATCAACCCAATTTTATTTAAACAATGACAAATTATGATTTTCTACAATTTTGAAACTAAATTAAACAATTAAAGATATTACTCTAAAATAAGCAAATAAATAAACTAAGATTTAAATGAATGATTTTCAATAAATAAAGATTAAGACTTCAATATCCCCAAGTATGAACTATAACTCAATTATCCAATTATCCCAATTATTGTGTCTACTGAATTGTTAACATGAATTCTCAATTGTCAAAAATCCTTTTCCAAATAATCATTTGACTTCTATTTAATCCAGATTAATCTTGCTATATTCCTACGCAAAACAAGTGAATTAAATTCTTTCAATCCTAATTCCTTATGTGTTACATGTGGTGAACATATATTTTCATTCAATTCACAAACCTAATTATTCACTATGCAAATAAATAAGTCACACATTATCAAGCCCAGTTCTAACCCTAGAATTCCTCTTTTAATTCCTTCTAGAGTAACAAGGTAATTATAGGCCAAATAATTAATCAATAGATGCAAGGCATGATAAACAATTCACTTCAACATAAATAATTGGAATAAACTGAATAACTAAATCATAGCCATAAAGGTTCAATTGAAATCTTAATTAAAGAATTAGTTCATAACGAAAATAAAAACCAATAATCGTTTGTAAAACATCCTTAAAGAATTACAAATTGAAAATAAGGAGTAGAAGAAGAAACTCTTGAGTCAATCCTTAGTCTACAAGTAATCCTTTGTGTAGCCTCCAATGAATGAATGAATAGATGAATCATCAGATCCCTAATTTCAACACTTAATCTCTTTTTATAGCTTGCCACAATCCCAATCCAATTAGGCTTCAAATAACCTTCAATAATCAAGTTAGCCGAAAAGTCAACGCTCATGTCTCGGTCAATGAGCAGCTCGACCCAGCGCCCCGGCGTTGTCTTTAGTGTAACTCCTAGCGCCCCGACGCTGTACTTCTCAAAAATTACAATATTGCCCCTGTTAGCTCAAAATTCCCAATTTATCCCTGCAGCTCACGAATCTGCAATACATCACATAAACACAGTAAAAATATTCCTAAATGACTCGAAAATACAACAACTTAAACCCAAGTATATCCGATTTATGGGTATATTACCCAATCATCAGTTGTTGCCAATGCTTACACTGGGGTTGTCACCAACGGTTTAATTTTCATCAGGGTTGTTATCGATGCTTACGCTGGGGCTATCACCAACGGTTAGATTTCCATCAGGGTTGCTGTTGATGCTTACGCTGCGGTTGTCACCAATAGCTTGCAATACCAGACATCTAGATATCTTTACTGAAGTAGTTTTCAACGGCTTATACCAACGAATCCTTCCCGATGCTTACCCTGACTGTAATTCATAAAGGTTTACAATGCTGGATATCCCGATATCTTCGTTGAAGTAGTTTTCAACGGCTTATATCACCCATTCCTTCTCGATGCTATGCTCGAGCTGACACTAACGGTTTATATGGAGCTTTTACATTCATCAGAAGTTGGATACCAAAATCAAGATTTCAAGTGCCTTACGCTCAATCGAGTAAACCTATTTTTTCCATTTGACTTTTCAGCTTTAGGGGAACCTATCTTGAACTAAAATCCAAACTTTCTTGCTCATATCTACTCATTTTAGACTATTTTTTGCGAAATCCTCACCGTAAAATCGTTTTACACATCTCAGATAACGTTTATATCCTTTTCTTTCGCATTTTAACCGTTAGATTGATATATTTCATGTTTAATAAGTTTAAATAAAATGTATCAAATATGTATGCATAGATGACTTAATGAAAATGAACAGGCTTAGTAAATGTTTGTATTTTACCATACTAAAGTGAAAAAAATATCATTTTTCAGAAATAATTTTCAACGCATTTTGGCTAGTTAGCCATCCTATTTTAGGATAAATGAGCATGATGTTGTCTTGACTATATACTTTTAATTGCCCTGAGTAATTTGGCTACCATTGTGGGCTTGATTTAATGTTTATATATGCATTGTTCTAGAATTGGAATGGTGTACCTATGAAAGACCACCTAGTCATGCCTAGGTGTATGTGGATAGTCTATTTTATAAGGGAGACTCGGGTAAAATTTTCTCACGAGTCTGGGCATTTAATGTTTATGCATATTTTAAACTCTACTGCAGATGCATGCTAAAATGGCACAATTTTACAAGTAGAGACCATGCATGATGGGATGATCTAATTTTATCCTTAGGAGTCTTTTGTCCTAGGTGGATGCAAATGTTAATTATTGACTAGATATAGAAATATACCTCAGCCTTTTTGAGGCGATTTGGAGTTTCTTTTCAGCTATGGATTATGATAGACCGAGCAGCTTCAATTCCCACAGGGCTTCTTCTAATGTTCGAAGGACGACTTTGGACGTTCCCTTGCCTCGGCCGACCCAACAGGTGCGTCGGTTGACAGAGTCTATGGTTCATCCTATCAGGGTAGATAGGACATGGGTTCCAGATGAGGAGAAGGATGTTCCTTATGCCATTATAATTTCTTTCAGAAGTCCGCTCATTTCTTTTGACGGGAAGTTTGGTCCCGTCTTAGACTCCTTCCATTTCATTAAATTTGCAAAATGCCCCAGCCCTTTCGCATGCTGTTACCAGGGATTGATATAAGAAACTTGTTTTGTTGACCACGTCCAGAGTAAACAATATCCTGCACATCAGACGAATAACAAAATGTCATAATAGTTTGACGGCTCGGGCCATCAGGATTAGTATAATCTTGTCACTGAGGCATATGAAGTTAAAGTTTATGAAAATGCTTGCATTCACTAAGGTTTTTTTTATCTTATTGCTAAAGATCTTGAAATTGCATATGAAAAATGAATTTTTGTGAGCAAGTTGTGAATCACTATCTTTAAGATTTAATTTTTTATATTTCCATTTTGACGAAATTTTTATTTAACAAGTCATGAAATTGCAAGAATAATTTTAAGCATCCATGGTCATTGTTCATGAGTAAGATCAAATTCAAAGGATTTCTCCATGAACATACTTCGTCTTTGCTTTAAATAATGCTTTTAACATAATTAACATCATATGTCATGTGCATTATAAGTGACGCAACCCTTAGTAGGGGTTTCTCTTCTATGCCTTTTAGATGATCCCATTTTCATCTTGTAAATTTTTCTTGTTTCCAAATTTTCTTTATTTTTCTTTTTCCCTCGCTTAACTTATCTCGTTTTCTTAAGCTATTTAGGGTTACCCATTTAACGACTTTTGGACCAATGACTCCCAAACCAGATGGCTTTAAGGCACTAGGTGTAAAGACACCCCTTCGAATTTACTTGCTCGAGTAACAAAGACCACAGTTCGAGATAAGTCAAGTGGTCTACTCTATTTGCTCCTTGCCTGAGCTTGTACAAGGTCCGTTTTCTTAGGCTTAAATTACCCATTTAGTGAGTGTTAGGCCGGTGACTCCCAAACCAGACGACTTTAGGGCAATAGGTGTAAAGACACCACTCAGGCTTAATTGATTGAGTAACCTAGACCGCGATTCAGATATGCTCAGGTCTCTCTTTTTCCCACCTCGTAATGCTCGTTTTCTTAGGCTCTAAGTTACCCATGTAGCGAGAATTGGGCCGGTGACTCCCAAACCAGATGGCTTTAGGGTACTACGTGTAAAGACACCCCTCAGGCTTAATAACTCGAGTAACCCATGCCATGATTCGAGACTTTAGGCTGACTACTTATCTTTTATCCTTTCATTAATTGTTATCTCTGTCGCAATTGTTTTATACCGACAACTAAGAGTCAAAGTAACTGCAAAGTGCAGACATGCATAAGAGGTCAATTCTGCTCCAAAAAAGCGCTTTGAACTAGGATTTTACCTAATTAAACGGTTGAATAGCTTTAATTTTCTAATTGTTCATATGATTCCTGCTCTACGGACGCTTATAAGAATTAATCTAACTCATAACAAGTTAAACAAAATCTTCTCTTTTAAAACCTTTTTCTAAGATTCTAATGCAAGATTTATCTTAACATGATCGCTAGTGAACGTAAATGGAGATAGAAAATAAAGAGATGAAAGTGTCGTACCTCATATATGGATCGATATATTCTGAGAAAAGTATAATTGGAAAAGAGACCCACTGATCTTACCGTATCGCCATGGAAATATCATGAGGGAAGCTCTGATGATGACGAACTATGTTGATGGTGTTGACTGGTACATTTTCCTTTTTAAGATGGCCGATAAATGCCCCAGTGTTGAGTTATCGTGGTTTCTGACATTTCCCCATTCTTATTTGTTGTAAAGGTCCCAATATCGGGTTGTCATTGATTCTCTTGACCCCCATGGTGAACAGGTAGTGGATTTGGGCTTTGATGCTTGAATGCCCAAATCCTTATTTTTGATTTGTAGGTGCAATTGGTTTTGATTTCTGATTTGACGAAGACTTGTGACTTAGGGTGCCAGCTTACATTGTTGAGTCAATATTTATTATTGTGATCACCTTGGATTTTATCTGTACTCACTGATGATTATGTTTCAATTTTGATGATTGATGTCGAGAGGCTTTCTAACTCCATTGAATTGGACCTAAGAGCTCAGCTAGGTTTATGATATGATGCAACACCCCCTTTTCGAAATAGAAAGAGAGGTTACTCAAAACACAACAAAACTGATGAAATTATAACAAAGCTCCAAACCACAAAAGAATAGTCCAAAAATCTGATAAATACCACTAGTCAAACCATAATAGATATTAAACTAACTAAAACCATGATCTAAAGTATTATTACAATTCCGAACAAACTAATGTATCACCACCTAAACATAATATATCTAAATCATTGGATAGAATGGAGCTCTCATCACACTTGCCCTTGATTCCCTTGATTACCTACTAGAAGAAAAACACAATATGAGCCAAATGCTCAGTACGAATATAGAGTACAAAATAAAGAATTGAGACAACTTACTCAATTTAATGAACTGAACTGTAAAGAACAAAAATAATACAACAAAATAATAGGCTGTAAGACCCCAACTTTTACGAATAAAGATTAATTTTCTCGAAATATCTTTTTGAATAATAAGTTATGGATATAATGTTATAGTTGTAGGTAATATTTACAAATTTTACAAAGTAAGCAAGTTGTCATAAAATATTCGATTGGTCGAAAAATATTCGTACGATGGCACAATCATTGGTGGACCTCACAGCGAAATTACTGTCGGAGTTAGAAAATGATGCTTACGTGAGAAGTCACTAAGTTTTATTCAATTATTGCCACAATAATTACTGCATAGTAACTCCTTTATTGATTCAATTATTGTCACAATATTTTATATTATTAAATTAATATTTGAGACGATAAAGTTATTAATATTATTATTTGTATTATTGATAATGTCTAGAAAGTTTTGTCGAGAAAAGGGGTTTGGTCACCTAATTGCGCGCCAATAGGGAGAAATCCTTATCGGGAAGCCCCCTCTTTTCTGGGAATGATCTGGTTGTTAATATTGCAAGTTATAATATTATTGATGAATAATTGTTATTTAAAAATATGTTTTGTGAAGCCAAGTGAATTGAGATAAATAGAGGGAAATTTTTTATGAAGTATTTGTTATAAATTTCGCTTATTACATAGACCTCCACTTACCCATTTTTCAAAAATATCGGTAGAAAGTTATTCAATATATATATATGTAAGACCCCGAATTTTATGAAATAAAAGTATTCAATTTTTTTTATAGTTACTATTCAGTAAATGGTTAAATTGATAAAAGTTAAAGTTAAGGGTGATATATGAAATTTTTTTCAAAATAAGCAAGTGGTTATAAAATAATCATTGTTGTCGGGGAATATTCGTTTGGTCGTGGAATATTCTTTCTGCCGGGGAATATTCGTACGACGGCGCAACTATTTGTGGGCCCCATAACAGAATAACTGTCGGGTGAAGAAAACGACAAATTTTAATTTTTACAAATAACGGCGTAGTTGTTACCGTTAACACTGTTGGAATACCCGGTGGTTAAAATACAGTAATACGCGTTATTGCACAGTAGCACACGGTATTGCACAGTATTTTTTGAAATTATTGATTCTTACGTAAGAAGGCACTACTCAATAATTGTTACAGTAATTACTGTTCAATATTTTATTTTATTGATTCAATAATTGCTACGTTGAAATTTTATATTATTGTTGTTCAATAATTGTCACTGCACAGTATTTCCCATTATCAGATCAATAATTCATATTATTTGAATAATATTATTAGATAACATTATTGGTAATGACTAGAAAGTTCTGTCTAAGGAGAGGTTTGGTCACCTAATTGCGCGCCAGTAAGGAGAAATCCTTATTGGAAAGCCCCCTCTTTCCTGGGAACGGCCTGGTTGTCATAAATGTGATTCTGTAATATTATTTGTGAATAATTAATTATTGATTCATGTGATAAGAAAATATTTATTTTATGGGGATATAAACGAGGGATATATTTTTGTGGTTAAAAATGAAGGAGATAATGTTGAGGTTTTTATCCGTATTTTTGTCGGAATGGAGGTATTAAAAATCAGGGTTTTTGAGATATTTTGCGGGGGTTATAATTTTTAATCCGACCGTTGGATCGTGGTAATTTTTGGATATGTTATACATATATAAGTTGAGTATATGTCCACAAATTTTGAACCGTTAAAAATGAACGTATGATTTGTTATGAATTTTACGAGATGACTGATTCAGAAATTATTGAATTTTCGGAGTTTATCATTTTGGTGGAAAATTCTAGAATTGGTGTGCCCCACTTGTGGTTGGTGAAGAAATGTGCTGAATTATATTTCAAATGTGGTGGGTGGGAATAGTAGCAGGTAAAGCCATCAGGTTGCAGGTCAAACCTACCAAAATTTTTCTATAAATAGAGGGCTAAGTTAGAATTGAAAATCACACCAGAAACATAAGTTTTCTCTCTTTCTCTCTCTATATTATGAAGCATATTTTGTGAGTTTTTAGATACTTGGTGAGTTGCTATTCATCAGTGCAAGTTTCTTTCAGCATCATATCCGATATCCAGTCAGAAGTACTGCTCTTTTGAGGTAAGGGATAGTAAGGGATAGTAAGGGATAGTAAGGGATATTAAGGGATTTTAAGGGTTGTTATATTTTCCAGTTTCGTAATTTTTCTGACCTTCAAAAATTCTGGAAAAATTTGAAATGATATTTTGATGAGTTTTCTTGATTGTGTCCAAAAATGGTGATTTTTGGATGTATAGATTAAGAGTTATGAATTTTATGAGAAAAGACTATTTTAAAAGTAACCGCTTATAATTCCTTGTGGTTAACTCCAAAATTGATGAAATTTTTATTGGGAGTACATGTATATGAAAGGAGTATACTCTGTGAATTTCAGAATTTTTAGATAAAAGTACAATTTTTGATAAATGTCTAAATATTCGGCTATTTTGGCCATATGAAAAATAGTAAATGACTTTTAAAAATTCTGAGAAAAATATATGTTCACTATGGGACTATATTATCCTAAATTCCAGAAAAGAAATATTTTTGGAACTGATTTGGTATTTTTTATGAAAATATACTAGTTATGAGTAAATGAATTAAATATGTTATGTGAAGTAAGAAAATTGGAAAATATGATTTTATAGCTTGAGAATCCTATATGAGATATATGCAGATTTTTTATGAGGGTTTTGGTTATTGATGATGAAATTGTAAGAGTTGGCATTTTATGATGATTAAATGCATTAATTAGTAAAGTGTAAACAATTAAAATAAATTGTTTATAAATTTAAGTAATGTTATTCTTTCAATATCATTATACCGAAATATTGGTATGAATTTTATTGTAGAATTTCTATCTTTTGTGTCGGGGTTACTATTCATGAGTTACGAATATTACTCTTGAGATTAAAACTATATGTTGATCATATTATTTTTATCATCATATATAACATTTTTATAACCCTGATGTTAAAATTCTCTTTCACTGGAGTGTAAAGATGGGCAGATTATTGGTATGATCATGACTAGGGTTCTCTTTGGCCTGTAGTGCAAAGTTGAATTGTGACTGGTATGATCATGACCATTGAATTTATAATTGAATATCTTAAGCTTAAATGCAAAGGTGAATTGATCAACATGGTTATAATTATTGTTTATATAAATTCTAAAATGATTATAATTCTTTGAGATATTAATATATTTGGCATGTAGTGCAAATATAAACTGTTGATGAATATATTTGGCCTGTAGTGCAAATATGAACTATTGATGAATATCTATGGCCTGTAGTGCAAAGATGATATGTTGTTGAATATCTTTGGCCTGTAGTGCAAAGATGAACTGTTGTTGAATATCTTTGGCCAGTAGTGCAAAGATAAACTGTTGACGAATATCTTTGGCCCGTAGTACAAAGATGAAATTATTAGTATGATTATGAACAAGAATTGTGATTTGGTATAACCATGATCTTTTGATGTTTCAGGTAAAGACAAGTGATGAAAATTATCTTTGTCCTGGATGAGAAGAGGAATTTAGAATCATAATTATGATTATGAGTTATTTATATGATTGTGGACCAGAACTGTTGATTGATGTTACAGGGATAAAACATTGTTGGTGGATTTTTAACATGGAGAAGATAATAGACTTTATAGTCTATTTGACTCTTCTAATGGATTGCATGTTCCGCTGCAACTATGGTTGAAATTTTTTTATCATCTACCATATGTTCTAAATCTCTGATTTATTATTGATGAAGACTATTGATAATTTATTTATCTTTAGTCATGATATTCTTTACTGGGCTAGTTGTGCTCACCCTTCTGTTCACAATTCCTTTCAGGTAATAAGAGTGTAGCTGGGTCGAGCGGGGGTAACAAGGAAATAGAACGGTGGTCATCATTTAGTAGTTATATTTGGTGAAGAAAATAGGGTGAGGCGAACCCAACGTTGGAAGGGTGTTTTGTCACTATCATACAAGATGTCTAATGACATACAACCTCGTGTCATCATAGGACAGGGTTGTGCTCATCCACTTGCTGAGTATATCTATGGGCACTACCTATATAATCTTGGTGTTTGTTTGAAGTATAATTCTCAATTTGAGACAGTGGAGATAACGATAAGTCAAGAGAAGACTCACCATTGGGAAGAATATGATAGTAATCTTCTCATTTTTCTTTGGGGTCTATTGGGTCAACCAAGGATAATTCTGTGGCCATATGATATCTATCATAACCTAGACGCGTGGCCTCCCATGTACGAAGGTTTTCTTGAGCACTTCCCAAAGATTCTAATTTCTAAAACAGTTTTTGACTATACCTTTATGTAAGGTGTTATTGTGAGGTGATGTCCACGGTTGGAACATGAGTCACATTTGGTATATATTTGTATCCAAACTCATAGCATATGTGTTGTTGTATTTTGCACGACAATTGTTGTAATAAAGTTGTAGTTGTTTTCTGTACTATGTATTTGGCGACTCAGAATAGGTTGGATGGAATGGACCTATTTTGGGGTCGTTACAATATATATATATATATATATATATATATATATATATATATATATATATATTAGAAGTTTTGTTTTATTAGATTATAAATAGAATATATTATATGTTATTTAAAGTTTTTATTTTATTATAATATTTTATTGCATAGTGCTGCATAGTAAATTAATTTTTTTTTTCAGAAATTCGGCTAAAGGATTCGACGCCCGTGAATATGCTGTGCAGTCCATTATTTTATTTTCTAAATAGTATCCTTCCATTCTCCTATAAATAGGATGCTTAGTTTAGAATTGAAAATCACACTAGAATCAGAGAATTCTTCTTCTATAATATTGAGCGTATTTCTTTAGAGTTTAAGGAAGCTTGAATGTAGAAAATAGTACAAGTTTTCTTCAAGAATATCTCCACCCTACCAGTCAGAAATACTCTCCTTTTAAGGTAAGGGATGTTATTTTTGTTCAATATTCGTATGAAATAATATTTTCTTCCATACTCTGTAGTATGTGAGTAATATTATTTCGTTTTAAATTTTGAATTCTACACTCATTTTGTTAAATATTGCTTCTATACTCCTTGAAATTAGTAGAATATCCTTAAAATTTGTGCTTCATCTAATATTGTTTTACAAGGATATTTTTCTGAACATTCTTGTTAAATTTTGATCTTTACATGTTGGGATACTATTCATGGGATACTATTCACAAAGTACTATTCACGGGATACTATTCACCTGGGTACTATTCACCCAGAAAATTGATTTCTTTTCTGTCCAAATAATTTTTGATATATGGATATTATTCTTGAATTTTACTCCACAAAGCAGTTATCATGTTGACAATTTGAATATTTTTAAACTTTGGATTAATTAAAAATCTTTAATATTTATCATTGATTTCGTTGATTGATGCTTATACCATTGTCATCATCCTCATGTTTATATCGTGATAAAAGTCATATTTCGCCCGTAGTGCAAAGATGAACTGTTGATTGGTATGATTATGACCAGGGATTATTCGGTATAATCGTGACCTGTAATGTTACAAATGATGTGATAAAAGTTCTTATTGGCCCGTAGTGCATTGATGGACAGTTGTTGGCATGATCATGACCATTGGTGATAACACGAATATCCTTAGCCCGTAGTGCATGGATAATTCATGGATGTGATACTAATGAATATCCTTGGCCCACAGTGCATGGATAATTCAATGATGTGGATTAATTATTGAGCTGAGTCTCAGCGATAAAATTGATAATAAACTTTTTAAATCATAGAAGATAGTAGATATCATGCTCTTCTTGACTCTTCTAATAGATTGCTTTTCCGCTGTAATTAAACTTGTTGTTTATTATATTCTATCAGTTTAACACTGTTGAAGGCTAACGATAATTTATTCTACATTATCTTAGTCATAAAATTTCTTACTGGGCTAGTTAAGCTCACCTTTTTGCTTTCATTGTTCTCTTCAGAAAATGAGAACGTAGCGGGACTAGTCAGAAAATGGAGTGACGGTTCGAGATGGTGGCTGTAGTAGTCCTCACTATTTTATAAAATAGTGTGATAATAATTGTAATGAGGACTCCATTTGAGTTTAGATATTGTTTAGAAGACAATATTCGTGTTAAAACTCTCAGCTCATGTTGTATAATTAAGTTTGTATTTGTATTCTGTACCATGTATTTGGTGACTTAGAATGGGGTATGTATACCTATTTTGGGGGCGTCACATGGGCTGAATCAAATGGTTGGGTATTATTTCATACCGAACTCAAAACAAATAGTAATATACCTTGCCACACATGCAAGTCAAATAATGCCACATAGGCAATCAAAATAATGCCACACATGCAATCACACATCGGATTGCACAATCCCGATGCATACAAAATCGAAAGGCGTGTTTGGCACAAACATCACTATTCCACAGAACAGAATAGAATAGAAAACTAAGGTTGACCCATACGCCTCCCACAACAAAACACCAAATGGCCAACTCCTACCGGAGCACAAAACGGAGACCGCCACGGAAGGTGTCATGCCTCGGTGCCAAGAGGACATGTCTGTGGTACCCCCACAGGTGGTTATAGCTTAGGTATATCCTACGATATATTCTAACAAGGATACCATGTCACAATACATGCGACATAATACCAACAAAAAGGGGTTCTAATATGTACATGTTAAACTGAAATGAATCATCAACTCAAAGTCTCCAAACATATACTAACATGTACATTACTACAAATATCAAATTAAATTTAGACATGTTATACTAGTCTAAAGAGTACAAATATGAGTTCCAACTATGAATGCCAAAACGAACTATCACAATGAATTTGATAAGGAATAATTATGAGAGGCAATACAAAATTTTTAAACGAGTAGCAAACGAACGAATTAAAATTAAAAGAGTCTCGCTGAAAGAGTACGGAATCCGTACCTGAAGTAAGTAATGTAATACCTGAAATTTATAATTCCAAATATTATTCGTCACACTCCTTCTGTTCGAACTAATCACCAAAATAATGCATTCATAAATGATATTATCAAAATATATTTGCACTTTAATTACTATGATTTTGCATTAAGCTATTGCAAAATAATCCATTAGATATCTTGCAAATTAAATACTTAGTTTTATAACATTTGACTAAAACAAAATATCAATTTCACCGAAATAAATTACTGGCCAATTACTTAAACTGCTTGACCATGATGCCTTTAATTAAACCAATTTTCAAAAAAAAAAAACTTATACTTCAATTTTAAAGTTTCAGAATATTACTAATTACCCTAATCATTAGCATATATATATATATATATATATATATATATATATATATATATATATATATATTATAATAAATTCATTACATAGCCTTAGGTAGTATACATAATAATATGAATCATATTCTATTACTAGACTGAACTCCCAGTTCCGATCATATATCCATATATATAATAATATAATACTGCAACAATTCTTTTTTTTTTCCTTTCAAATTTTCAGGTGATTCAATAAAGGAAAAAAAATCAATGTTTTTTTAAAAATACACATATAAGCTTTTTCGATTAATTTGAATTCTTACCTTTGTTAACTGAATCACTTTCTTCTTCTTTCTGTCCTGTGGCCACGACAATTCCTTTCTTTTTCCCCGGTTAGGCAATTACGCATCAAAGTAATGTCAAGTAAAATTAGGTTTACTTATCTATTTATTTATTAATTTATCTTATTAATTTTCTTAATTATAACAGGATTTAATATTACAAAATACAGATTGGATCCAATTAAATTAAGCCTATCTTTACCAAGTTAATTTACCCAACACTTATTAATACATTAGCCCACATAAATTAAATGACTATTTAACCTAAAGAAAAGACAAAGTTCAATTAAACTATTTTAAAAAAA
Organism: Panax notoginseng; assembly: GCA_016801055.1. Taxonomy (NCBI): domain Eukaryota; kingdom Viridiplantae; phylum Streptophyta; class Magnoliopsida; order Apiales; family Araliaceae; genus Panax; species Panax notoginseng. The sequence goes on along the minus strand of CM029022.1, from coordinate 144,514,101 downwards.
TAAATTTAAATGTTATTTATTTATTCTTTTTTTACTGGGTATTACATCACTTATCCCTTAAAAAGGATTCCGTCCCCCAGAATCAAAAGAATAAAACGTACCTAATTATCAAAAAGATGCAGATACTCCGCTCGAATAGACTTCTCCATCTCCCAAGTAGCTTCCCTTTCTGAATGATTCTTCCACAAAACCTTAATAAACGGAATTGTCTTCCTTCTTATAATCTGCTCTTGACGATCCAAAATCGCCTCGACTTATTCCTCACAAGTATATATATATATATATATATATATATATATATATATATATATATATATATATATAAACGATAAACGCACCAGATATAAAATCCAGGCTCATCGGACAAAGTCCGACAACCGTTAATACATATAAGTATATATATATTAAAGCAATAAACGCACCAGATGTAAAATCCAAGCTCATCGAACAAAGTCCGTCAACAGTTAATATATATATATATATATATATAAGCAAGTAAACGCTCCATATATAAGTATAGGCTTAATCGAGGCATAACTCGATAATGTTAGTCCATATATATATATATATATATTATATATATATATATATATATATATATATGTATATACAAACGAAATAAAACCACGGACCGAAGTCCGGGCAAACAAAAGTAATACGACTCTCAACTTAAAGAAGTGTGTGTGCAAAGATGGAGAGAAAGGCTTTAAAGTGTGTAAGAAGGTTTATACTGGGCAGCCAAAGAAGACTTCTATATCTTTAAAGTAGATAAACACTAGCTTTTGTAGGTACAAAAATAACTATATGTGAGCTCACAGGTGTTTAAAATAGGAAAGCACTCAGTATATTGCAAGTACGGAGCAAATTGAACAGGGCTTCCTCGCTCTTTCTCTTCTTAAAATGGCCACCCCAAGACCTTTATTTATAGAGGGTGGAGCCGCAGGTGTACCAGAGGCTACCCGGGTTGCCCCGGGTATTTGCGGGTCGCGTCATCTCGTATTACGTGCACACGGGCAACATGATGTCCACTCGAACTTTCAAAATTGTAATTCGAGCATTCGACTGAGGTATATAGGACCTATTTAGGATCGCCATTGTCGAGAGTTACGTAATGACATGGAATTAGAGGTTGTACGAAGTCATGAAGATGGGACGATGCCCTGCGGTCTTCAGCTTCAAATTCTATCTGTTATCATGCGTAATATTCACTTGGGATTGGTTCTTCTGAGGTTTTGTGGGGCATTGCTATGTAGAAATGTATGTCTGAAATGTTGAGACGACATGATATGGCGTCATGGTGGCGAGATGACGACTTAGCCCCTCACTAGGGTTATCTCCAGTTTGGGCTGATAAAGCAGACGTTGCTCAGGGTTATCTCTGAGATTGGGCTGCTGGAATGGTTAAAGGTCCTCACTGTCATCTCTGAGGTGTGCCTATCCTCCCGGTGTTATATCCGGGTTGGTACTGAGTATCTCGTTGTGAGTGCCAAGATTGAAGCTGCTTGCATTTGAAATAAACATTTCCGGGGTTATCACCGGAACTGCATTCCTTGGGATTATCGCCAAGGTTGGTAGCTATTCCCATGGTTGGGACTGAGACTGGATACCTCAGGGTTATCTCCGAGATTAATCAGTCTTCTCTGGTGTGTGTTACAGTATTGGATCTGCATGCCTCGGGGTTATCTCCGAGGTCGGATTTGTTACTCCCGGTGTGTACTCCGGGGTTGATGCTAAACTTCCGATAGTATTTGGACTGGATATGAACTGTCTTTTAGGGTTCTCTCTTGAAAGACAAATCTATCATCCTACAATGTTAGTGACAGGTGTACAGAAAATTTCGAGTGTCTACAGATGCCCCTCTCTATCATATTCATGCAATGCGATGCATGAGTAGGATAAAGAATCATAGACACTTGAAATGTAATAAGATAAACATGACACAATATGGAGCAATATGATGTAAGTGTATGATGTATATGCATTACTTTCCAATAAGTTGGGGATGATTGCCGGCTCCCTATTGCTTCTGCCGGGGATTGGCAATGATGACCAGATTGGATGTGCATGATCCAAATCTTTGAGGATGTTGACGTTAGGGCTATCACCAAAGTCCTTAATCCTTGATACAGACTTGATTCCAAAGAATTGTCTCTTATGTGTAAGAGATCTGTGGGGATAAAGCTTTGTCTGTTTGAGGATGTGTATAACATATTCCATCATAAATCCTCCTTGATGACGTTGACCTTTCCTGGTTTGTATCGCCAGAGTATGTCACTGTTATGTTGGTTTTACTGCCAACAACAAATGTTGTCAGGGTTACCTGACCTTTGTTAGCGTGTGAACCAACGGTTGACCACGCGTTTTAACCCCTGCCGGGGATACATCTGATCCTCTGCTGACGTGTATATCAACGGATGAACTCCCTGCTTGGGATAAATGCCAAGGCTGCTTGGACTTTGTTGATGTGTGTATCAACTGATGCAATCATTGGATGATTTCTGATGCGACGTTGGGTTTACTTGCCAACGGCTGAACTGATATCAAGGTTGCTTGACCTTCATTGATATGTGTATCAACAGAAACATGCGTAGTAACCCCCGTCGGGGACTGACATTGTAACCCCCGTCGGGGACTGACGTTTTAACCCCCTCGGGGACTAACATTGGTCTTTAGGGTAATGACCAGGAGCTAGCGGCATTGGACCTGTGCAAGGTATTACCAAATGTATTTTGTAACAACAGAGATCATTAACATAGTATACCTCGTGCTCGGGCGAATACCAATGTACAGACTCAAGGTTCTATTTGAGAAGACCAGGATTGTAGGCTATTCTGCTCAATTACATAGCGTTCTTATTCCTGATTTGACCTTTTCAGTCTGTGAAAACTCCTTTACAATTCAAATTGGACCGAGCCGGAGGGATGGGGCCCATATAGGGGTGCCGCAGGTACACCTGCTTCAGCCGCAGATGGACCTGCGGCCAACCGTGGATACTAATATCCTGCAGGTTGGTCTTATAAGTCACTTTCAACTTGTATTGGGAAGAAAAATCTGAGAGCCTCCTTCAGATCTGCTGAGTTCAGACGTCTTTCTGCAAATTCTGTCACTGTATAAGTGTTCTACACTGTCCTGGTAATGTATGCATGTACTTTTTTCTAGTTTTTACTATTGGAAAATGACTTATCGTATGAAATGCATCTAAACACATAGTAGTGATTATGTATGCACAAATGACTTGATAAAAAATATTCAACATAGTAAATGTTAGTGTTAAACCATTTTGAACATAATGATGTAAAAAAATTTGACTTTTAAGACAGTCAAATTGGCACCTTTTCTGCTATTTTTATCCTATTTGAGGACATTTGAGCATAAGGTAAGAAGGCAAAGTACTCCTAGAATTGAGGTTAACCTTATGTGTTGAAGATTTTGATTTTTAATGCATATAGTATGTATATGACTGTGGGCATGTGTGCTATTGAATGGCCACCTAGTCATGCCTATGTGTATATGGATAATCCTATTTACAAAGGAGACTATGGCAAAATTTTCCAAAATGTAGGCATTGGGTAGTCATGCATTTTAACTCTATTGTATGTTAAAGTAAATGCATGCATGCATGTAGTCATAAGATGAATTTAGAAAAGCTCCAGGTTAGAAAATACCACATCATTTCTGAGGTGATTTGGAGACTAGTTGTCCAGATATTGTGACAACCCCAAAACAGGTCCATTCCATCCAACCTATTCTGAGTCGCCAAATACATGGTACCGAAAATAACTACAACTTTATTACAACAATTGTCGTGCAAAATACAACAACACATATGCTGTGAGTTTGGATACAAATATATACCAAATGTGACTCATGTCCCAACCGTGGACAGCATCTCACAATGACACCTTACATAAATGTATAGTCAAAAACTATTTTAGAAATTAAAATCTTTGGGAAGTGCTCAAGGAAACCTTCGTACATGGGAGGCCATGCGTCTAAGTTATGATAGATATCATATGGCCACAGAATTATCTTTGGTTGACCCAATAGACCCCAAAGAAAAACGAGAAGTTTACTATCATATTCTTCCCAATGGTGAGTCTTCTCTTGACTTATCATTATCTCCACTGTCTCTAATTGAGAATTATACTTCAAACAAACACCAAGATTATATAAGTAGTGCTCGTAAATATACTCAGCAAGTGGATGAGCACAATCATGTCTTATGATGACACGAGGTTGTATGTCATTAGACATCTTGTATGATAGTTGCAAAACACCCTTCCAACGTTGGGTACGCCTTACCCTATTGGATTCACCAAATATAACTACTAAATGAATTTTTTATACTGCTTAGGGAGAACTCCACAGTTAAAGACCACCGTTCTATTCCCTTGTTACCCCCGCTCGACCCAGCTACACTCTTATTACCTGAAAGGAATTGTGAAGCAAAAGGGTAAGCACAACTAGCCCAGTAAAGAATATCATAACTAAAGACAATTAAATTATCAATAGTCTTCATCAGTAATAAATCAGAGATTTAGAACAAAATTTTCAACCATAGTTGCAGCGGAACGAGCAAACCATTAGAAGAGTCAAATAGACTATAAAGTCTATTATCTTCTCCATGTTAAAAGTCCACCAACAATGTTTTATCCCTATAACATCAATCAACAATTCCTGTCCACAATCACATGTATAATTCATAATCGTAATTGTTGTTCTAAATTCCTTTTCTCATCCAGGACAAAGATAATTTTCATCACCTGAAACATCAAAGATCATGGTTATACCAAATCACAGTTCATGTTTATAATCATATTAATAAATTTATCTTTGCACTACGGGCCAAAGATATTCATCAACAGACCATCTTTGCACTACAGGCCAAAGATATTCAACAACAGGTTATCTTTGTATTACGAGCCAAAGATATTCATCAACAACTCATCTTTGCACTACAGGCCAAAGATATTCAACAACAAGTCATCTTTACATTACAAGCAGAAGATATTCCTCAACAGTTCATATTTGCACTACAGGCCAAATATATTCATATATCAAAGAAATATATAATCATTTCAGAACTTATATAAACAATAATTATAACCATGTAGATCAATTCACCTTTGCACTTAAGCTAAAGCTATTCAATTATAAATTCAATGGTCATGATCATACCAGTCACAATTCAACTTTTCCACTACTGGCCAAAGAGAACCCTAGTCATGATCATACCAATAATCTACCCATCTTTACACTCAAGTGAAAGAGAATATCAACATCAGGGTTATAAAAATGTTATATATGATAATAAAAACAATATGATCAACAACTGCATTTATTTTCAAGAGCAACAATCATAAATCAACGATAATTTGGTCAGAAAAAGAAATCAATTTTTGTCGTGAATAGTAACTCGTGAATAAACTCATGAATAGTAACTCGTGAATAGTAACTCGTGAATAGTAACTCGACATGAAAAAGGTAGAAATTTTACAATAAAATCCATACCAATATTTTGGTATAATGATATTGAAAGAATAATATTTCTTAAGCTTATAAACAATTTATTTTAACTGTTTACACTTTACTAAATAATACATTTAATCATCATAAAATGTCAAACTCTTAAGATTTCATCACCAATACCCAAAACCCTCATAAAAAATCTGCATATAACTCATATATGATATTCAAGCCATAAAATTATATTTTTCAATTTTTTTACTTCACATAACATATTTAATTCATTTACTCATAATTAGACTATTTTTATGAAAAATACCAAATCAGTTCCAAAAATATTTTTTTTCTGGGATTTAGCAGAATATAGTCCCATATTGAACATATATTTTTTTTCAGAATTTTTAAAATTCATTTACTATTTTTATATGGCCAAAACTGCCGAATATTTAGACATTTATCATAAATTGTACTTTTATCCAAAAATTCCGAAATTCACAGAGTATACTGATATTATATAGATATACTTCCAATAAAAATTTCATCAATTTTGGAGTTAACCACAAAGAATTATAAGCGATTACTTTTAAAATAGTCTTTTCTCATAAAATTCATAACTCTCAATCTATACATCCAAAAATCACCATTTTTGGACACAATCAAGAAAACTCATCAAAATATCATTTCAAATTTTTCCAGAATTTTTGAAGGTCAGAAAAATTACGAAACTGGAAAATATAACAACCCTTAAAATTCCTGACTATCCCTTATCTCAAAAGAGCAGTACTTCTGATCGGTATAAGGCTGAAGGAAACTTGCATTGATGAATAGAAACTCACAGAGTATCTAAATACTCACAAATTACACTCAATAATCTTGAGAGAGAAAGAGAGAAAACTTATGAATTCTGGTGTGATTTTCAATTCTAACTTAGCCCTCTATTTATAGGAAAATGTTAGCACGCCGAATCAGACTTAACCTGTAACCTGATGGATTTACCTGCTACTATTCCCACCCACCACATTTGAATAAAAATCTCAGCACATTTCTTCACCAACCAAGAGTGGGGCCCACCAATTCTAGAATTTTCTACCAAAATGATAAATTCCGAAACTTCAATAATTTCTGAACCAGTCATCTCGTAAAATTCATAACAAATCATACGTTCATTTTTAATGGTTCAAAATTTGTGGACATATACTCAACTTATATATGTATAACATATCCAAATATTACCACGATCCAATGGTCGGATTAAAAATTATAACCCTCGCAAAATATCTTAAAAATCCTAATTTGATTTTCAATACATCCGTTCCGACAAAAATACAGATAAAATACCTCAACATTAACTCCTTCATTTTTAACCACAAAAATATATCCCTCATTTATATCTACATAAAATAAATATTTTCTTATCATATGAATCAATAATTAATTATTCATAAATAATATTACAGAATCACATTTATGACAACCAGGCCGTTCCCAGGAAAGAGGGGGCTTTCCAATAAGAATTTTTCCTTACTGGCGCGCAATTAGGTGACCAAACCTCTCCTTAGACAGAACTTTCTAGACATTGCCAATAATGTTATCTAATAATATTATTCAAATAATATGAATTATTGATCTGATAATGGGAAATACAGTGCAGTGACAATTATTGAACAACAATAATATAAAATTTCAACGTAGCAATTATTGAATCAATAAAATAAAATATTGAACATTAATTACTGTAACAATTATTGAGTAGTGCCTTCTTATGTAAGAATCAATAATTTCAAAAATACTATGCAATACCGTGTGCTATTGTGCAATAACGCGTATTACTGTATTTTAACAACCGGGTATTCCAACAGTGTTAACGGTAACAACTAACCCGTTATTTATAAAATCTCAAATTTGTCATTTTCTTCATCCGACAGTTATTCTGTAATGGGGCCCACAAATGTATGCGCCGTCGTACGAATATTCCCTGATAGAAAGAATATTCCATGACCAAACGATTAATATTCCCCGACAACAATGAATATTTTATAACCACTTGCGTATTTTGAAAAGTTTTCACATATCACCCATAACTTTAACTTTTTATCAATTTAACCATTTACTGAATTGTAATTATAAGAAAAATTGAATACTTTTATTTCATAAAATTCGGGGTCTTACAGATATTATGGATCCGGATCAATCGAGTAGTTCCCATAGGACCACTTCTGGTGTACGGAGGAGGGCTTCTGAAGTGCCTCGACCCCGTTCTATTAGACAGCCTCGTCGATTAGTGGAGGTGGTGATACGTCCAGTCCGGGTTGATGTGCCGGACGTTGAGGACGAGGAGGAGGATGTTCCGATTGTGGACCCTGCTCCTGCTGCACATGTTCCACGTAGGGACCTCCTGAGTATTCAGGTGGCAAACCCAGAGCTTTTGGGTGACTTGAGTAAACATCCCTCAATGTATTTGCATGCTAATGAGGTATGACGTGAGAACTTGATCTTCCTTCTTTCCTATTTGATGAGGATTAAAGGGTCTTGATGTTGATTTGCATTATATACAGGTTTTCGGCTTTACACAACCTCAAGGGAATTGGTTCAGCATACACTCCATGTATCAGGCTCTTCATCCCGACTATTGAGCAGTAGTGCATGATTTGGTATTTTGGGGCATTCTTCTCTATCCTTCCCCGGTGTTGTCCCTGGGGTTACCTCAAGGCATTGTCTAAGCGATGGTTTCACCAAACTCAGCCACTCTATTTGTTGGACTATGAGATGATGGTGACGCCGATGGATTGGCATTTTATCACAGGTATGGAGTTTGGAGGGGCGCTAGTGCCTTGTATGACAGATATTACCCCTACTACCGTCAGATCCTTATTAGGAGTTCCGACGGAAGCGCTCAAGGGCAGAACTGTCCGTGCAGATCCTTTGAGCGTAGATGCTATGAGTGGGCTATTGAGCGAGCCCATGCCAGATGATGTTAGAGTCAGGGATCACATTCTTCGACGATCGTTCCTGATGATTATTAGGGGCTGCTTCATAGCAGATAACTCTTCCACGGTGTCGTTCGCTTTGATCAGCGCCACAAGTCATGTGGATCGTATTGGAGAGTATGATTGGGGTTCCTACACCTTCACCTATTTCCTCAGGGGCATGCGTATGCGCTCACAGGGTTTGACGGAGGCTTGGCTAGGATTTTACCCATTTCTGCTGGTGAGCACTTCTCTTGTCATTTCCCATTTATAGGTTAAGAGTGTTAACTGACAGTAGATGTTTTTTTGTTGTCAGTTTTGGGCCTATGAGAGGCTCCCATGCTTGCGTCTGGTGAGTCTGTTAGGATTGGATACCTACCCACGAGGACGACGATGGCATCGATCTATATTGGCGGAGGTCTTTGTAGCCGAGGGTTTCATTCACTGCCGCTTGCAGTTGGAGTTGTTGACAGCTGACATTATCATATGTATTCCCTATTCTGGGGAACATTTGGCCATCGGTTTTGAGGATGGGTACTCGACTAGAGTCGAGTACGTGATTTCCACCAGGAGAGTTCCTCTCTTTACGGATGGAGGCTGGGAGCTCTATTTAGGAGAGCGTGCTATTAGGAGCAACACAGGGGAGATCTGCATACCGATCTTGCCTCCTGCCAGGCGTTATTGGCCTGTGTCGCAGTCATCTATCATTGATATCCCATTGTTGGGTGTTGACGGTTTTACATTATCAGAGGGTCCCTATACTCAGGATGTATTCCAGCGTTGGTGGTTCCCTCGGACTACTAGAGCCCAGACCCGCACCACTCAGTTCATGGGGGATATGGTTCCAGGATCTGTGATGATGACGGATTGGCTAGCCTGTGTCCGAGATCGGACTCATGTGACATAGATTGACAGTTTAACCTTGCAGTTGGACCAGGCACATATCTTTATCCGACATTTGGGCAGAGATCTGGCAGAGGCAGATTCATTTGATCTTTCCAGCTCAGGTGCTGGCCCCTTAGATGACCCATTTGGTTTTGCCGGTGCAGATTCTCCTCTGTATAGGCATGACATCCCTGTTGATAGAGATCCAGTGACTCAGGAGGAATTACATCAGGTGGACAGGTTGATGATGTGGACATCGACACCATTGTCTTCTTCTGATGTGTATTCTCGTTATATCTTTTGATAGGCCTCTGTTAGCTATTGGGTGGCTGTGCCTCATTCTTGTTATATCTTTTGATAGGCCTTTGTTAGCAGTAGGGCATTTTTGCCCCATTTCCCTATGTTTGTAGCTGTACAGAGATGATGTATTAGATGATGATATACTTAGGAATATATGTACAGTTTTTTCATTCCCTATATCATATTGCCATCTATTATCTATAATGCATGTATCATGTTATGCATATGTATATATGTCCAGAGATATTCAACATTGACCCCAGATGGTCTTATGACACGGCCCGTGCAGATGCCTTCTTTGACAGTTAGCCGTATTGATTATACCCCACCATTATTGGTGGTATCTAGTATGCGATCTTGGTTTGATAGCATGTCACCATCAGACAGGGTGACCGTAAATCATTTATTGCAGCATACTATAACCCTGTTGATGTTTCAGGTTCCCACATGATTCGTGGATGGCATGCTGGAGCACTAGGTATCGGAGAGGCAGGTTTTTCGATTTGGGACCCAGGAGTTGACTCCCACTCTGGAGGAGTATGCACGGTTGACGATGCTGCAACTGGACAGACCTTGCGTGCATATGGCTTTGGGGGACATGAGTCGATGATTCATGACCCTCACTGGATTGAGGCGTAGAGTAGTGCAGGATGAGTTGACATCTGGCCACGCTATATCCAAGCGTTTTCTGTTTCACAGATTTGGCTCTGAGGATAGTTATAGATGACATTCCGGGGATTTCACCACACCGGAGGCTCATTGGCGTCTGGCCAGGGTTGATGTACTGCTATTGTGCATACTGTTATATGTCTACATGCCACTGTATATGGATGAGTTGGACATAGGAGTTATCATGGCGGTGCGAGCTCTCAGGGAGGGTCGTACCATTATACCTATGATTATAGCCGAGACATTGAGGTCAGCTACATACTGCTGCACTTATCCGACAAGAGTATTTATGGGCAGTTCGGTCATGCTATAGATGTGGTTTATGTCACACTTGAAACTGATTGGCACTTTCAGACGACATGGGTATTGCTTCACCCATAATATAGTCATGACATATTCATTTTAGCCTGCGGAGTGTACGGATGCTACATCTTAGTCCGCTTTCTTAGCTGGGATCGAAGACCCGTTTAGTATATTGTCGTGCTCAGGGCTCAGCTCACCTTACAGCTTTATTACTTATGCTCCGGGCATGGATTACATCCTTCTAGCTAGTTTGAGGGGTATGACTACTTACCATCCACTGGCCGTGATGTCGCAATTTGACCAGTTTCAGGATTTTCATCTTTTTGAGGGAGCTCTGGGCCAGCGTTTAGCTTCTCACTATCTTTCAGTAGAGGACCGATCCCGTGCGTATGCATGTTGGGATCAGCGCGAGATAGCCACTTTCTCTATTAGTCATCCATGTTATTCTGCAGAGTATTCCGCATGGATGGAGATAGAGACTACACCGGCTGAGGTAGTATCCACATTGCCGAGTATTGACTTAGATGGTGGAGAGCCCATGGAGTACATTGATTCTCACACCGAGAAGGAGTTAGGTGCCGGGTTGCCAGCATATCTTTTAGATTCTCCCAGTACCAACACTGTCGTGATTCAGCATTCAGCACAGTACTTTGAGCAGCTTCTTCATCTGATGACCTTTGAGAGAGATCAGGCTCGATCTTTGATGTTGACTGCCCTTGATGGGAGAGACGCAGCTCTGTTAGAGAGAGACGAGGCATTGGCTCATAGAGATACCGCTGTTGTTGAGCGGGATGAGGCCAGATCAGTCAGAGATGTAGTGATAGTTGAGTGGGATAATGCCATATCTGCCCGGGATATAGCCGTCGCAGATAGTACTGCAGTGAGGTCCCTTACCACTGGTGTGACGCCCCCAAAATTAGGTATACAACACCCATCTTGGGTCGCCAGATACATGGTACAGAATTCAAATACAACTTACTAATACAACTGTCGTGTACAATACGACAAAACATAAACTGTGAGTTTGAATACAAATATTGTCTTCTAGAGAGTATCCATATTCAAAAGGAGTCCTCATTACAATTATTAGCACACTATTACATAGAATAGTGAGGACTACTAATGCTATCATCTGGTCCATCACTCTATTTCCCGACTCATCCCAGCTATATTCTCATTTCTTGAAGAGAACCGTGAAAGAAAGGGTGAGCTCAACTAGCCCAGTAAGAAATATTATGACTAAGATAATGCAGAATAAATTATCATTAGTCTTCAACAATGCTAAACTGATAAAATACAATAGACATCAAGTTTAACTGTAGCGGAACCAACAATCCATTAAAAGAGTCAAGTAGAGAATAAAATCTACTATCTTTTATGATTTAAAAGGTTTTTTCATGACTTTTATCGCTGAGACTCAGCTAAAAATATAATCCACATCATCGAATCACCCCTGCACTACGGCCAAGGATATTCTTTAATATCACGACCACAAATTATCCATGCACTACGGGTAAAGATAATCATGTTTTCATCAACGGTCCTGATCATGCCATAAAACAATTCATCTCTGCACTACGACCAAAGAGAATCCATAGCCATAATCATACCAAAAACTGTCTATCAATGCACTACGGGCCAATGAGGACTTTTTCCACATCATTTGTAATATTACGGTCATGATTACACCGATTAATCCGTGGTTATAATCATACCAAGTCCATCTATGCACTACAAGCCATAGATGACTTTCAACAAAATATAAACATGAGGGTGACGACAATGATATAAGAATTCAATAAAACAAGTTCAAGAATTAATTTATCCAGGAATTAACAATGTTCAAATTGTTAATATGATACTACTTTGTGGAGTAATATTCAAGAATTCTTAGAAGAATATTTCCATGAAAAGATACTAGATGAAGCGCAAATATCAAAGATATTCTACTAATTTCATGGAGTATAGAAGTCAAAGTTTTAACCAACTGAGTATAATAAAGAATGGAATAATAAAAGAAATCACCATGCATACGATAGACCGCACAGACAGGTTATTCCAATAGAATAATAAATAATGGAACCAGGTCCGGCGTAAAACACACAGACAGGATATTCCAACAGAATAATAATAAAGACGGAACCAGGTCCGGTGTAAAACACACAGACAAGATATTCTAACAGAATAATAAATAGTGGAACCATGTCCGGCGTAAAACTCACAGACAGGATATTCCGACAGAATAATAAATAATGGAATCAGGTCCGGCGTAAAATGCACAGACAGGATATTCCAACAGAATAATAAAGAAAGGAATAATAGAAGAATTTCACCAAGTATAGGGTAGCCCGTGTATACAGGTTCTTCCAACAGAATAATAAAGAATGGAACAACAGAAGTTCTCTTCATGAATACAAAAGAAATAATACCCCTTACGGGTACAACAAATAATATTCCTTATGAATATTGAACGAAGATAATATTTCTTACGAATACGAAAAATAATATCGTAAGTGAATATGAAATAAATAACACCCCTTACGAATATGAAAGAAATAATATCTCTTACCTTAGAAAGAAGAGTACTGGATATAGAAGTAGTGAAGTAGCAGAGCACTTTTCTTCTTTCTCTCTATAGTTTCTCTCTCTAGAGTTCAGTGAATTCGTAAGAAAATAATGAAGGAATGAGCTTCTATTTATAGGAAAATGGAATGCATAGTAACTAATCCATGAACGGTCCAGATTGATTTACTTTAATCTGACGGTCCATATTTAAAGAAAAATGTTTTAAATAAAATATAATATATTCTATTTATAGAATAACTTTAATAAAGTATTCTGTTTTATATAAAAAGATGTTTTTGTTTTATTACGTTAGTAATACGAATAAAACAAAACTTCATTATCGCTAAATAATTCCTATTATTAATTGACAATAATTGAATCAAACTGAGTGACTTCTCATATAAGTATTAATAATAAATACCGTGTGCTACTATGCAACCACACGTATTACTGTACTTTTACTACCGAGTAGTTCAACAGTATCAACGGTAAAACTTCCGCCGTTATTTTTAATAAAATATTTTTGTCGTTTTCTCAATCTGACAATAATTCCGTTGTGGGGTCTACCAATAATTGTGCCGTCGTACGAATATTCCCTGACAAAAATAATATTCCCCGACCAATCGAATATAATACAACAACTTGCATACTTTGTAAAATTTATAAATACTACCCACAACTATAACATTATCTCAAATTCACACCATAATATTTAAAAAAAATATTTAGAAAAAATTAAATCTTTATTCATAAAATTTGGGGTTTCACAACTGGCATGATCGCAGAGATGAGCACGTACATTGATGAGCACATGTTCACCATGCAGATGGCTGCAAATCTGTTGGGTCGTGTGGATATCCTCATACAGGATACCACAGCTTTGCCTCCTTCTTCGGAGAGGGATGCCATGTTGGGCTTGTTAGCTCGCATATACACCGATTTGTAGATGGGCTCGTACTTTCCTGCACAATCTAGCTTAGCTATTTTGGTATGTACAGTTTACATTGTATATCAAACAACATTATATATAGCAGGAAAATATATTTTTGATCACTTCCATTTTAGATATGCTCTGATATTTGCTTGATATTTTTCCTGCTTCTTCAGGGCTTGTGATCTTGATGTATTCTGAATTCCTCCTTGCTGGATGGACATTGAGTTGTCTCTGGATAGTTCAGAATGGATCATGGATCTATATGTATCCCTACCATCTTTTTGGTGTTTTGGGACTGGTTTCTGTATAGAAATGTGGAGAGGAGTGTGGCTTTCCTCTCTGAGATTGACCGCACCACAGATGGTCACCAGTACCTCTATTTAGGAGGAGCCTAGTTAATTCCATCTCTTGTGAATTGATGTTGCTCTTTGAGGACCAACCGTAGCTTAGATGGTCACCGAATCTCCCATTTACGAGGAGAGGTTTGTTAATTCCATCCCTTTGGTTTGAAGCCAATGAAATATGGTAGATTGAAGTTTGATCCCAGTACTGTTGACAAAGGTTTGTGTTTTGGTAGGGGGTTAGACCGAACCATAAATGGCTGCCTACGTACTCCTATTGAATAGGAGATCAGGTCTACGTAGTTCGAACCTGGTGTAAGAGGTTCAACGCTATTTTTAAAAGGCAGATGGATGTAGAAGCTTTATTGATGAAGAAGGTTATAGAAGTATTTTTGTGATTTTTGTTTTTTTTAGAAAAGGGTAGAAATATTTTTGTTGTTTTTTGTTTATTGTGATTGGGCCATATAGAATATGGTTGCCTACGTACTCCCATGTATCAAGGAGATCAGGTCGACGTAGTTCACCCCTCAGGGTGAGTTAAAAAGCGTGATCACATGTGCAGGTCAGAATGCGGGGAAGAGAAAGTTTATTCCTAGGTTGAGGATAAACGGTAGGTTTAAAAAGTTTGATCCCACGTATGGGTAGCCAAACTGCAAACACGAGAGGTTCAATCCACGGTGGGATGACCTAAGTTGTATGAGCGTAGAGAAGCCAGGCTGCTGGCTTGAAAGGTATGTTTCCCTGAGGGGCAAAGTGTGGTAAAGAGTTGTATATGGTAAAGGGTTAAAGAACTGGAATGACTGCTGATCTGATGATCCAACACTAGGATGTTTGCTTGATGGTAACTTCAGATATAGTACCGTTTCACGGTGTTCGAGTTGATAAGCTGTGGAAATTCATCACTGTCCATTTCTTGTAATCTGAGAGCACCTCCTGTCAATACTTTCTTGACAACAAATGGGCCTTCCCAGTTAGGAGCGAATTTTCCCTTGGATTGATCTTGGTTGTCAATGATCTTCTTCAAAACCAAGTCATGTTGTTTAAACTGCCGTAGCCGAACTTTTCTATTGTAGGATCTGGCGATCCTTTGTTGATATAACTAACCATAGAAGATAGCTGCAGTTTGCCTTTCGTCTATTAGAGACAATTGGTGATACCTGTCTTGTACCCATTGGTCTTCATCCAACTGAGCATCTATCAACACTCTGAGGGATTCCATTTCTACTTCTTTGAGGAGTACTGCTTCCATCCCATAGGTTAATGCATAGGGGGTTGCCCCAATCGAAGTGCGCATTGATATTTTATAGGCTAACAGAGTAAGAGGCAATAAGTCAGGCCATCCTTTGTGGTTGGCGGACATCTTTTGCATGATCTTCTTAATGTTTTGTTAGCCGTTTCAACAATACCATTCATCTTTGGACGATGGATGATGGAGTTAAGATGTTGGATATGGAATTTACTGCATAATTTCTCCATCATTTTGTTGTTGAGGTTATTAGCATTGTCTGATACAATCACCTCTGGTTGTCCATATTGACAAATGACATTATTTTTGATGAAGGCAATGATGACTTCTTTGATAACCCTGGGGAAGGAGGCTGCTTCTACCCACTTGGTAAAGTAGTCAATCATGGTGAAGATGAATCGATGTCCATTACTGGCTTTAGGCTCAATGGGTCCAATCACGTCCATTCCCCACATTGAGACGGGCCAAGGCGAACTCATATTGTGGAGTTCCCTTGGAGGGGCATGGATAGCATTCCCATAAATCTGGCATTGATAGCATCTCCTAACGTGGTCATTGCAGTCAGCTTTGAGAGATAGCCAATAATGTCCCGTCCTGAGGATCTTTTTGACAAGGAGGGGGCCACTCATGTGTGGGCCACAGACTCCACCATGGATCTCATCCATGAGTCTCTGAGCTTGATCCTTATCTAAGCATCTGAGGAGACCTAGTCCTGCATCTCTCTTGTAGAGTGCATCTCCGCTCAGGTAGAATTTTATAGCAAGTCGATGGATCCGCCTCTTCTCAGTAGGGCTCGCCTCAGCGGGTGTAGATCCGTCTCGTAGGTACTCCTTGATATGCTGATACCAAGGATATTGGTTGGGAGGTAGCTCATCTGATACTTCTCTAACGAAGTTCCCATAAGCTGGTGCTTTGTGCAGGGTAATTGTGACGCTTGGCAAATGTCCCTTGTCAGAGATGTGTATCAAGGAGGCCAAAGTTGCTAATGCATTCGCAAAATCATTCCTACTGTAAGGAATATTTAGAAAGTAGATTTCTTCGAACTCCAAAGCTATCTTCAAAACTTGCCGATGGTAAGGCAACAAATGTAGCTCTTTGGTTTGATAGATTCCTATGGATTGTCTGACCACTAACTCCGAATCTCCAAAGATAGTTAACCGCCTGATGCCCATTGAACGGGCAAGTTTTAGTCCCACGAGACAGCCTTCATACTCAGCTGTATTATTGGTGCTGACAAACTGTAATTTGAAGGCGACGAGATACTGCTCCCCCGTACCGAATACTAGAACTGCTCCAGCTCTAGAACCTTCCGTATTAATAGCTCCATCAAAATACATCTTCCATGCTTGGAGTGTATTGTACTGATGATGTTACTGAACTGTCATGACCCCTTCATCGGGGAAGTATGTCTCCAAGGATTTGAAATCCCCTGTAGGTAAAGCGGCTAGTTGATCCGCAATCCCTTGACCTTTAATGGACTTTTGAGTCACGTAGATGATGTCAAATTATTGTAGGATCAACTGCCATATGGACAGTCGACAATTTAACATGGGTTTGCTGAACACGTATTTGAGAGGATCCACGTAGGATATGAGATGGGTTGTGTGACCATGGAGGTAATACTGTAACCTCATGGAAGCCCATGCTAAAGCACAATAAGTCCTCTCAATCAGAGTGTACTTGTGTTCACTGCTGCTAAATCTTTTGCTGAGGTAATAGATAGCTTGTTCTTAGCCTCTATCATCTTTCTGTCTCAGCATGCAGCCCATGGCATTGTCACTTACGGACAGGTACATGAACAGAGGAGCATCATCTCTGGGTGGTACCAAAATAAGAGCTTTGACTAGCTGTTCTTTGATTGTAAGGAAGGGTTTCTGGCACTCGTCGTTCCATTTCATGGAGGAGTTCTTCCTTAACAGCTTGAAGATTGGCTCACAGGTTGCTGTGAGTTGAGAAATAAACCTGCTAATGAAGTTGATTCTTCCCAAAAATTCTCGTATTTCCTTCTCTGTCTGAGGAATGGGCATTTTCGTAATGGCCTGGATTTTGGTAGGATCCAGCTCAATCCCTTTATGACTGACCAAAAATCCTAGCAACTTGCCTGATTTAATGCCAAAGGCACACTTGACTGGATTCAACTTCAAGTTGTACTTACGCAACCTGTTGAATAGCTTTTTGAGATGGTCTAAGTGGTCATCCTCCTTTCGGGATTTGACAATGATGTCATCCACGTAGACCTCTATCTCTTGGTGCATTAAGTTATGGAAGAGAGCCATCATAGCTCGTTGATAGGTAGTTCCGGCATTGATGAGGCCGAATGACAACCGTCTATAGCAAAAGTTTCCCCAAGGAGTGATGAAAGCAGTTTTCTCACGATCTTCCTCAGTAACCATGATCTGATGGTACCCCGCAAAGTAGTCAACAAAGGAGTACATGCTATATTGAGCAGTATTGTCAATGAGAATGTGGATGAATGGCACAAGAAAGCTATATTTAAGGCAAGCTTTGTTCAAATCCCTGTAATCCACGCAAACTCGCACCTTTCCTCCAGGTTTAGGCACGAGCACGATGTTGGATATCCACTCAGGATATGTAGACACCATGATGATGCCAGCTTGAAATTGTTTTACAATTTCTTCTTTCACCTTTAAACTCCACTCAGGTTTCAATTGCCTAAGCTTCTGCTTGACTGGCTTGAATCCCTCTTTAATGGGAAGGCAATGAAGAACAATGTCAGTGGACAAACCCACCATGTCTTCATAAGACCATGCAAACACATCCTGGAGTTAGGTTAATAGCGTAACCATGTCATTCCGTTGGTTTGGGGTAAGGTCTAAACCAATCTAGATTAACTTTTGGCTTTCAAAGGTTCCAAGATTGAAGGAAGTGGTTTGATCAAGGTTGGGTTTAGGTTTGTCTTTGACCCATTCTTGAATTTCTGGAGGCACCTCAACGTCCTCATGTATTTCCATCAAGGCTGAATTCATCTCTACATCAAAGGTACAATCCTTGTAGAGAAGAGGCATCGTATCAACAAGTACAGGCACATCTAAATGTAGGGTCCTGAAACAAAATATGCTTTCACTTAGTATATATAAAACGTTTTGATCATACACAGTGTTAGCATGTACTGACAAAATAAACTGCTAATACTGTATAGAAAAGTAAGCAGTTATGATATCTATAGGGCAAAAAGAGTTTCTGCCCGCTTTACCCTTGTCAACCAATGCAAGGAATGCTGCTTCAATTGGCAAGGATAAAGTCCGGGTGGACTGCATTGATAGAGGAATTGTCATTACCTCTTCCCAAATGATGGCCAATACGTCTGGGCAATCATCGTCTGGGGTGTATCTGTTTGTATGCTCATCATGGACGATGATGCGTATGCCCGACATTATTCGGATAATGTTTTGCTTAATTCTTTGTTTCTCTTCTTCCACTGTGGGATCGAGAACAAAGATTTCTTTTGCTTTGAACGGCACTGGCTTGGGAAATAGCATAGCCATCACGCTAGCTGCCACCTTTACAGGAGGTTGTATGGACTTGGAGTTTGAAGGCGAAGATAAACGCCTCGTGGTTGAAGCTGAAGGAATCTGAGGATGCTTATGAGGATTCCTCTAACTAGAACTGACAGAATAGCCTAGTCTAGCTGTTCCAGTTTGCCTGGCTACTTGAATGGGGTATTTAATACCTTGATGATCTTTACCTAGCCCTTGTCCTGGCTGATGACCCAAGGACATCATTTCCTGAGTAGCCGACATTACTTCGGCAGAGATCTTAGGTACGGAAAATGTCGTTCCAATAGAATGGTACTGAGTATTGCTCACTTCCAAGGCATAAAAACTGACCGGCTCAACATCTGCATTAGCGTTGATGAATGGCATGTCCCCATATTGAGGACACTCCGGTTCAGCATTAATCGTGACTAAGCTATTGTTGATAATGTATTTCAGTTGCTGATAAAGGGTGGAGGGGACTGCCCCAACCATATGAATTCACGGTCTTTCCAAGAGCAGGTTGTATCCCGAATCTATCTTGAGCACGTGGAAAGATACGCAGAATGTATGGGGACCAATTTTGATTGGCAGCTCAATTACTCCGACCGAATTCCGGCTGGCTCCGTCAAAAGCTTTGATGACCGTATGGCTACCCCAGATTTGGTTGAGATTAAAATTCATCTTTAACAATATGGCGTATGGACAGATATTTAGAGATAAGCCTCCATCTATTAATACTTCAGCCAGTAGATATCCGGAGGATAAGACCGCAATATGTAACGGCTTGCAATGACCGGTCCCTTTGGGCGGTATATCGTCATCAGTGAAGGATATCACATTGTTGTTAAAAATGTGATCAATCAAGTGTTGAAACTTTTCTGTATCCACTGATTCTAGTAGATAGACTTCTTCTAAAACCTTCAATAAGATCTTCCGGTGATCCTCGAAAGTTAGTACTAAGTCCAAAATTGAAATCTGGTGTAGAGCCTCTCAACCATAGAACCACCTTGGCTTCATGATGACCCATAGTGCGGAGGAATTTTTCAATCTTCTCCATGGGTATTTTCCCCTTTGATTTGATGGTATATTTCATCACCCGTTGGGGAAGATACAGTGGATTTTCCTTCAACACTGTAGCAGTTGTATGTGAGGTGGATCCTTCACCTTCACCATAATTCCACGAAACTATGTACAAGCTAACAATAGGATATTGTGCTCTTCATGGTAAGTTGATTGGCTCAGGAGTGGCCACTTTCAAAGGATTGTTGTTTCCTCTGAGTTGAATTGTTAGTATAGTGAGTGGCTTGATATTGTCATCAGCCTCTGCAGAGATAACTGTTATAAATCCCTTCCACTTAGTAGGACAGATATTCTCACTCCCACGTAGCACAGTATCATTGTCTGCTAGTTGTAAGACACCGCTGTCAATGAGATTCTGGATAAGGTGGCGGAGTGCCCAACATTCTTCTGTTCTGTGACCGCGAGAATGGGAGTGATATTGACATACTCCATCAGAATTGTACCGTCCTGAACGGGGGTTGATTGGAGGTAGAAGAGAATTGATCCTTCCTTCATTGATTAGCATCTGAAGGATTTCCTCCATGGGTTGGCCCAGATGTGTGAATTCCCTTCTGTTGGCAAAATTACGATGAGCTTTGGCATTCGCTCTCTTTGCCACTTTGTCCTCCAAAGTTTCATTTTCTGAAGGTGACGAAGAAATATTCCTGACAAGAGGAAGGAGAATAGCATGCTCCTGGCTTACTAATTGGCATGTAACTTGATGCTGGCAAGTCACCAGTTCTACCAATTGATCGATCTGTTTGCATAGAGCTTTCATCTTACGTTCCATTGTGAATTGGAATTTGGCATAATCCCATTTGTTAACACCGCCTTGGTGGTTTGAGATGACTCGCCACTGAAATTGGAACTCTGTCCATTGCTCCAATTTATTATGTTGACATCTTCCTCCTTGTGTTGAGGAAGAGAGTTGTCATGAATGTGAGGTTGATCTGGTTTGGTAACCACGATTTCCCCATTGTCTATCAAGTCTTGGATCTTGTGTTTTAAGGCCCAACAATCTTGAGTATCATGTCCAGGTGCCCCGGCATGATACGCAAATTTCTTAGCAGCATTGAAACACCGTCCATTAGGGCTGGCTGGTGGAAGAAGATGCGTGATTTTCTTCTGTATTATCAGAAGAGTAAGAATGTTCTCGAGAGAGTCCCCTAAGGGTGTGAACACTCGAGGGCGTTTAACTTATTCACCTTTTGGCAATGAAGGATTTGAAGACTGAGCTTGAAAGGGAGTGTAACTTCTCCTTTGAACAGGCATGTTCTGATTACCTTTTTGACCCTGCAGTATCAGGAAAACATCTTCCTCTTCCTTTTTATGTCTGGGGGTTGTTTCCATAATTTCCAGACTAGATGTGCTCAGCAACAGCTTTAAGGGAAGCTAGGTCTTGAATCTTTCTTGACTTCAATCCCATCTCAGCCATCTCCCCATGTTTGATCATTTTAAAAAATGGTTTACCGATGCCGGCTAACAGTCTTTCCTAGAAAGGAGCTTCTTGTATGTTTATGAAGGTCATGACCATTTCTGATTCTGTCATGGAAGGAATAACTTGGGCAGCCAGGCGTCTCCACCTTTGAGTATACTCTCTAAAAGATTCATTAGATTATTTCTTAACCTTGGTAATCTGATACCGGTCAGGAGCCATTTGAGACTGAAAGCTATATTGAGTGAGGAAAGCGTGTGCTAGCTCTTCCCAGCTATGGATCTTGGAGTTGTCTAATCTAGTATACCATGAACGGGCTTCTCCAGTCAGACTTTTTTGGAATAGCTGCATTCTGAGCTTCTCGTCCTCTGCATAAGATCCAAGTTCTCCAATGAATACCTTCAAATGGGTATAAGGATCTCCTAACCCGTCATATTTTTCGAAGTCAGGAGTTTTAAACTTTTCTGGATAATGAACACCAATGAATATACAAAGGTCAGCATATGAAACACTCCCGTGCGCTCCAATTCCTTTGATAGAGCGAAGGGTCTCTTCCATCTGAAGAACTTTCTTTTTGATGTCACCGGTGTCTGGATCTCTTGTGAGATGGGTGTCATCATGAATTTTGTTGGTCGTATCCAACTGCAGTTCAGGTATTGTAACGACCTGGGCTCCCCCTTGTGTAGAGGATTCAGTATGTACGGGTATTTTTGGACCTTGCGTAGATTGTCGTAGTTCTTTAAGCAGAACAACCAAATATGTAATTTGTTTGCTTAATCCGTCGAATTCCTTGCGAGAAACAGGATTAAGGTCAGTCTGGTCGGATGATGACATAATTGGCTGTAGGCCCGCGACCTTTGTGGATTTTGATCAGGTAGTAGGTCCGATGGATTCCCTGCGAAAGACTTGCATAGTTTAGTCTTTAGGGAATGTAAATTAACATGCTATGTGATGTGTTCGTTTTAGGAATTTTATCCTGAAAAATGGATGTTAGTTGTTCGTAATAGCATGTCAATTTTAAACATGCGTGTATACACGTTTCTTCATATCTCTCATTACATGAATATGGCATGAATATTGTAAGTAATGCAAAAGCATGAAGAGACTTTCCTCCGTGTTGGGTTTATCAGAGGCTGACCTATCTTAGGTTACTCTCACGACTTTTTGGCATTAAGGTTCCCAAATCATTGTAATTTACTCGACGGGAATTAAATCCGGTCTTTCAACTGGAGCGAATTTGGGTGGTGCCTTTCCTGAGCCTCTTGGAATTAGTCTTCCTACGAGTCCAGTAATCAAACACCGACGGGATAGCCTCCTGATGGAGGGACCACACAACATACATTCACATACATCGTGTCTCACCGTATATGAAAATGATGACATGTGCGAAGCACTAATATCACAAGCAGATATGGTGCAAAGCACTAAGTGCAATAAGGAAATGCATTCGTACACATTTATCATAAATGTAAATGCAACATCCACACACAAGTAGATAATAGTTTTGAAAAGATTGTAGTAGCGGCTTAAGTCCTCTTACTGGAGTCCCTAGCATAGTCGCCACCTGTCGACGTCGGAATTTTTATTTGTCCCTTTTCGTTACCTGTTTTTTTGTGTTCTCATTTTATGTGAGATTTGTTTGAAAAAATAAGTGAAAAAGGTCTGACATGTGTAATGTCGACGATTGGACTATATAAGTCGCCAGTTGGTTTTTTAACTGGTTGTACCAACACAACCGAGAAAAGGTTTGCACATTGACCCAGTGATGTGACACTGCTAAACGGGTCTGTGAAACCGAGATTTATTTAGGGTCCGGGGACTTGCTTATGCGGAGGGAAGGTGTTAGGCACCCCCCGACATCCGTGTTGCCACAGTGACCGCCACTTTTTAAGAAACTATTATCTGAATGTGTGTGTGTGTGTGTGTGTGTGTGTGTGTGGGTCAATGTGCTATTTTTTGGAAGTAGTGCTATGCCTCGTTTGCACCTATATACAAAGGGTTTGAATATATGTAAAAATTCAGTTTTAAACAAGATATAGCAGTGATGTTTTTGAAAAGAAGTTTTTTCAAACCCTTGTGCTCAATAGTAATTGAGGCCTTTGATACTTCCATTTTATTCCGTATTCGGCTGGATTAATTTTATTTTACAGATGCGAGGCATCTGTATGAAAATAATGTACAAAAGGTGCTAAACTCCTCATGGGTATGAAAACCATCTGAGGTAATTCAGACATCGCAGATAAATTTACAAGCTGCTTACAGCTGAAAAGGTCCATCACGGGAACCGAATCTAGATTCAGTGGACTGAATCTGTGATCACATGATTCCTAGGCTCACATGATGCCGCAATTGATATAAACGCAGTAAGCAGGTATATATATAAAAGCCGTAAATATATATATATATATATATATATATATATATATATATATATATATATATATATATATAAAGACATGATCACCAACCACGAAGCACCTCCATGGGGGATCAGAAATGTAAATAAAGCTATAAAAGCTATCAACCGCCACGAAGGAAACTCTAAGCGGGACGAAATGTACAGAAAGCAGTAAAAACGGTCAACCACCACGAAGTAAACTCCAGGTGGGACGAAATGTATATATATATATATATATATATATATAAGCGATAAACGCACCGGATATAAAATCCAGGCTCATCGGACAAAGTCCGACAACAGTTAATATATATAAGTATATATATATATATATATATATATATATATATATATATATATATATATATATATATTAAAGCATTAAACGCTCCAGACCAAAGTCTAGGCTCATCGAACAGAGTTTGACTGGCAATTTATATATATAAATGTATATATATATACAAAAGCAAGTAAATGCTCCAGACCGAAGTCTAGGCTTAATCGAGGCATAACTCGATAATGTTAGTTCATATATATATATATATATATATATATATATATATATATATATGTATATACAAACTGAAATAAAACCACGGACCGAAGTCCGGGCAAACAAACGCAACACGACTCTCAACTTAAAGAAGGGTGTGTGCAAAGATGGAGTAAAATGCTTTAAAGTGTGTAAGAAGGTTTACAATTGGCTGTCAAAGAAGACTTCTATATCTTTAAAGTAGATAAACACTGGCTTTTGTAGGTACAAAAATAGCTATATGTGAGCTCACAGGTGTTTAAAATGGGAAAGCACTCAGTATATTGCAAGTACGGAGCAAATTGGACCGGGCTTCCTCGCTCTTTCTCTTCTTAAAATAGGCACCCCAAGCCCTCTATTTATAGAGGGTTGAGCCGCAGGTGTACCAGAGGCTACACGGGTTGCCCTAGTTTTACGGGTCGCGTCGTCTCGTAGTACGTGCACGCGGGTAACGTGATGTCCACTCAAACTTTTAGAATTGCAATCCGGCCATCTGACTGAGGTATATAGGACCTATTTCGGACCGCCGTTGTTGAGAGTTACGCAAAGACATGGGATTAGAGATTGTACGAAGTCATGAAGATGGGACGATACCCTCCGGTCTTCAGCTTCAAATTCTATCCGATATCCTGCGCAATAGTCACTCGGGATTGGTTCTTCTGAGCTTTTGTGGGATATTGTTGTGTAGAAATATATGTCTGAAATGTTGAGACGACGTGATATGGCGTCATGGTGGCGAGATGACGACTTAGCCCCTCACCGGGGTTATCTCCTGTTTGGGCTGATAAAGCAGACGTTGCTCAGGGTTATCTCTGAGATTGAACTGCTGCAATGGTTGAAGGTCCTCAGTGTCATCTCTGAGGTGTGCCTGTCCTCTCGGTGTTATATCCGGGTTGGTACTGAGTATCTCGTTGTGAGCACCAAGATTGAAGTTGCTTGCATTTGAAACAAGCATTTCCGGGGTTATCACCGGAACTGCATTCCTTGGGGTTATCACCAAGGTTGGTAGCTATTCCTATGGTTGGGACTGAGACTGGATACCTCGGGGTTATCTCCGAGATTAATCGGTCTTCTCCGGTGTGTGTTCCGGTATTGGATCTGCATGCCTAGGGGTTATCTCCGAGGTTGGATTTGTTACTCCCGGTGTGTATTCTAGGATTGATGCTGAACTTTCGATAGTATCCGAACTGGATATGAACTGTCTTCCAGGGTTCCCTCTTAAAAGACAAATCTGTCCTCCTGCAATGTTAGTGACAGGTGTACAGAAAATTTTGAGTGTCTACAATCGCAATCTACTAGATGGGAACGAGTTCGATCTTTCAATTGCAGCAGATCTGAGTGGCACCTTTCCTTAGCCTCACGGGATTATGCTTCTCTGTAGTCCAGTAAACAGCCACTAACGGGTTTACCTAGTGGTGGATGAATCACACATCATACATTCACATACAATCATTGTGCCTCACCGCATGCAATATGATGATATTATGTGAAGCACTAATATAAAGCATTGTAAAGAAGCATTCATTCACAAACATATATTCTAAAGAAAGCATTCACACACATACAGATAAAAGGGAATTGAAAATATTAAAATGCGGCTTAAGCCCTCTAACGCTCCTCAGCGGAGTCGCCACCTATCGACGTCGGAAAATTTTTGATTTTCCTAATGTGTTTCTACCCTTTATATCTTGCTAGGTTGGTTAATTTATTTAAAGGGTGAGTTTTAGGAAAGGACCGACATACATGTTGACGATTTGAAAAGATTGATTTTAATGATTGGGCTGAATTAGACAGAGCCACCAGTTGGTATAAGTTAAAATGGTTGTACCAACTCAACCGAAGTTTTAAAAGGTTTTCGCACTACGGCCCAATATGTGACTCTATTTAATTTAAAACCTAGAGTGAAAATAGAGGAATAATTTAAAAATTTTAAGAAGAATCTATATGGTTTACTATTTGAAAAATAATTGAGAAAATAAGGGTTATGAAAATTCAAAACCTAGAATGAGATTTTTGTATCTGAAAATTTTATTTAAAGAAATAAATTTCAAATGAAGATATATTATTAGATTAAATTAAATGT
Source organism: Panax notoginseng (assembly GCA_016801055.1). Taxonomy (NCBI): domain Eukaryota; kingdom Viridiplantae; phylum Streptophyta; class Magnoliopsida; order Apiales; family Araliaceae; genus Panax; species Panax notoginseng. The sequence goes on along the minus strand of CM029022.1, from coordinate 144,487,423 downwards.
GTATATGTATAGATACGTATATACTTGGAGATGTGTTATATATCATTTAGCTAAACAAGAGGATTGATTATTTAAATTAATCATACAAGAATATATGAAAAGCTTCATTATAAGAAGCTGGTAGTAGTCAAGCGTTAGAAATCTTTTAAAAAAAAAATTAAGAACGTGGCAAGTCAGAATAATATATATGATAAGCCATATGAAAGAGACTAATTGAATGTAGCAAACTGTATTAAGAGGGTTACTAGACGTTAAATTAAATGTCTAGTCTAATATATGAGTATATAAATCATTTTATGATTTATGAAGAATGTGTATGTTTACGTAATATGGTAAATATATTAACTTATATATGGTATATGTACATAAATTGATATAAACAGTTTATAATGTGAGAAAATAAAATTATTAATTATTTTCTATATGTGATGTATGTAGGTTTGGTGTAACTGGTAATTGGGAGTTAATGAATATATATTATATATGTATTTATTAAGTTGGGAAAAATAAAATTATTGGGAACAATTTGTGTGATGAAGCAAAAATAGGCGAGTTAAGCATACAATATTTATATATACTTTTCCCAAGAGTATTAGAAAAAAAAATTCTTATATGAAATTAGTTTAATAGAGAAAAGATATTATATTTATCGGAATATCTTAAGAAAGTAAATAAATTCTTAATTGAATTTATGTTAACGAGCTAAGGATATTATATTATAATATCTTGGATATGTAAATAATTATATTTGTATAAGAAATTATGTGTAGCATATTTATTTTACCATTATAATATAAATATGTAATTTAAGTATGTTATGTTATGTTTTATATATATCAATGGAAAGCCACATAACCTAATTATATATTAGGTAAGGTAATTAAATAACCTAAGAGTTATGGTATTGAGGAAATGTTAGTATTTAAAAGTCTAACCTAATAGATTAATTTTGTCTATTTCAAGTGATTGATAATTTAAAATCTAATTAAAACAAACCTAATTAGGTTATTGATTAAAGAGATATGTGTAAGTAATTAAATTCCATAAGAATGGGAAAGGAAACCTTAAATAAATAATGGGACCTTTAAAATAATATACAACATTTAGTAAGTAATTACACTATTAGTGCATCAACAAAATAATTACAAAAATAATGCACTTTTTCATATTTATTTATAATATTAGTGCAATTAGGATTCCTTAATTTAGGGAAATAGTATAGGATTCAATTCACAATAATAAGGAAACCTAGAATCAAGGAGAAATAACTGCCATAATTAATAATTCAAATTCAAATATCTGGAATCTAACAACAAAAACAAATTTAAGTTCAAAATATTCATTAACTCTAAGTCAGTAAGTCCAATAACCCAAACAAAACAAATTACTTGTACATCCGAAACCATAAAAATAATACCCGATATATACAAACTTTTCCTTTCTTAACGAAGAGAGAGCAGAGCATTGGCCGCCATTGTAATCTGGTGCGAGCCACCTCAAGTAGAAACCTTCATCTTTGAATATTACAGTGGACTCACAGAGTAAATATTAGTCAAGCTTCAGCAACTAGATAGAGAAGTATGTCCATTTGGTTTTTCACAATTTCTTCATGTCCGAAAATTTCAATTCCAAGTTCATGTTCAAAAGAAAATAAGAACACTACATAGGAAAGAGAGAGACAAGAGAGTGATGTATAATGTAATGTTGATAACCAAACCTTCGTACCAAGGTAACCATGGTCTGAAAGAACACTGCCGTATGACTTGGTTACCATGGTCTGAAAGTTTGGCAACCAACTACATGAAGGTTTGGCTACCATCTGCATCACATTCAAAATAAATTGGTAACTTAATAAAACTGAATTGGTTACCTTGGTATAAAGGTTTGACTACCAACTGCACTATGAAAAACCTGTAGGTGTGGATGTGGATTGGTTACCTTGGTACGAAGATTTTGTTACCTTGGTATGAAGGATTGATTACCTTGATGTGAATGTTTGATTACCAACTGTACTATGAAAAAACTGAAGGTGTGGAGGTGGATCAATATATTCTCCATTGTGGGGTTTAAAAAGAGAGAAATTAGAAACAACACAGGAAAGGAAAAAAGGGTAACATACGAGAACGTCGAGATCGTCGTGGATGGGGGTTAGGAGGACGTCAGAGAAGCGATTGAGGTTTTTGATATGAAAGAAGATCACTAGATGAGAGAAGGACTGCAATTTATTTGATTCAACTGTATGGTGGAGTGTGGTTTCAAAATAAGTAAGGCTGAGCATTCTTTTGGGTTCGCTTCTCTGATCGGATTTATTTGAGAACACCAATAGACATTGCCATTATAGACCATGAAAAGAAGAGAACATATATATATATATATATATATATATATATATATATATATATATATATAGAGAGAGAGAGAGAGAGAGAGAGAGAGAAAGAATGCGTTGAATGAAGATGAAGGGTGATGATTAACTAATATAGTTGTTCTAGATGAGGAGAGAGAGAGGAAGTCATGGGGATAACTAATCCCTAAATTAAAGAATCCTAATTACATATTAATTCCCTAAATTAAGGAATCCTAATTATACTAATATTATAAATAAATATGAAATTGTATTAATTGTGTAAATATTTTATGAGTACACTATTGTTGTAATTATTTTCAAAAATATAATAGAATATGTAATTCATCAATAAATAATTAGGGTAACATATATTAAAATTATTAGACTATGTTTATTACATGGCCCAAAACAATTAACGGAGAAGCCCAAAAGAAATAAAATGCAAGGCCATACTTAGCCCATTTGATTAAGGGTATTTTAGACCTTTGATTAATCTAATTTGTGCATTAAAATAAAAGGAAAATGGAGGAGTTGTTGGGCATATATATAGTTGGCCACATTAGCCTTTTAAGGCAAAAAAGTTTAAGCTAATCAAGTCCCAAAATTAGAAACTCTTACATACAAGGACAAGTGTGTCATGTGTTGGTTGATTTCGCAATCACTAAACACGCGCAAGTATACGCGGTCTAACAAGTAATATAGTGATAAGGAGAGTGTCGTACTACTATTTACTAGTAAGAACACAAAGAGAGAAAAAGAGAGAGAGAGAGAGAGATTCGGATTCTTGAGAGGAGGAGTATATTGTTCATGCATCCCAAGTTACTAACATACTTTGGAAAGAAAAGAAGAGCATCCCATAAGACAAGGTAAAAACCAAACCCTAGTTTCTATGTCATGTATGCTCTGTGTGATCTTGTGAGAGATTCATGGAAGGACAAGTTCTAATAGGCTAGAGTCTCATATGAATGATAAATCTTGTGTATAGTATATTTATCTTGCTCATCTATATAGTTTATGTTGGGAAATTTTGGAAAAAGGAAGCTAAAGTAGTTTTGGGAAAAACCCTAATTTAAGGGGTGATCATTGCTTTTTATTTTGAAATCTACAAATGGTTTTTGTGATTTTGCTTCTTGGTATGCTAGAACTATGAGTTAAGAGCAAAACCCCTTTGGAATCATGTAAAAATGTTAAAAAATGAGTGAGATATGGATTTATTACTAAAACACCTCAACTAAAGAACTCTTGTGCCATAGTAGTCACTTCTGGACCAATTTTTGGGACCAAAACAGATCCAAATTTGATGTTTGATGAATGAAAACTGTATTTCGGGAAGATACAAATCCAACGAGTCATATTGGACCCAAATCGGAGCTGTAGATTTCATTTAATTCAAATTTAGGTGAAGGACCCCAAATCTGGAAAAAAAAAATCATAAAAGCAATTGCCGGTTCAGCTGTAACCGGACCAGCCGGAATTTTTCGGCGGCCGGTTCGGCCATTTTCAGGCAGGTTCCGGTGGTGGTTCTTGGACCCAAATTTTTATACAATTCTAAAGAATATTAAGATATTTAATCCAAAATTTTTCTGGGCAGTTAGCTAATTATTAAATAATTAGTGGTTTAAACTCATTTAAAATCATTTTAAACTTTACTAATTTATAACTTTTAATGCAATTAATGGATTATTAAGCTAATTACATGAAATTTGAATGTAATTAAAAATTTAATTATTATCTAAGTAGTATTGGGTGATAATTAAGTAGAGTTAGTATTAATAGAGTAATTATTGATGATTTAATTAAGATTAAATAATAAATAGAGTTAAACTATTGATTAATATTAAATAATGATTAAAGAATGCTTAAGTAAGATTATGTAATAATGTAATTACTTACTTACATTGACATAAAATTTATAAAATGATTATTTATTATTTAGTTAATATTAAATAATAAATAAGAAAAAAAATGATAATTAATTATTCATAAGTTAATAAGAAAGAAAATAATTAAAGACTTATGAAGTAAATTAATTATTCTTAAATTAATAAGAAAGAATAATTAAAGACTTATGAAGTGAATTAATTATTTATTTTTTAATGATAAATAAATAAATAATTAATATTAAATAAGGATAAAGGTTGATTAATTATTCATTAATTAATAGTAATGAATAATTAAAGACTAATAAATCAAATATTTATTATGCAAGGATAAATAATTAATTAATTAATATTAAAATAATAATTAAAGACGAATAATGTTAATTATTCAATATTTAATTAACATTAAATAATAAGTAGATATAATTAGCTATTATTTATTAAATAATAACTAAATGTAATCAACTAATTACTATTTAACTAATATTAAATGGTAATTAAATGAAGATAGAGTTAATAAATAAAGATTATTTAAATGGTTCATTAATTAAATAATTATAATAAATTGTTTAAGGATCTAATTAATAAGTGTTTATTATTTAAGAAAGACCTTAAAAGTTTATAAAATCATTAACCTAAGATTTATTAATTATCTTATAGGGTTAATGATGGTACATTATACTATGTGTACATTGTGATTGAATTATTTGCTAGATAATAACATAAGTAAACATATAGACGTACAATTATACGCAGTACTAATTAGTAGATTATCAATGCTAGGTCATTCTAAAGAGTTTTAATTAACGCTAGTTAGCCGTAGCTCGTCGGATAGGCAAATCTCCTAACTCAAACTCAAGTTATTATGTTTCAAGCATGCTAGTGGATTAATTATTGACAATTATTCCACATCTTTGATTATTGATTCGCACTCAGTGCATGTTGCATATGTTCATCACGTATGAAAGGCCGATCACCTTCATTACCATAAGGTTTAGTTAAATTTGTTCATGGTCTTTGTTGACCACTCAGCATAATTATTCAATTTTTCAGTTATTGAAGTTTTGATTCATGTTCTTTCTCAACTATATTACATTGTTGAAAACTTGAAAGCTTATTCCTTTTCAATCATGATATATCTTCATTGTACTTAAACTTGCTGGGCAAAATAGTTGTTCATCCTTGCTATATCATGATAACAAATTTCAGATTAAAACGAAGGCTCGAAGAACGACAGTGGTAAAGGCGAATTCCAAGTTTAGAATATTTTGCATTTAGAACTATTAAGTTATCTGATACAAATGACATTATAAAACTTTTAAGTTGTTGAAGGTATGTATTAAGTTAAGGTTGTAGACCTTGGGGATTATGTTGTAAAAGTTTATTGTATAAACAATTTATGCTTATATCTTTCGCAATAGTTATAGAAATGATGTATCGTAACGTACCAGATCTGAGGTAAAAAGTACCCGGATTTGGAGATGTCATAGTTGGTATCAAAGCCGTAGGTTATAAACCTTAGGTAGGGTTACCTTAGGCTATAACCGCGGAGACGATGATAATGAATAAACTCAGATTGAGTTTAAGTGATAAGAGATGAATTTAGGAAATTCATCATTAAAGTAAAGAAAAAGATAAATAAAATTCAAAAAAGAATCTTGAAGAAATATAAATATAAGAATTTAGAGTTATCTAACTCCAGTAATAAAGATGAAAAGTGATAATAAATAGTTGATGTCTATAAGATGAAAAGTATAAATAAAATCATAATATAATATGATTAAAGAGAAGAATAAGAAGATCGTAGAATAAAACGATCGTAAGTATAAGGAGAAATGATTGCTAAATAAGATCACGACGTAATCAGATTAAATTGTTGAATAACATATGATATGTTAAGTGATTGGAATGATATAGCTTGACGCTATAAAGAGAATGTACTATGGAATGGTACGATGTAAATTCAGGTAAAAGTGGTAAATGTTAAGATACAGATTAAAGAAAATTTGTATTAAAAAAAGAGAAAGTTAGGATCATGTGGGATTTCAATTGAGGACTTATGTCAGCAGCTAAGTTGTATGATTCTTTGTATGGGCGAGGAATTGTACTTGGTATAACAACCACTTAGTTTTTTATACTGATAATCATTAAAATGTTTGTGTCGCGTTATTTGCTATATACATGTTGAGAATGTAATTCTTTTCTCATGTGTATAACGAATAGGTAGAGAATATAAGGTTAGGTGCGAGTTCTTAAAATTCATACTTATGGTATGTTTGTGACTATAATCGTATGGTATGTTTTTGAACCCCTCAGCGAATGGATGCCTATGGTTTGACTAGGATAAGTTTTTAAACTCATATTATTGTGGCAAGTTCCTAAACTTCCAAAGTGTGGTAAGTTTGATGAATTGGGGTATAGAAAAGTTGTGAATGGAGAATTGAGGATGATAGGAATATATAGAATTATTAAGCAATGGATCATTATAGAAAGTAAAGATGATGGTGGAAGCATATGTATTCCAAATCTTCTAGCTATGCTAGATTTCAAAATTTTTGACATCAAGCTAAATTTGCACTATGGTGCCTTAAAAAAATAAATTTTGTTGTCAGTAACATAGGGTGACAAAGGTGTGTATGTGGATTGTGAGCCACTAACATCTCATTATCTGTTACGACATGGTAACATTACAACTGATTTTTTTATGGTTTTGAATCGTTTAAAGAAGAGTCTATGCTAATTGCTTCGGCTAGACAAAAATAATTTAAAATATATCAAAATATATTTTATATATCATCAATACATCATGGAACCTGGTGCAGAGATGATAAAAATGACGGAGTCATCAATACAGTATTACCTAGTGTTGGATGTGATCTAAGGATCGTCATCCCATTATGGTATGATGTATTATGATAAAATCACCAGATGACGGAATCCTCAAACGGACTGTAAATACAGTGCGGTATCATGACGTCATAAAATGATTTTTAGAATTTTAAACAAGTTAAAGAAAAGTCAATGCCAATTAAAGTGGCTAGACAAATGTTTCGATTGATGTTCGAATTATTGATATGCGTCTAAGCTATTTAATTTAGCTAGGCAAATGTTTATGAAAATTTAAGTATTTCATTGAGAATTTATCCCGAACCAAATTATTTTGGTACGGAATCTTATGCTATATCTGAGGTGAACAACCCTGATTGGATAAAATAATCCAATCTAGTAGCGCAAATAGTCGCTAGATAAGATTGATACGTTGTAAACGACGTAGGGTACGATAGGCTGATCACCTAACGTACGCGTATCTGTACTAGGCTGATCACCTAGTACAACATGTTTATAGAATTAGTTGCGGTGAATACCGTTAGACCTGAGAGTTCATGGTCTATATGACCCCTCAACATAATATGAAAAGTTTTTAACTTCTTAAAAAGCGTAGCAATGGTTGAATGAGATGATAGAAGAGAATTTCTCAGATGATAAAAATGTAAAGGTTAAATTGAAAACCTATTTTCGATGAATAGAAGATACAAAGATTAGTAGACTGTAATTTAGAGGACAAAATTCGTAGAAGAAGGGGTGAATGTGACAACCCAAAAATTTAGAGAATCTTGAATGATTAAGTTAAAGGTTAAAGTTTAAAATTTAGAGTGAAAATAGAGAAATAATTTAAAATTTTTAAGAAGAACCTATATAGTTTACTATTTGAAAAATAATTGAGAAAATAAGGGTTATGAAAATTCAAAACTTAGAAAGAGATTTTTGTATGTGAAAAATTTATTTAAAGAAAAAATTTCAAATGAAGAGATATTATTAGATTAAATTAAATGTGAATACGTATAGATACATATATACTTGGAGATGTTTTATATATGATTTAGCTAAACAAAAGGATTGATTATTTAAATTAATCATACAAGAATAAATGAAAAGCTTCATTATAAGAAGCTGGTAGTAGTCAAGCGTTAGAAATCTTAAAAAAAAAAAAATTAAGAACGTGGCAAGTCAGAATAATATATATGACAAGCCATATGAAAAAGACTAATTGAATGTAGCAAACTGTATTAAGAGGGTTACTAGACGTTAAATTAAATGTCTAGTCTAATATATGAGTATATAAATCATTTTATGATTTATGAAAAATATGTATGTCTATGTAATATGGTAAATATATTAACTTATATATGGTATATGTACATAGATTGATATAAACAGTTTATAATATGAGAAAATAAAATTATTAATTATTTTCTATATGTGATGTGTGTAGGTTTGGTGTAACTGGTAATTGGGAGTTAATGAATATATATTATATATTTATTTATTAAGTGGGAGAAAATAAAATTGTTGGGAGCAATTTGCGTGATGAAACAAAAATAGGCGAGTTAAAGCATATAATATTTATATATACTTTACCCAAGAGTATTAGAAAAAAAGAATTCTTATATGAAATTAGTTTAATAAAGAAAATATATTATATTTATCGGAATATCTTAAGAAAGTAAATAAATTCTTAATTGAATTTATGTTAACGAGCTAAGGATATTATATTATAATATATTGATATGTAAATAATTGTATTTGTATAAGAAATTATGTGTAGCATATTTATTTTACCATTATAATATAAATATGTAATTTAAGTATGTTATGTTATGTTTTATATATATCAAAGGAAAGCCACATAACCTAATTATATATTAGGTAAGGTAATTAAATAACCTAAGGGTTATGGTATTGAAGAAATGTTAGTATTTAAAAGTTATACTAACCTAATAGATTAATTTTGTCTATTTCAAGTGATTAATAATTTTAAATCTAATTAAAACAAACCTAATTAGGTTATTGATTAAACAGATGTGTGTAAGTAATTAAATTCCATAAGATTGGGAAAGGAAACCCTAAATAAATAATTAGGGTAACATATATTAAAATTGTTAGACTATGTTTATTACATGGCCCAAAACAATTAAAGGAGAAGCCCAAAAGAAATAAAATGTAAGCCCATACTTATCCCACTTGATTAAGGGTATTTTAGACCTTTGATTAATCTAATTTGTGCATTAAAATAAAAGAAAAATGGAGGAGTTATTGGGCATATATATAGATGGCCACATTAACCTTTTGAGGCAAAAAGATTAAGCTAATTAAGTCCCAAAATTAGAAACTCTTACACACAAGGACAAGTGTGTCATGTGTTGGTTGATTTCGCAATCACTAAACACGCACAATTATACGCGGTCTAACAAGTAATACAGTGATAAGGAGAGTGTCGTACCAACGAGGAACTATGACTAATATTTACCAAGTACCTATTGTTTATCGCTAAAGCCTTATTCGAACAGCAGTAAATGGAAGGGAGATTAATATAATTAAACTAATTAACAAAGCAAGTAAATGGATAATGAATGGAAATCTAAGGAAATACAAGCTAAGGTCACAACTTCACCCCCACACAGGCATTCTGTCGAACACCTGGCGTGTTATGTTTCATCAAACTAGCTACCCTATCTCTCTTTGGTCTTAAAGGTCACAACAATTTGTCGGCTGAGAACGTACATGTGCTTATGCACCTCTGTCGAGGTATGCACAAACATAACCTCTCCAGATCCACCCAAAAGGGAATAGAACAGAGAAGAACGTCCAAACTAGATGCAATCCTACATATGTTTATGCGAATCATTCATAGCAAGGATTTAAGCATAGGTTCTCAATTAGGTCGCACATGGTGCACAGAGATATGTCTATTCTATGCACAACTTATACAGTCGAAACCCACAATCACATGCCAATATATTTAGGTGTAAATCAACAATTCATTTGTCGATATCATGCAGATTACCAAAGTCATCACTAATGTCTTAGCAAGAATCATAAAGCACAAATATATTAACCCAAATCATATGGCGCCAACCAAAGAGATACAGACAGTCAATCCAAATAACAAAGGGATCCATTATAACCTTAGAGCCAATAATCAGTTCATAATTAATAAACCAAATACAAGTAGCAAATTAGACAACATTTATAGATTACAAGACTAGAGAAGATAAATGGATAAGAGGAAACTCTGTCAAGGCCTTTCAACCTCCGTATACTCTGCTCAAATCTAGCTTTCTAATCCGTGTCGTTCGTTGCTCTTGTGCTCCAAAGAAATACAAACTTCTCCCTAAATTTACCTAATCTATATTTACAGACATCAACTAGGGGAAAGGAAGAGAAATTGCAAAGAAAACTAAAACCTAAGCTAAGCTAACTAAAAAAAACTATGATATAGGATGTCTTATTTTAGTTATGCAGCTGCCCCCCTCTTATATCCGTTTTTTACCTTCAAGCTAGGTCAAAAGCACTTGGTTTCTGCCTGGGCACCGAAGGTCGCGCTGCGGCGTGGCCGGCGCGGCCAATAGACTTAAAGATGGCGCTGCAGCGCCACGTATGCAACAAGGAACCGGAGCTCGCGCTGCAGCGCGAGTCCATATAGGGAGAGTGGCGACGCAGCGCGGTGCTGACGTCAGGCTGTACAAGGAAGGTGGCGCTGCGGCGCGGCCAGTATGCTTGACATTGGCGCCGCGGCACGGCTTTACGATAAAATGCCCGTTTTGCCCCTGAATGTTAGAAAACACCTGAAAAGCCCTGCAATATGTCAATTAAGCACAACAACACTATAATCATATAAAAACATCTAAACTCTACGAGAACATACAACTATTTAAGTCATAAAATATTCGATTCGCGGGTATAAATCCCACTCATCATCATGCTCCCATTGGTGGATAACCTAATTAGCCTCCTTAATGACATGATTAGGCATGATTAACAAGGGATAAGGCTAACCCTTTTGTCCAAGGGGCAAAAGAAACATGGGGGATATTATCATTCGACTCCAATTCACCAACATATATCTCCATCTTCATTCACCACCATTCTTCTTCTTCTTCTATTTTCTCTCACTAGCAAGAACACAAAGAGAGAAAAAGAGAGAGAGAGAGAGAGATTCAAATTCTTGAGAGGAGGAGGAGTATATTGTTCATGCATCCCAAGTTACTAACCTACTTTGGAAAGAAAAGAAGAGCATCCCACGAGACAAGGTAAAAACCAAACCCTAGTTTCTATGTCATGTATGCTCTATGTGATCTTGTGAGAGATTCATGGAAGGACAAGTTCTAATAGGCTAGAGTCTCATATGAATGATAAATCTTGTGTATGGTATATTTATCTTGCTCATCTATATAGTTTATGTTGGGAATTTTTGGAAAAAGGAAGCTAAAGTAGTTTTGGGAAAAACCCTAATTTAATGGGGTGATCATTGCTTTTTATTTTGAAATCTACAAATGGTTTTTGTGATTTTACTTCTTGGTATGCTAGAACTATGAGCTAAGAGCAAAACCCCTTTGGAATCATGTAAAAATGTTAAAAATGAGTTAGATATGGATTAATTACTAAAACACCTCAACTAAAGAACTCTTGTTCCATAACAGTCACTTCTGGACCAATTTCCGGGACCAAAACAGATCTAAATTTGATGTTTGATGAATGAAAACTGTAGTTCGGGAAGATATGAATCCGACGAGTCCAATTGGACCCAAATCGGAGTTGTAGATTTTATTTTATTCATGTTTTAGTGAAGGAACCCAAATCTGGAAAAAAATCAAAACAAATCTTAAAAGCTACTGCTGGTTCAGCGGTAACCGGTCCGGCCGAAATTTTTCGGCGGCCGGTTCGGCCACTTTCCGGAAGGTTCCGGCGGTGGTTCTTGGACCCAAATTTTTCTACAATTATGAAGAATATTAAGATATTTAATCCAAAATATTTCTGGGCAGTTAGCTAATTATTAAGTAATTAGTGGCTTAAACTCATTTAAAATCATTTTAAACTTACTAATTTATAACTTTTAATGCAATTAATGGATTATTAAACTAATTACATGCAATTTGAATGTAATTAAATATTTAATTATTATCTAAGTAGTATTGGGTGATAATTAAGTAGAGTTAGTATTAATAGAGTAATTATTGATGATTTAATTAAGATTAAATAATAAATAGAGTTAAACTATTGATTAATATTAAATAATGATTAAAGAATACTTAAGTAAGATTATGTAATAATATAATTACTTACTTACATTGACATAAAATTTATAAAATGATTATTTATTATTTAGTTAATATTAAATAATAAATAAGAAAAAAATGATAATTAATTATTCTTAAGTTAATAAGAAAGAAAATAATTAAAGACTTATGAAGTAAATTAATTATTCTTAAATTATTAAGAAAGAATAATTAAAGGCTTATGAAGTGAATTAATTATTTATTATTTAAGAATAAATAAATAAATAAATAATATTAAATAAGGATAAAGGTTGATTAATTATTCATTTATTAATAGTAATGAATAATTAAAGACTAATAAATCAAATATTTATTATGCAAGGATAAATAAATAATTAATTATTAAATAATTAATATTAAAATAATAATTAAGGAAGAATAATGTTAATTATTCAATATTTAATTAACATTAAATAATAAGTAGATATAATTAGCTATTATTTATTAAATAATAACTAAAGGTAATTAACTAATTACTATTTAACTAATATTAAATGGTAATTAAATGAAGAAATAGTTAATAAATAAAGATTATTTAAATGGTTCATTAATTAAACAATTATAATAAATTGTTTAAGGATCTAATTAATAAGTGTTTATTATTTAAGAAAGACCTTATAAGTTTATAAAATCATTAACCTAAGATTTAATAATTATCTTATAGGGTTAATGATGGTAAATTATACTATGTGTACATTGTGATTGAATTATTTGCTAGATAATAGCATAAGTAAACATATAGACGTACAATTATACGCAGTACTAATTAGTAGACCAATATTGACAATGCTAGGTCATTCTAAAGAGTTTTAATTAAAACTAGTTAGCCGTAGCTCGCGGACTGGCAAGTCTCCTAACTTAAACTCGAGTTATTATGTTTCAAGCATGCTAGTAGATTAATTATTGACAATTATTCCACATCTTTGATTATTGATTCGCACTCAGTGCATGTTGCATATGTTCATCAGGTATGAAAGGCTGATCACCTTCATTGCCATAAGGTTCAGTTAAATTTGTTCATGGTCATTGTTGACCACTCAACATAATTATACAGTTTTTTAGTTATTGAAGTTTTGATTCATGTTCTTTCTCAATTATATTACATTGTTGAAAACATGAAAGCTTATTCCTTTTCAATCATGGTATATCTTCATTGTACTTAAACTTGCTGGGCAAAATAGTTGCTCATCCTTGCTATATTATGATAACAAATTTCAGATTAAAACGAAGGCTCGAAGAATGACAGTGGTAAAGGCGAATTCCAAGTTTAGACTATTATGCATTTAGAACTATTAAGTTGTCTGATGCAAATGACATTGTAAACCTTTTAAGTTATTGAAGGTATGTATTAAGTTAAGGTTGTAGACCTTGGGGATTATGTTGTAAAAGTTTATTGTATAAACAATTTATGTTTATATCTTCCGCAGTAGTTATAGAAATGATGTATTGTAACGTACCAGATCTGAGGTAAAAAGTATCCGGATTTGGGGACGTCATAGGGCTAGGTGGGTCCTGCTGGCTCGAAGTCTGTTCCCCCGATCGACGTGCTATTTACTGAAACCTTCATATCTTTCAATCCAGGAATCCTATATAGATGTGCCATACCATTCCGAAAAGCTCTTTCTGAGAGCTACGCAATGACATAGAGCTTGAACTTTTCTAAATTCGGGAAGATGGGTTCATGACCAGAATAGAGTCTTTAATTCTCCATAGGTAGTCTGTTAAGTTGTCTTGTGCAGTTTGCACTCGGGATTGCTGCGATGGCTCTTTGTGACCTTATCTACAGCTGGACGATTTATTGTTTATGTTGTGTTGTTAACATTCCCTCTTCATTCATTTTTTTCATTCATCATTTTTTCAACCTTTTCTCCTCATGGTTCTTCAATAAGCAATTCAAACAGTTCTAAATCATGAAATCAGTGCACATAGACAACTCCACAAATAACTTAGCCAAATAAGCATGCTTCTCATATTCAAGTACTTGTGTAACACAAATTCAATTCCAATCAATTACTTTGGATCATGGCTTAGTCTTCATCATTCATTAACCAATTAAGCATCAAACAGATTCTAAAATTTAGCATTGATTCCCAATCTTTGACTTTAATCTCTACAACACTTAGGCAAATAGAATCATGGAACCCAAAAAATTTCAAAGGTATCAAATTAAACATCCCATCAAAATTGGATCAATATCCCTAAATAAATAAACCTAAATCTCCCCCCCTCCCCCCACACTCAAACCTTACATTGTCCCCAATGTAAGAAAATCATACAAAGAAGAAAATACTACTACCTAACATGCAATAAAAAAACAAAAAAGAGAAGGGATAGAAAAAGCAAATCTAATATGTAGACACTTAAAATTTTGCATTCTTGTTACTAACCCTGTAGGAGAGCAAAATCATCTTCCAGAGATAACCCTGGAAGTCAAGCTAATTTTTAACCCAGGGGATAATCTCGGGATACTCACTTTTCAATATCGGAGCCAACCCCGAGAGATGTAGTTCCAGTTCTAGAGATAACCCCAGAGAAGTCATTTTCAACTTCAGAGACAGCCCCGAGGCACTCAGCTCCAATCCCGGAGATAACCTCGGGAGGTCAAGCACACCTCAGAGATAACCTTGAGGACATTCAGTACTCACAGCAGTCGAATATTAGAGATAACCTTGAGCAACGACTACTACATCTACACAAAGCCATAGATAACCCCGGTGAGGGGCAAAATCATCAGTTTGCCACCTCAATACTACATTCACGTCTTCTCAACATCATTTCATCCCATATTTCATACTGAAGCATCCCACAAGAACCATAGCTCAAAATCCCGAGTGACTACTACACATGACATCACACCAGATATAATTTGAAGACTTGAAGATCTGGTCATTGACCCATCTTCCCGGTTTTGTACAACCTTTTATCCTATGTCATTGTGTAGCTCTCGACAATAGCATTTCGAAAAGGTACAACACGCCTCAATCGGATGCCCGAATTTAAAGTTAGGTTCGAGCAGACAACACGTTGCACGAGTGCATGTTCTTTGAGACGGCGGGACCCACATGGCCCAGGGCAACCCGAGCAGCCGCAGGTAGACCCGCGCTTACCGTGGGTAAACCCGCGGCTATTAGTTCTATAAATAGAGGCCTTGGGTTGACCATTTTAAGAAGAGAAAAAGCGAGAAAACCCTGTCCATTTCAGTTCATAAACACATCTAGAGTGCTCTAAACTGAGTGTTTCTTCTTTCTAAACACTTGTAAGCTCGTGTTTTGCTACATACTAAAATTTAACCGGTGGAAACCAAGTTTTTAGGCGTCAAAAGTTATCTGAAGTATATATATATATATATATATATATATATATATATATATATATATATATATATATATATACATTTTAAGTCCTGCCTGAAGTCTACTTCGAGGCAGTTATCGTTTATATATATATTTACATCTTTTATATATATAAACTGTTATTCAGCCTGCGGGCTAGATTTACTTAAATCTGAATACATTTCTCACTTTAACTGGTTCATGGTGACTAAACTGGAACCGTTGAAGCTGGAATGGTTTAGATTCATTCAAATCTAGTTTTTTTTCTATCTTTTATTTGCCTGCAGGTTAGATTTACCTAAATCTGGCTATTTCTCACTTTAACCGGTTCATGGTGACTAAACTAGAACCGTTAAAGCTGGAATGCTTAGATTTATTCAAATCTAGTCCATTTTCTAGCTTTTGTACATATTGTTGTATCATATGAGCCTAGGAATCATGTGATCACAAATTCAGTTTTTGAATTTAGATTCGGTTCCCGTGATGGACATTTTCAGCTACCACCAGCTTGTAAATTATTCCCGGTGTCTGAATTTCCTTAGATGGCTTTTATGCCCACAAGGAGTTCGGTACTGTAACGCCCCGAAATTCGGTTTATCTTCATACCCGGATTCCGTACGTCACGATTCCATCTCCTTCTAAACATACATTATTATACAGCTAAATATAACAATATACATTCTCAAATTCCAGCTTCTAATACCTTATAACCTTATTCATTACAAATAATGATAATTACATTATTCTTTACATCTTACAAGAGTGACTTTCATCCGCCACCAAGGATACATATCAGTTCATTAAACTAATTTATAGCTCAATTAAACTATTCTACATTACAAGTCTTGGCTTGATCTTTACGCACATTCATATAATGAATGACACTTCGTCTGGATACCGATATGCTTGATCTTTACGGGATCCTTAAGTTCTTTCTAACATCGTTTGTTGAAAATGTTTTTATTTAAAGCAAGTGTGAGCATTCAATTGCTCAGCAAGTCATAGCAGTTGAACAAATAACTTCAAGAATCTAAACATTCGTTTAAGACTTCAATAACCGAACAAAGGTTATGAAGCAGCTCGCATAATAGGAATAATCCTGATTCCTATCATTTAAAACATTAGTCACATTCACTTTGAAATACTTTTATTCTTCTACCTTTTTCCATACACATCCTGTCTAGATAGAATCATTAGCACAGACTTAACAATAACGGTTAATATATAAATAGAACATACTCATATTGAACAGTTCAATCACAGAACAGTTCATCTCATAGAAACTTCGAAGTGTTCAAATTATGGCACAAGGCCTCATACATTCTACCACCTTGTACAAATATCGCACATTTGTACATAGACAAGACTTCTCAAGTTCAACATCTGAGAAGTTTAAGAAACTAGCATTCATTTAAAATATGAATGAAGTTAGAAAACTTGCCTTATGAATAGCTACAGCTTACGCTAAACTGCTCATTCCAAACCCTATATAAAGGAAATAACATATACACCAATTAGTCATATACTTGACTTACGCATTGGTTTACTTAATTTTACTTCTTTTGATTTGCGTTCTTGCAATTTAAGTTTACACGACCTACTTTCTTTACCGGTTTACGGCTTCTTGACATACGAAGATGTCTTACTTATACGACCATCATCTTTGATGATTTACATTCTTATCTTCTTCTTATAACTCTTTATAGGACCCACCACACATCGCGTCTCTACTAGTAGTCCATATGGTACTCTGAGTGGTTTTCCACAAATAACCAACAAACAAGTTCTCATCTCGTCTACACTGTCTTTCACAATGAGTTAGATTGGTTGCCAGTTTCGTATATACCTCTGCTCTCTGAAGGAATTATTTAGCCCAGCTCCCATATGTAAACCATCAAAGATTTCAATTGTAACACACCCTAAACTTTATCTTAACTTATCCGAACCATTAAACTATAATGTTTATTAAGTTAATTTCTTATTCCTTATGGCTTTTTGGCAACTAAATGTTATACCTCAGGACTCACTCTTTATCGTCCAAGTCATACAGTCTTTTATATACTCAGAACGATCATTCAACATTCATTCTACGCATTCATAGCGTTAAGCATTTTACATTACCTTATTCATATCTTACAACGTCCGGTTCATTCAACTCGGAACATCCTCCAAGTTAAAATCATTAACTCGGCTTCTTTACGTTATACATTATTGTCTTTAATTCAGTTTCTTCATTCTTCACTATCTTACGGTCAAACCATATACAGAGTGTAGGTCCTGCCCATTTAATATTTGCGTACACTCAATTCTCACGTCGACTAAAGTGTTTAACACTTACAATCGTTCTAACATTCTCTATCCGACTCACCCTCAGACTTTCATTAATCTTATTACTGTTCATTATGGCTTTCTCGATAATTCATATCTTACTTACTACTTTCATCAACGTCTAAGTCATACAACCAATGTATACTTAAAACGTTCGCCCGACGCGAATACGATTCACGAGAATCGTTTATGTATTCAGTGTTCACGTTGCTCGTCTCTTAATCTCTCATTCAACCTTTACTCAAGGTTTTAATCACTTTCAATCATTATCCATCCCATGAACCCCATGTTCATTATTCTTTCTTAATATCGAAGCCATACGGTTCGTTGTATGCTAAGATCGATCCTCTAACGCAACTACGTTGCGTTTACGTTCATTACGTTCTTTGTCTTTTAATCTCGTTCAATCATTTCGCTCAACCTTTACGAAAGGTTTAAATCACTTGTTTAAGTGTTACATGACGTGAACTACATGTTCAATATCTATCCGTACACTTCCCCAAGGAGTTGAGTAGTTAAAAGCTCATCACTAGTTTTTGCCCTGCACTGACACTGCGGAGCCAGTTCCCTTCTTTCCTATCGCGCTGCGGTGCTACTTGACAGTACCTAGTTGCCTGGGTTGGCACTGCGGCACCGCCTCCTAAGGCATAGCTGGCGCTGCGGCGCCAAGCATGAACTTTCTAAAATTTTTCTAAGTCTGGAAATTATTTGAGACGCAAACTTCGAAATCTCATAACTTTTTCATTATAACTAGGAATGAGGTCGTTCCAAAGCCATTCTCTCTCTTATCTTACGTACTTCAACTTCCCTCAAACAGAAATTTATTCAAAATCCGTTAACATGCCATTCGATTGGCTTAAATTTCATTACTCGCTCATTTTACGTTATTAACGTTCTTCGTTTATTAGTTCGTAATTCGGTCATCCAAACTCGGAACTCGTTTGTTCTAGAGTACACGACTCACGTTTTCTACATTCTCTTACATTCTTATGAAACCCTACACATTCGGGTTCATTTACATTCTTAGCTAAGTTTAATCTGTTCTTAATGAACGTTTCTACCATTCCTAACCAAGCAATAAGCAAATAACTTATACGCGATGATTTTAAACTTGTCCATCAACAACAACTTATACTACGATGGTTTTAAATTTGTCCATCAACAACGTTCTTCGTGTTCTTCGCGTTCTTCGTTCGTTCTTCATTTTTAATCGATATTTTGATTACGATGTCACTTTTTCTTAGAATTTGGTGTTATAGAACACCATTCCTTACTAATTTCGCCGAATCATTCATATGATTCATTTGGATCGCTTAAATTCATTACGAATCTTATACTTTCTTGAGAAATTTATAAACTAAATTTCTAATTCTTATTTCATCGTTTCTTCATGATTTCAACCATATGAAATCATTCTTAACATTGTTAACTTCTTATTCTCATTAAGTTATATTTTTATCATAGAAAATTTATTTAGAAGTTAGGTTTTTGGATTACCTCTCTTCTTTAATTCTCTTCCGTTGGACAAAGCGTGCACTCGGGCTAGCTTTTCCTCCTTCTCTCCCTCTTCATCCGAACTCTCTCTCTCTGTGAAATGTTGGAGAATTTTCATTAACCAACGAATGAGCTTAAGCTTTCTTTTTATAGATTTTCAAGGCTAGGGGAAAAATAGTCATTTCGCCCCTAACCTCCTTACTATTCACATCTCCTTACTCCACCTCCTTACTATTCATGAAGCTTCCCTTGGAAGCTTCATGCTTCCATCTGGCGGAATTCGTCCGACAGCTAGAAAAACTGCGATTCTCGGAATCTAAATATTTTTGGATATTTCGTCTTTCCTCTACAGTCTAACTTTTACGCATTCTTCGGAACTCCGAAAAACTGAAAAATACTTTTCGACGCTAAGCGTTTTCCTTCACGTTTCCCCTAACGTATCTAAATGAATGAAAAATACATAATAATACTTTTCGTCATTTTTATTTCGTCTGATTTCTGCACGTTTTTTGAGAAAATCTTTTATCGACTTACTTAACTTTTCACGATATATTATCGTTAAATCTTTCGACGGAATGTCATTTTGACATACCGAATCTCGAAAAGGCTTAGGTTATTCAAACCCTAACCCTTAGGTTTCATCGGGTGAATAGTGCATATTTTATCTTTTTTCCTGAAAATATTTTTGTTCTCGAAATTTTTTTATTTTCGTCTTGAAAATTCTTATTCATTCAGTCTAGCTCGTAGCCAGAATCCTCCCGACTTATAATCATCCTAGGTTCTAGAACTATTAATAAACATATAGCATATAATAGTATTAAAAAAATTCATCTTATTAATAACTAATTCTTTAACTTAAATTCTGGACAATATGAATTTCCGGGTTGTCACATTCTTCCTCCCATATAAAAATTCCGTCCTCGGAATTTCTTAAAACCACACCCACACCTGGGTCCTCACATTCTCCCATTCTCTACAGAATTTCGTCCTCAAAATTTTAGCTTACTCTTCTTCTCAACTTCTCTTCAAAGAAGTTCTTATCTTTCAAATATTTCCTAACCTTCATAACTTATCAAGAATTAAGAAGTAGAAAGAATAACGAGGAATATAAAAATTCCTTTAAAACCTTTCATACTTTTGCTGAGGGGTCAAATCGACCATGAACTCTTACTAGGTTTAACAATATTTCACAGTAAACCCTTCTACCACGGTTAGTTTACAATTACCAAGAAGGTAAACTACCTCTTCCATACGTAGGTGAACAACCCATCGTATAACCCCATTTTGGGGTATGTTCACCTCAACTTAATCATATTAGATTTCGTACCAAAATAATTTGGCTTGGCATAACTTCTCAAAGAAAGCTTGATTTTCTTATAACATGACATACCATTTGTCTAGCCAAATCAAATAGCTTATACCATACCAATAAATTGGGCATCAACTTGAAACATTCGTCTAGTCAAATTAATTGACATCGACCACTTCTTTAAATTCTTTCACAATACATCAAAACGTTTCATGACATCACGATACCGTGCTTTTCACAGTACGTTGAGGACTTCGTCAGTTTTATGACTTCATCATTATACATCATACCATAGCGAGTTTTTGATCATAAGATCAAATCCAACACTAGGTTTAATTACATTAATAACTTCATCCTTTTACCATATTTGCATCAAATGCATTGATGATATAAAATTCATTTTGAAATTTTAAATCAACTTCTGTCTAGCCGAAACAATTAGCATAGACATACCAAGAATAGTTCTTTTAACATCCATTGGTTCCAAAAGTTGAACCAATTCTTCCCTTTTTTTTCAAAATGCGCACATACGCACGATTTCAATAAACTTTGAAATCTAGCATAGCTAGATGACTTGGAATATCCTATTTCTCCATCTTCCTTCATTGTCTTACTTGTGACAATACTTAATCTCCCCTAGCACCTTCAATGCTAAGCCCACTGAAAAATACTTATTTTCAGTCTAAACATTCCTATACCCTAGTATAGTCCATCAACTTACCACACTTTATGTGTTTAGGAACTTTCCACAACCATATGTGTTTAAGAACTTATCTTCGCAATATGTAATCCAAGAATAAATCAAGGACTATCCATATGCTTAGGGCTCAGAAACATAGCATATAACTATGAGTCACAAACTTTTCATAAGTACGAGTTTTCAGAACTCACATCTATCTTAATATTCTCTACCTATTAAGTATATACATGAGAAAAGATTCCCTATCTCATCATATACATATTGATAGCGCTACATACTATTCTAATGATTATCACTATAATAAGCTAAGCAGTTGTTACACCTAAGCACAAACCTTTGCTCATACAAAGGTTTGTACAACTCAACTATCACGTGACTCCTCAATCGAAATCTTAAAACTTCTTGCTTTCTCTTTACTTAATACGAATTTTCTTTAATTTGTATGCTAACCTTTACAACTCCATCTGAGTTCTTCTTTCTTTACTACTTTATAGTACCATTCATCTATAACATTAGCTATAAATCATCCATCGTTTAATAGAACAACTGTTATTACGATTTTCTATGATCACGTGGTGATCTTCTTCCTTAATCGTTTAACTCAACGATTTTCTTATCCTTCTTTCTATGATTATAGTCTTAGGTACTCATACCTAATATTTATAACCTATCAGCTCTGATATCATAATGTAACGCTCCGAAATCTGGTCTATCTTCACACCCAAATTTCGTACGTCACGATTCCATCTCCTTCTAAACATACATCATTATATAGCTAAATATAACAACATACATTCTCAAATCCCAGGTTCTAATACCTTATAACCTTATTCATTATAAATAATGATAATTACATTATACCTTAGATCTTACAAGAGTAACTTTTATCCGCCACCAAGGATACATATCAGTTCATTAAACTAATCTATAACTCAATTAAACTATTCTAAATTACAAGTCTTGGCTTGATCTTCACGCTCATTCATATAATGAATGGCACTTCGTCTGGATATCGATAAGCTTGATCTTTACGAGATTCTTAAGTTCTTTCTAACATCGTTAGCTGGAAATATTTTTATTTAAAACAAGTGTGAGCATGCAATTTGTAAGACCCCGACTTTTTTATAAATAAAATCAAATTTCCATTAATTATTATTTTGAATAATAAAGTGTTAATTTGATATAATGTTTTAGTTATGGATGAAAAGTGCAAATTTTATAAAATAAGCAAGTGGTTATAAAATATTTATTGTTGTCGGGGAATATTCGTTTGGTCGTGGAATATTCTTGCTGTCGAGAAATATTCGTACGATGATTCATCCATTTATGGGCCCCATAACGTAAAACGGTTGGATGAGAAAAATGACAAGTTTGAATTTTTACAAATAACGATGCAGTTGTTACCATTAACACTATTAGAATATCCGGTGGTTAAAATACAGTAATACGCTTGGTTGCACAGTAGCACACGGTATTGCATAGTATTTTTTGAATTATTGATTCTTACGTAAGAAGGCACTACTCAATAATTATTAAAGTAATTATTGTTCAATATTTGATTTTATTGATTCAATAATTGCTATGTTGATATTTTATATTATTGTTGTTTCAATAATTGTCACTGCACAATATCTCCATTATCAGATCAATAATTCATATTATTTAAATAATATTATTAGATATCATTATTGTCAATGTCTAAAGAAGTTCTGTCTAAGGAGAGGTTTGGTCACCTAATTGCGCGCCAATAAGGAGAAATTCTTATCGAAAAGCCCCCTCTTTCCTGGGAACGACCCGGTTGTCATAATTGTGATTCTGTAATATTATTTGTGAATAATTAATTATTGATTTATATGATAAGAAAATATTTATTTTATATGGATATAAATGATGGATATATTTATTTTTTTGTGGATATAAATGAAGGAATTAATGCTGAGGTATTTTATCAGTATTTTGTCGGAATGAATGTATTAAAAATCATCCGTATGTGGATTTCAGATATTTTTTATTTTAAATTTGGAAAAACTTAAAGCTACAAAGTTGTAGAGAATTCGATTTCCTATGGAATGGACATAAAATTTATATTTTTCTGAAAAAGGGCTATTTATTATGAATTATTGAAGTTTCAAAAATTAAATATTTTTATTAAAATTATGGGTGGGACCCACTTTTATTTTTTTGAAAACATGTTCTGGAAATTTTGTTCAAAGGTGACTGGTCTTGATTGTCCAACTTAGCATGCGTAGAAGAAAGAAAAAGAAATAATATTATTTTATTATTTAGTCTCCTTTGGCGTTCTAGCATTTTTCTATAAATAGGTGCTTAGGTTAGAATTGAAAATCACACCAAAATTCATAAGTTTTCTCTCTCTCTATATTATCGAGCGTATTTTTGTGAGTATTTTGATACTTTGAGAGTTGCTATTCAGTGCAAGTTTTCTTCAGCCTTATACCTGATATTTCATCCGGAAGTACTGTTCTTTTGAGGTAAGAGATGCTATTTTCTTCGTAAATGATATTATTTTCTTCAATATCATTATGCTAAAATATTGATATAAATTTTATTGTGGAGTTTCTGCTTTTTTGTATCGGGGTTACTATTCATGTATACGACACTATTCACGTATATGGCACTATTCACGAATACGACACTATTCACAAAAAACTAAAATTTTCTCTTCCTTGTCCAAGATGTCTATTATGGTTACTATCTTTAATTGTATCCATGTTTTGATCATTATTTTTGAATTCTGCTCCATAATTGATTATTATGGAGTATTTTTAAACTTGGATAAATTGTAGTACGAATCCTTAATATGTGTTCTTTTGTTTCACTAGATTTATTTTTTTAAAAATAATTTTCATCATCCTCAGTCCTAAATGATGATATAACTGTATATCTTTAGCCTGTAGTGAAAAGATGAATTATTAGCTGATGAATATCTTTGGCCCGTAGTGCAAAGATGAACAGGTGTTTAGATGAACATGACCAACTGCTGATACAAATGAATATCTTTGGCCTGTAGTGCAAAGATGAATATTTGATTCAAGATGTATATTGATTGATGTTATAGGGATAAAATATTGATGATGGACTTTTAAATCTAAGAAGATAGTAGAATTCATTCTCTACTTGACTCTTCTAATGGATTGTTATTTTCGCTGCAGTTGTTGATCTAAAATTTGTTGTCTATTATATTTTATCAAATTTTTTCCCTATTGAAGAGTAATGATAATTTTTTGTATATTATCTTAGTCATAATATTCTTTACTAGGCTAGTTGAGCTCACCCTTTTCCTTTTTGTTCTATTTTTCTCAGGAGGCGAGAATATAGCAGGAACTAGTCGGGGTGTGGAGTGATGTTTTCAGTCAGTTGTGTTAGCAGTCCTCACTATTTTATAAAATAATATTTCAATAATTTTAATGAGGACTTATTTGAGTGTGGATATTGTCTAGAAGACAATATTTGTATTTAAACTCACAGTTTATGTGTTATCATATTTTGCACGACAATTGTTATAATGATGTTATAGTTGTTTCTATACCATGTATTTGGCGACTCAGAATAGGTGATGTATACCTATTTTGGGGGTGTCACAGTTGGTATTAGAGGTTAGGGATATGGTCTCTGGCGGAGATCGGGGAATAGGACTAGGAGGGGGAGAGACGAGTAAATTCTTCGCTAGTGTGTCCTACCTATGCTTATTTGTCGGTCGGTCATAATATAGGGATATTATGTGATATGTTAATTTATTTAATTAACCCTTGTTTTATGGTAGTATTTGAGAATGGCAGATGAGAACGTTAACAATAGAGTAAATGAGACCGTGGAGAAACCCTTAATCACCACCTAGGGAAACGTGCAATATGAAGGCAATATTCCTCCTATAAATAACACTACCGAACAAATGATGAATGATGGAATGTTTAGAAGATTTTTACAGTTCATGCAAAATCAGACGAGGGAGACTCGTGTACAAAATACAGGTGGAAATGATAGCAATGCATGGCTTGTTACAACCAAGTAGTTCAAAGAGTTGGGACCACCAGAATTTATGGGAAAGCCGGATCCAATCAAGGCGGAGATGTGGGTTAAATAAATTATCAAGATATTTGATGTCTTAGGATGCACGGAGGAACAGAAGGTTCCATTCGCCACCTTTATATTCCATGGTGAGGCAGATTACTGGTGGGAATCTATGAAGCGTACCCAGCCTGTCGTACTCAACATGTCTTGGGAAACGTTTCAGAAGTTGTTCAATGATAAGTACTTTCCTGAAAGTATTCATCATATGAAGGAGGTAGAGTTTATTAGACTAGAACAGAACAACATGACTGTGTCCCAGTACGAGGCTAAGTTCGCAGAGTTATCCAGGTTTGCACCTCATTTGGTAGAGAATGAGGAACGTATGACAAGAAAATTTTTGTGAGGTCTGAAACTCAAGATTCGGCAATATCTTATATCTCACAAATTTTCATTATATTCAGATGTTGTAAATAGGGCTCAATTATTAGAGCGAGATAATGAGTATGTTCAACCAAGGGACCGCAATCAGGGTCATATCGGTGGCAGCAGTCATCGGAGCAATGACAACCAGCAGGGAGGAAAATATTCGGATAAAGGCGGTAAGCATTCTGGTGGTAATCGTGGCCATGAAAATAGAAGAAGTGAGTGGGGAGGAGATTTCAAGAAGGGAAGGCACAACAATGATAACGTGAAGACGTCAGCACAAACATCAACTATTTCTAGGGGAGGAGAACGATCACCGGTCGTTTATTATAAATGCGGGAAAGAGGGACACATCAGCCCAAATTGCCCATAACAATCCAAGGTATGTTATAATTGTGGAAAGGAAGGTCATATAGCTAGAGATTGTCTTGTAGTGAAACCAAGTCCAGCAGGAATGGTGACTCCAAAGGATGTTCCAGACAAGTTAAAGTCAGTGGTTCCTGGAAGAGCGTTTGTCGTGACTGGCCAAAATGCAAGGAACCCGAACGAGGTGATCACGGGTAAGCTAATCATAAACTCTTACGAAGTTTATACCTTATTAGATACCGGTTCTACCCATTCTTTTATCTCTCTTGCATGTGCTCACAGTTTGAACTTGACTCCGAAGAAATTAGACTTTGACTTATCTGTTGAAACTCTGTTAGGAGAAACCTTCATTGCATCTACTATTTATAAATCTTGCTTGATCCAAGTTGGTACCATCACGTTACCTATCGATCTTATTTCTTTGAAAATATTTGCATTTGATGTGATTTTAGGGATTGATTAGTTAACTATTCATCATGCCAAAATTGATTATTTTTGTAAAGTTGTTCGTTTTCATATTCCTAACCAACCTGTTATACGAATTCAAGCAACCAACCACTAAAGACAATCACTGTCATATCAAGTCATAAAGCTATTCGTTTAGTGAAAAACGGATGTCAAGCTTTCTTAGCCCATGTCACAGACTTGAACAAAAACATGTTAAATTTGAATAATATTTCTATTGTTAGTGAATTTCTTGACATATTTCCTGAAGAACTTCCCGGTCTACCCCCAGAACGTGAAGTTGAATTCTTTATTGACCTTGAACCTGGTACAAAGCCCATTTCTAAAGCCCCATATCGAATGGCTCCTATTGAACTTCAGGAGTTAAAGGTCCAACTTAGGAGTTGTTAGACATCGGTTTCATTCGTCCTAGTACATCTCCTTGGGGTGCTCCTATTTTATTCGTAAAGAAGAAAGATGGGAGTATGCAACTTTGTATTGACTACCGGGAATTGAATCATGTCACCATCAAGAATAGGTATCCGCTACCTCGCATTGATGACCTGTTCGACCAGTTGTAAGGAGCACAATTCTTTTCAAAGGTCGATCTTCGTTTTGGATATCATCAGGTGAAGATTAAAACTGAGGATATTCTGAAGACTGCCTTCAGAACTCGGTACGAGCATTATGAATTCTTAGTTATATCTTTTGGATTGACTAATGCTCCTGCTACTTTCATGGATATGATGAACCGTGTGTTCAAGGAATATTTGGATCAGTTCGTTGTTGTCTTTATTGATGACATCCTCATCTATTCCAAAAGCCGTGAAGATCATGAGCACCATTTGAAGCTAGTACTTTAAAGGCTTCGCGACAACAAGCTATATGCCAAACTGAAGAAATGCGAGTTTTGGCTTAAGGAAGTAGCATTCCTTTTGGGCACATGGTGTCAAAACATGGAGTATATGTTGACCCTGCGAAGATTGAAGTCATACAAAGTTGGGAGCAACCGAAGTCGGTGACCAAAGTACGTAGCTTTCTGGGCTTAGCTGGTTATTATCAGAGATTCATGGAAGGATTTTCTAGAATCGCTACTCCGTTAACTCAGCTGACCTAGAAAGATACAAAATTCATATAGAGCGAGGAATACGAGAAGAGTTTCCAAGAGCTCAAGAGGAGACTCATTTTGGCACCTGTTCTGACAATACCATCTGGTTCGGATGGATTTGTTATCTATAGTGATGCTTCAGGTAAATGGTTAGGAAGTGTTCTCATGCAACATGGGAAAGTCATAGCCTATGCCTCGCGATAACTCAAAGAATATGAGAGGAATTATCCTACTCATGATTTGGAGTTGGCAACAGTCATTTTCGCATTGAAGATCTGGAGACACTACCTGCATGGGGAGAAAGTGGAGATTTATACAGATCATAAAAGCCTCAAATATTTCTTCATCCAAAAGGAACTTAACATGCGGCAACGACGTTGGCCTGTGCTATTGAAAGATTACGATCATACCATCCAATACCATCCTAGAAAAGTGAACGTAGTAGCTGATGCATTGAGTAGAAGATCATATGCGGGTATGAGTGCGATATTGTCAACTCAAAGGCCTATTTTGTATGACTTGCAAAGGATGGAGATAGAGGTAAAGGCTCCAAGTACCCACATGATGATATTAAATATACGAGTAGAACCGACTTTAATCGATAAAGTTAAAGCTGCTCAAGCTACGGACATGGAGCTGATGCGTATGAATAAGAAAGTACAAGAAGGTGTTATTCCAGAAGCAAGAATCGATGAAGAAGGAATACTAATAGTAAACTCCAGACTTTGTATTCCTAACGATTCTGACTTAAAGCATAGAATCATGATGGAGGCACACAACACACCATTTGCAATCCATCTTGGTAGTACCAAAATGTATCATGATCTTCGACATACATTTTGGTGGAACAATATAAAGAGAGAGATCGCGGAGTTTATCTCGAGGTGTTTAACTTGTCAACGTGTAAAGGTGGAGCATCAAGTGCCAAAAGGTCCATTGAAACCACTTGAGATTCCGAAATAGAAGTGGGAGCACGTTACCATAGATTTCGTTACGGGTCTTCCCAAGGTTTCTCAAGGTATAGATGCGATTTGGGTTATTGTTGATAGATTAACTAAGTCTGCTCATTTCTTTCCTATACGGGAGACTTATTCCCTTGAACGTCTTACTTGTATATACGTGAATGAGATTGTGAGATTGCATGACATACCAGTATCCATAGTTTCGGATCGTGACCCAAGATTCACTTCACGATTTTGGGTTAGCTTGCAGAAAGCTATGGGCACGGATTTACGATTCAGTTCGGCATCAAATGGACGGGCAATCAGAGAGGACTATTCTTACTCTTAAGGATCTATTAAGACTCTGTGTCCTAGATTTCAAAGGGAGTTGGGATAAGTACCTACCATTGGTGGAATTCTCCTACAATAACAGTTATCAAGCAAGTATAAGTGTGGCTCCATTTGAAGCATTGTATGAACGAAAGTGTCGCTCTCCAGTATGCTGGGATAAGGTGGGAGAAGCAACATTGTTGGGACCAGAATTGGTACGCATAACTACAGAAAAGATCCAAATGATCCGACAACGTATACAAACAGCACAAGATCGACAAAAAAGTTATGCAGATCTTCATCGAAAGGACGTGGAATTTAATATTGGGGAGCATGTATTGTTACGTATTGCTCCATGGAAGGGAGTAACAAGATTTGGAAAAAGAGGAAAGCTTAATCCAAGATTTGTTGGTCCATTTGAGATTCTTGACCGAATAGGAAATGTGGCCTATAGACTCGCATTACCTCTAAGCATGTCTCTTGTTCATAATGTTTTTCACATATCTATGCTTCATAAATATGTGAAAGACCCGAACCACATAATTAAATTAGAACTAGATGAGATAGCCGAAGATTTAACGTACGAGGATGTACCTGTTAAGATCTTGGATAGAAAAGAACATGTCCTACGCACCAAGGTTATACCACAAGTTAAGATTTTATGAAGGAACCATGCTATTGAAGAAATGACCTGGGAGTTGGAATCAGAAATGAAAGCGAGGTATCCTCTCCTTTTCAAAATACCAGGTACGTACGTCAATTTCGAGGACAAAATTTCATAAGGAGGGGAGGTTGTAAGACCCCAACTTTTTTATAAATAAAATCGAATTTCCTTTAATTATTATTTTGAATAATAAGGTCTTAATTTGATATAATTCTTTGGTTATGGGTGAAAAGTACAAATTTTGCAAAATAAACAAGTGGTTATAAAATATTTATTGTTGTCGGAGAATATTCATTTGGTCGTGGAATATTCTTACTGTCGGAGAATATTCGTACGCTGACGCAGCCATTTGTGGGCAACATAACGAAAAACGGTCGGATGAGAAAATGACAAGTTTGAGTTTTTACAAATAACGGCGCAGTTGTTACCGTTAACACTATTAGAATATCCGGTGGTTAAAATACAGTAATACGCTTGGTTGCACAGTAGCACACGGTATTGCATAGTATTTTTAGAATTATTGATTCTTTCGTAAGAAAGTACTACTCAATAATTGTTACAGTAATTACTGTTTAATATTTGATTTTATTGATTCAATAATTGCTACGTTGTTATTTTATATTATTGTTGTTTCAATAATTGTCACTGCACAGTATCTCCATTATCAGATCAATAATTCATATTATTTGAATAATATTATTAGATAGAATTATTGACAATGTCTAAGAAAGTTTTGTCTAAGGAGAGGTTTGGTCACCTAATTGCGCGCCAGTAAGGAGAAATCCCGAAAAGCCCCCTCTTTCCTGGGAACGACCTGGTTGTCATAATTGTAATTCTATAATATTATTTATGAATAATTAATTATTGATTTATATGTAAGGAAATATTTATTTTATATAGATATAAATGATGGATATATTTATTTTTTTGTGGATATAAATGAAGGAATTAATACTGAGGTATTTTATCAGTATTTTGTCAAAATGGAGGTATTAAAAATCATCCGTATTTAGATTTCAGACATTTTCTGTTTAGAATTTGGAAAAACTTAAAGCTACAAAGTTGTAGAGAATTTGATTTCCTATGGAATGGACATAAAATTCATATTTTTCTAAAAACATGGCTATTTATTATGAATTATTGAAGTTTCAAAAATTAAATATTTTTATTAAAATTATGGGTGGGACCCACTTTTATTTTTTTGAAAACATGTGCTGGAAATTTTGTTTAAAGGTGGCTGGTCTTGATTGTCCAACTTAGCATGCGTAGAAGAAAGAAAAAGAAAAAATATTATTTTATTATTTAGTCTCCTTTGGCGTTCTAGCATTTTCCTATAAATAGGTGCTTAGGTTAGAATTGAAAATCACACCAGAATTTATAAGTTTTCTCTCTCTATATTATCAAGCGCATTTTTTGAGTATTTTGATACTTTGAGAGTTGCTATTCAGTGCAAGTTTTCTTCAGCCTTATATTTGATATTTCAGCCGGAAGTACTGTTCTTTTGAGGTAAGGGATGTTATTTTCTTCGTAAATGATATTATTTTCTTCAATATCATTATGCTGAAATATTGATATGAATTTTATTGTGGAGTTTCTACCTTTTTTTGTCGGGGTTACTATTCACGTATATGACACTATTCACGTATACTATACTATTCACGAATACGACACTATTCACAGAAAACTGAAATTTTCTCTTCTTTGTCCAAGATATCTATTATGGTTACTATCTTTGATTGTATCCATGTTTTGATCTTTATTTTTGAATTTTGCTCCACAATTGATTATTATGGAGCATTTTTAAACTTGGATAAACTGTAGTACGAATCCTTACTATTTGTTCTTTTGTTTCACTGGATTCATTTTTTTTAAAATATTTTTCATCATCCTCAGTCCTAAATGATGATATAACTGTATATATCTTTGGCCTGTAGTGCAAAGATGAATGTTTACCTGATGAGGTGTTTAGATGAACATGACCAATTGGTGATACAAATGAATATCTTTGGCCTGTAGTGCAAAGATGAATATTTGATTCAAGATGTATATTGATTGATGTTACAGGGATAAAATATTGATAATGAACTTTTAAATCTTAGAAGATAGTAGAATTCATTCTCTACTTGACTCTTCTAATGGATTGTTGTTTCCGCTGCAGTTGTTGATCTAAAACTTGTTGTCTATTATATTTTATCAATTTTTTCCCTGTTGAAGACTAATGATAATTTTTTGTATATTATCTTAGTCATAATATTCTTTACTTGGCTAGTTGAGCTCACCCTTTTCCTTTTTGTTCCATTTTTCTCAGGAGGCGAGAATATAGCGGGAACTAGTGGGGGTGTGGAGTGATGTTTCCAGTCAATTGTGTTAGCAATTCTCACTATTTTGTAAAATAGTGTTTCAATAATTGTAATGAGGACTTATTTGAGTGTGAATATTGTCTAAATAACAATATTTGTATTTAAACTCACAGTTTATGTGTTGTCGTATTTTGCACTACAATTGTTGTAATGATGTTGTAGTTGTTTCTGTACCATGTATTTGGCGACTCAGAATAGGTGATGTATACCTATTTTAGGGGCATCACACAATTGCTCAGTAAGTCATAGCAGTTGAACAAACAACTTCAAGAATCTAAACATTCGTTTAAGACTTCAATAACCGAACAAAAGTTATGAAGCAGCTCGAATAATAGGAATAATCCTGATTCCTATCATTTAAAACATTAGTCACATTCACTTTGAAATAATTTCATTCTTCTACCTTTTTCCATACACATCCTGTCTGGCTAGAATCATTAGCACATACTTAACAATAACAGTTCATGTATAAACAGAACACACTTGTATTGAACAGTTCAATCATAGAACAGTTCATCTCATAGAAACACCGAACTGTTCAAATTGTGGCACAAGACCTCATACATTCGACCACCTTGTACAAATATTGCACATTTGCACATAGACAAGACTTCTCAAATTCAACATCTTAGAAGTTTAAGAAACTAGCATTCATTTAAAATATGAATGAAGTTAGGAAACTTCCCTTACACATAGCTACAAATTACACTGAACTGCTCATTCCAAACCCTATATAACACATAAGGAAATAACACATACACCAATTAGTTATATACTTGACTTACGCATTGGTTTACTTAACTTTACTTCTTTGGGTTCGCATTTTTGCAATCTAAGTTTACGCAACCTACTTTCTTTACCGGTTTATGGCTTCTTGACATACAGAGATGTCTTACTCATACGACCATCATCTTTGATGATTTACATTCTTATCTTATTCTTATAGCTCTTTATAAAACTCATCACACATCGCGTCTCTGCTAGTAGTCCATATGGTACTCTGAGTGGTTTCCCACAAACAACAAACAAATAAGTTCCCGTCTCGTGTACACTTCCTTTCACAATGAGTTAGATCGGTCGCCAGTTTCGTATATACCTCCTCTCTCTGAAGGAATTATTTAGCCCAGCTCCCATATGTCAACCATCAAAGATTACGATTGTACCACACCCAAAACTTTATCTTAACATATCCGAACCGTTAAATTATAATGTTCATTAAGTTAATTTCTTATTCCTTATGGCTTTCTAGCAACTAAATGTTATACCTCAGGATTCACCCTTTATCGTCCAAGTAATACAGTCTTTTCTATACTCAGAACGATCATTCAACATTCATTCTACGCATTCATAGCGTTAAGCATTTTACATTACTTTATTCATATCTTACAACGTCCGGTTCATTCGACTCAGAACGTCCTCCAAGTTAAAATCATTAACTCGGCTTCTTTACGTTATACATTATTATCTTTAATTCAGTTTCTTCATTCTTCACTATCTTACGGTCAAACCATACGCGGAGTGTAGGTCCTGCCCGTTTAATATTCGCGTACACTCAACCCTCACGTCGGCTAAAGTGTTTAACGCTTACAATCGTTCTAACATTCTCTATCCGACTCACCCTCGAACTTTCATTAATCTTATTATCGTTCGTTACGGCTTTCTCGATAATTCATATCTTACTTACTACTTTCATCAACGTCTAAGTCATACAACCAATGTATACTTAGAACGTTCGCCCAACGTGAATACGATTCACGAGAATTGTTTACGTATTCAGCGTTCACATTGCTCGTCTCTTAATCTCTCATTCAACCTTTACTCAAGGTTTTAATCTCTTTCAATCGTTATCCATCCCATGAATCCCATGTTCATTATTCTTTCTTAATATCCAAGCCATACTGTTCGTTGTATGCTATGACCGATCCTCTAACGCAACTACGTTACGTTTACGTTCATTACATTCTTTGTCTCTTAATCTCGTTCAATCATTTCGTTCAACCTTTACTAAAGGTTTAAATCACTTGTTTAAATGTTACATTACGTGAACTACATGTTCAATATCTATCCGTACACTTGCCCCAGGAGTTGAGCAGTTAAAAGCTCATCACTGGGTTTTATCCTGCACTAGCGCTGCGACGTCGGTTCCCTTCTTTCCTCTCACACTGTGGTGCCACTCGGTAGTACCTAGTTGCTCGAGTTGGCACTGCGGTGCCGTCTCCTAAGGTATAGCAGGCGCTGTGGTGCCAAGCATGAACTTTCTAAAATTTTTCTAAGTCTGGAAATTATTTGAGACGCATACTTCGAAATCTCATAACTTTTTCATTATAACTAGGAATGAGGTCGTTCCAAAGCCATTCTCTCTCTTATCTTACGTACTTCAACTTCCCTCAAACAGAAATTTATTCTAAATCCGTTAACATGCCATTCGATTGGCTTAAATTTCATTACTCGCTCATTTTAAGTTTTTAACGTTCTTCGTTCATTCGTTCGTAATTCGGTCATCCAAACTTGGAACTCGTTTGTTCTAGAGTTCACGACTCACATTTTCTACGTTCTCTTACATTCTTATGAAACCCTACACATTCGGGTTCATTACATACTTTTTTTTTCTCGATCGTCTTTTACGAAATTTTCGCCACAACTTCGTTATAGCTAAGTTTAATCCGTTCTTCATGAATGTTTCTACCACTCCTAACCAAGCAATAAGCAACTAACTTATACGTGATAGTTTTAAACTTTTCCATCAACAACAACTTATACTACGATGGTTTTAAATTTGTTCATCAACAACATTCTTCGTGTTCTTTGCGTTCTTTATTCGTTCTTCATTTTTAATCGATATTTTGATTACGATTTCACTTTTTCTTGGAATTTGGTGTTATAGAACACCATTCCTTACTAATTTCACCGAATCATTCATATGACTCATTCGGATCGCTCAAATTCATTACGAATCTTATACTTCCTTAAGAAATCTATAAACTAAATTTCTAATTCGTATTTCATCGTTTCTTCATGATTTCAACCATATGAAATCATTCTTAACATTGTTTACTTCTTATTCTCATTAAGCTATGTTTTTATCATAGAAAACTTAAAGAAAATTTATTTAGAAGTTATGTTTTCGGATTACCTCTCTTCATTAATTCTCTTTCGTTGGACAAAGCGTGCACTCTGGCTAGCTTTTCCTCCTTCTCTCCCTCTTCATCCGAACTCTCTCTCTCTCTCTCTCTCTCAAGTGTTGGAGAATTTTCATTAACCAACAAATGAGCTTAAGCTCTCTTTTTATATATTTTCAAGGCTAGGGGAAAAATAGTCATTTCGCCCCAAACCTCCTTATTATTCACACCTCCTTACTCTACCTCCTTACTATTCACGAAGCTTCCCGGAAGCTTCGTGCTTCTGTCTTACGGAATTCGTCCGACAGTTCGAAAAACTGCGATTCTCAGAATCTAAATATTTTTGGATATTTCTTCTTTCCTCTACAGTCTAACTTTTACGCATTCTTCGGAACTCCGAAAAATTCAAAAACACTTTTCGACGTTAAGCGTTTTCCTTCACGTTTTCCCCTAACGTATCTAATCGAATGAAAAGTACATAACAGTACTTTTCGTCATTTTTATTTCGTCCGCTTTTTGCACGTTTTTTGAGAAAAACTTTTACCGGCTTACTTAACTTTTCATGATATATTATCGTCAAATCTTTCGACGGAATGTCATTTCGACATACCAAACTCTCGAAAAGGCTTAGGTTATTCAAACCCTAACCCTTAGGTTTCATCGGGTGAATAGTGCCTATTTCATCTTTTTTCCCGGAAAAATGTTATTTTCTCATTGAAAATTCTTATTCGTTCAGTCTAGCTCATTGCCAGAATCCTCCCGACTTATAATCATCTTAGGTTCTAGAACGATTAATAAATACATAGCATAGAATAGTATTAATAAAAATTCATCTCATTAATAACTAATTCTTTAACTTAAATTCTGGATAATCCGAATTTCTGGGTTGTCACAGGCACTGCTATGTATCTTATTTTCTCAAAGATGCTTCGCATCTCGAAAATAAAAGCAATCAAGCCGAACACTTAATAAAATGGAAGTATCAAAGGCCTCAATTACTATTGAGCATAATGGTTTGAAAAACCTATTTTACAAAACATCACTGCCATATCTCGTTAAAATTGAACTTTTATACAAAAGTCAAACCCTTTGTATATAGGTGCAAACGAGGCATAAAACTACTTCCAGACAACTGCACATAGACGTGCACACACATTCAAATAAAAGTTTAAATTGAAAAGTGGCGATAACCCTGTTATCACAGATGTCGGGGGGTGCCTAATACCTTCCCTCCGCTTAATCAAGCCCCCGGACCCTAACGAATTTCAGTTTTGCAGACCAGTTAAACAGTGTCACATCACTAGGTCTTTATGCAAACCTTTTCACGGTTGAGTTGGTGCATCCATTTAAAAATAACCAACTGGTGACTCTTACAGTCAAATCGTCAACATATACATGTCGGACCTTTTCAAACTTATTTTTTCAAACAAATCTCACCTAACATGAGAACACCAAAAGACAAGAACAGAATGGGACAAATAAAAATCCCGACATCGACAGTTGGTGACTCTGCTGGGGACTCCAGTTAGAGGGCTTAAGCCGCTATTCAAAGCTTTTCAAAACTTTTATCTACTTGTGTGTGGATGTTGCATTTATATTTGAATGAATGTGTACTAATGCTTTATTTACTGCACTTAGTGATTCACACTATATATGCCTGTGATATTAGTGCTTCGCGCATGTCATCATTTCCATACGATGAGACGCGATGTATGTGAATGTATGTTGTGTGGTCCCTCCACCAGGAGGCTATCCTGTCAGTGTTTGATTACTGGACTCATCGGGAGACTAATTCCACGAGGCTCAGGAAAGACACCACCCAGATTTGCTCCAGTTGAAAGGTCGGATTAACTTCCCATCGAGTAAATTGTGATGAACTGGGGACCTTCATGCCAAAAAGCAGCAAGAGTAACCTAAGATAGGCCAGCCTCTGATAAATCAAACGCGGAGGGAAGTCTCTTTATACCTTCCCATTTCAATTACATGTAATTTTAATTACTTGTAATTTCATTTCAATGTCAATCTCAATGTAATGGAAAATATAAAGGAATATGTGAACATGCATTCCCTTTTCATATCAAAAACTGTCATGCTATCATATCATTCAAACAGCTGACATCCGTTTTACAGGATAATACTCCTAAAAAATGGATACATTATATAGCATGTAACATTACCACGTTTCCCAGACTAAACTACATAAGTCTTTTTATAGGGAAACAATTGGTCCCGATACCCATTCAAAGTCCAAGAAGGCAATAATCCTATAACCAAACATGGCTACATCTGGCCAGCCTAATCTTACTCCTGTCTCTCGCGAGGAGTTCGAAGGATTAACCAATCAAATCACAGAGTTGGTTGGTGTGCTCAAAGAATTACACAAGTCAACTCAGTGTCCACAAATACCCATCCATAAAAAACCCTCTGCACATGGAGGAATCCAGGGTCCGGACAAAGACCAACAAAACCACTAAAATCACCCATCTTAAAGAAGATCAAGACACTGGTGATATTTGGAAGAAGGTTCTACAAATGGAAGAGACCATTCGGTCCATCAAAGGGATTAGAACACACGAAAGTGTTTTATATTTAGATCTTTGCATCTTCCCCAGGGTTCATTATCCGAAAAAATTCAAGACTCCTGATTTTGAGAAATATGATGGATTGGGAGATCCTTATACCCACCTAAAAGTGTTCATTGGAGAGATCAAATCCTATGCCGAGAATGAAAAGCTCATAATGCAGCTATTTCAGAAGAGTCTGCCTTGAGAATCTAGAGCATGGTACACCAGATTAGATAACTCCAAAATTCATAGTTGGGAGGAGTTAGCCCATGCTTTCCTCAGTCAATACAACTTTCAAACTCAGATGGCTCCAGACCGGTATCAAATTACTAAGGTTAAGAAATAAGTCAATGAGTCATTCAGAGAGTATGCCCAAAGATGGAGGCATCTGACTGCTCAAGTTATCCCATCCATGACAGAGTCGAAAATGGTGATGACCTTCATAGATATTCAAGAAGCTCCATTTTATGAGAGGGTCCTAGCTGGAATAGGAAAGCCGTTCTCAGAAATAATTAAGCATGGATAAATGGCTGAAATGGGATTGAAATCAGGAAAGATTCAAGACCTTGCCACATTGAAAGCCGTAGCTAAACATATCAAATTTGGAAGTTATGGGAACAACCCCCGGAGGGTCCATAAGAAGAAAGAATATGAGGTTTCCTTGATACTACAAGAACAAAAAGGTAATTAAAATTTGCCTATTCAGAGGAGAAACTATTCCCCTTTTCAAGCACAATCTTCAAACCCTCCATTGCCAAAAAGTGGAGAAGTCAGACGTACAAGAGTGTTCACACCCTTAGGGGATTCACTTGAAAACATTCTCAAACTTCTGACAGATCAGAAGAAAATCACTCATCTCCTTCCATCAGCCAATCCGAGTGGAAAGGGTTTCAATGCAAGCAAGAAGTGTGCTTACCATGCTGGAGCTCCAGGCCATGACACTCAGGATTGTTGGGCCCTTAAGCATAAGATCCAAAATTTAATTGACAGTGGTGAGATCGTAGTGGCCAAGCCAGACCAACCACATGTTCAAAACAACCCTCACCCTCAACACAAGGAAGAGGAGGTTAACATGATCAACTGGGGCTATGGAGAAAGCTCCAAGTACCTCAAATATGTGGGTGGTTCATCCTAAATCAACAAGGATAATGCCGATAGATGGGATTATTCAGAGTTCCAGTTCATGATAGAACGAAAGTTAAAGGCTCTTGGCGAACAAGTCAATAAATTGGCAGAACTGGTGGTTCATCAACACCAAGTCACACGTCAGTTGTTCAGTCAGGAGCATGCTAGCCTCTTTTCTCTCTTCACCAGTACTCCACCACTTACTCCAGAAAGTGAAACATTGGAGGAAAAGTTTGCAAGAAAAGAAAAAGCTAAGGCCTGTCGGGACTTCGCCAACAAAAGGGAATTCACCTATTTAGGCCAATCGATGGAAGAGATATTGTAAATACTGATTAATGAGGGGAAAATCACAGCATTGATACCTCAAGTTAATCCACGCTCAAAGCGGTTTGATGCTAATGGAGTATGTCAATACCACTCCCACTCTTGCGGTCACAACACTGAGGAATACTGGGCACTCCGCCATCTTATTCAAAATATGATTGACTGCGGTGACCTACAAATGGCAGATAACGACGCTGTATCATCTGAGAGTGGGGACACATTTCCTCTAGGATGGAAGGAAGTTGTAGCAGTTATATCCTCTAAGGGAGATTTGGCTGCCACACTACTTATAATTTAACCAATTCAGCTCAAAGGTGTTGAAAACCCTTTGAAAGTGGCTGCACCAAAGCCAATCACATTGCCATTTAGGCCACAATATCCTGTCATTAGCCTCAAGAAAGTCCCATGGAATTATGGGGAGGCTGAAGGATCAACATCAAACACAACTGCTACAGTGTCTAAAGAAAATCCACTGTATCTTCCTCAATGGGTGATGGAGCCTATCATCAGGTCTAAGGGGAAAGTGCCCAGGGAGAAGATTGAAGAATTTCTCTGACAGATGGGACATAATGAAGCCAAGGTGGTTTAAACTTGAAAGAAGCTCCACAATAAATCTTTATTCTGGACTTGGTTCTCTCTTCAGAAGATCACTAGAAGGTCTTACTAAAAATATTATAAGAAGCCCACTTCCCAAAGACAGTGGATGTTGAAAAATTCTATCATCTGGTAGATCACATCTTCAACAGTAATGTGATATCCTTCACCGATGATGACATTGCTCCCGAAGGGACAAGTCATTGCAAACTGTTGCATATAGCGGTTATGTCTTCCGGATATGTGGTCGAAGGAGTGCTAATAGATGGAGGATCATCCCTAAACATCTGCCCCTATGCCACATTAGAAAAAATGAACATCAATCTCAACAGGATTCGAAGCAGTTATATAATCATCAAAGCCTTTGATGGATCTCGACAAAATGTTATCGGAGAGATTGAACTACCCGTGGAAATTGGTCCACATACATTCCATATACCCTTCCAAGTGCTCAAGATAACTACATGATACAATTTATTATTGGGAAGACCTTAGATTCATATGGCAGGAGCTGTCCCATCCATTCTTCATCAACAGCTCAAGTATATCATCAACATTAATCTAGTCACTGTCAGTGTTGAGCCAGAGTGTCCTATTCAAAGTGATATACCACTTATCAATTTCAATGAAGAAGTTGATTCTATCAATTTTCAGGCCCTTGAGGTGAGCAACACTCACTATCAATCCATTGGGGCGCCACCTTTGAGACCCAGAGTTTCTGCCGAAGTAACGTCGGCAAGTCAAGAGATGATATCCTTGGCTTTTCAACCTGGACAAGGGTTAGGAAAGGAGCATTAGGGAATCAAGTGCCCAATTCAAGCTCCAAGTCAAATAGGGACAGTCGGACTATGCTACTCCTTTGGGTCTAATCACAGGAACCCTCACAAGCATAAACATGTTCCTGACCATTATTAAAGGTTCCTACCCCTGTGGTAGCCATGCTATTTCCTAACCCGATACCGGTCAAAGGAAAGGAAGTCCTGATTCCAGACCCATAGGCAGAGGAAAGGAATCAAAGACGCAAACAAGAAATAAAGAGACGTTTGGCAAACATGTGCGTCCTGGTCCCATACGAGGGTATGAACAAGGACATCCTAAATGATAATTGTCCAGACATCATGACAAGAGATGGAGGACGACAACAGCCCCTTCATCACTGCCGTCCACCAGGGCTTGACCCTTAGCAATTGGAGCAGCACTCCTTGCATTTACCGACAAGGGTAAAAAGGGCAGAAACTCCCTCTGCCCTGTAGATAGCAATAACTGCTTACTTTTGTTGCATAGTATTAGCAGTTGCTTTTGTCATTTCATGCTAACATGTTGTATGATTAAACAGTTCATATATTAAGTGAAAGCATTTTGTTTCAGGACTCTAAAGTTAGGTATGCCTAAACTTGCTGATGAGGTGCCTATTCTTCACAAGGATTGCAACTTTGATGTAAAGTTGGACTCTGACTTGATGAAGATTGAACAAGAGGACTATGAGATACCTAAGGAGATCAAAGAATGGGTCGAAGATAAACCCAAGCCAAATCTTGATCAAACCACCTTTTTTAACCTTGGAACCTCAGAAAATCCTAAACAAATCCAGATTGGTACGGGCCTTACTCTAAGCCAAAGGAATGACATGGTTACCCTATTGACCCAATTCCAGGATGTGTATACATGGTCTCATGAAGACATGGTTAGTTTGTTAACTGACTTCGTCATTCATCGCCTTCCTATCAAAGAGGGATTCAAGCCAGTCAGACAAAAACTCAGGCCATTAAAACCTGAGTGGAGTTTGAAAGTCAAAGAAGAAATTGTGAAATAATTTCAAGTCGGCATCATCATGGTGTCAACATACCCTGAGTGGCTATCTAATATAGTCCGTATGCCTAAACCCGAAGGAAAGGTGTGAGTTTGTGTGGATTATAGGGATCTGAACAAAGCTTGTCTCAAAGATAGCTTTCCCGTACTATTCATCCACATACTAATTGACAATACAGCTCAATATGACATGTACTCCTTTGCTGACTGCTTTGTTGGGTACCATCAATTCATGGTTGCTGAAGTGGATCATGAGAAAACTGCCTTCATCACTCCTTGGGGAATCTTTTGCTATAGACGGTTGTCATTCGGCCTCATCAATGCCAGAGCTACTTATCAATGAGCCATGATGGCTCTTTTCCATGATCTAATGCACAAAGAGATAGAAATATATGTGGATAATATCATTGTCAAATTTCGAAGGGAGGAAGACCACTTAGATCATCTCAAAAAACTCTTCAGCCGGTTGCATAAGTACAACTTGAAGCTAAACCCAGCCAAATGTGCCTTTGGCATTAAATCAGGCAAGTTGCTAGGATTCCTAGTGAGCCACAAATGCATTGAGCTGGATCTTGCAAAAATCTAGGCCATCACGAAAATTCCCATACCCCAGACAGAGAGGGAAATACGGAGATTTTTGGGAAGAATCAACTTCATCAGCCGATTCATCTCCCAACTCACAGCAACCTGTGAACCCATCTTCAAATTGCTAAGGAAGAACTCCTCCATGAAATGGAATGATGAGTGCCAAAAAGCCTTCCTTCTTATCAAAGAGCAGCTAATAAAGGCTCGTGTTTTGGTACCCCCCAGGGATGGTGTTCCCCTATTTATGTTCCTGTCAATCAATGACAATGCCATGGGCTACATGTTTGGACAAAAAGATGATAGAGGCCAAGAATGAGCTATCTATTACCTCAGCAAAAGGTTTAGGAACAGTGAACACAAGTACACTTTGATCGAGAAAAATTATTGTGCTTTAGCATGGGCTTCCATGAGATTACAACATTATCTCCATGGTCACACGACCCATCTCATATCCCGCGTGGATCCTCTCAAGTACGTGTTCAGTAAACCCATGTTGAATTGTCGACTGTCCAAATGACAGTTGATCCTACAGCAATTTGACATCATTTACGTGACTCAAAAGTCTATCAAAGGTCAAGGAATTGCGGATCAACTGGCCTCCGCACCTTTGGGGGATTTTAAACCCTTGGAAACATACTTTTCCAATGAAGAGGTAATGACAATTCAGCAACACCATCAGGATAACACATACCAACTGTGGAAGATGTATTTTGATGGAGCTGTAAACATAGAAGGCTCTAGAGCTGGAGTAGTTCTAATATCTAAAATTCAGAGGCACACTTAGAATGGGGGTTAAATAAGTGTGGAAGCAAACTATGTCCAATTTTTAAACTTTAAACCAAACTGCAAAATTCAGCCTACTATTTTGATGAATACAGCTTGCTGAATGAATATGGTCTACCGAATTAACTTTTAGTTTAAGAAAATATTTTGATGAATTTATAAGTCAAAGTGAATACTTGGTGTTAACAAAATATCTCAAGATGAAGCAAATATTTAAATTTTAATTATTAAGAGATTTAACTATCTTGAGAGATATTAAAGTAAAGCAAGTAATAAAAATAACACCAAGATTTTATACGTGGTTCAGCTATTATCCTCTATAATAATAGCCTAGTCCACGTCCAATACCAACTAGTATTGGAGACTCACTTTTATTTCTTTAAAATTGACCCTTGTTACAAAACAGATTCTAACAAATTTGAATTACAATAATTCACTTGAGCACACTTGCTCCTTGTGCACCAATGCACCCTTTAAGCACATATGCTTCCTTGAACCTATTTGTAAACAAACCTTAATCCACCTGGATTAAATTCCTTTAGACAACACTTAGTCTAACAAATATAAGATTACAAATATAGAGGTCTAATGATCAAAGCAAATAAGCAATTTAACAATGCAAAGCCCAACTAATGAATGTAATGATCAAGTAGTAAAAGAGATAGATATCACCAATATTAAGCTCAAATATTAGCTGAGAGTAATCTGAATATGAATAGCACAACAGCTTAGAAAATTGCACCAGGAATATTTTAATATTAATTCAAGTGTTGTTTTCTATATCACTGATATTGGTTTTCTTTTTATAGCCCAATTTATTACCGTTGCTTTATAAAGTTCCGTTGCAATATATACGTTGCCAGTAGATAAATAACGTTCCAAAGATATTCCATTGAAAACATAACAAATCTAATTATCTTTGGTTGTTAAATATACGTTGGACTCTATCAAAAGATATACTAGAAAGAGACCAAGTTAGATAAGTAACACAATAGGCTTAGGCTTTTCCAAAACCTGTAGCAATTATGATTCATAAAAATCTGCCGCCACTTATATTTCATCCGAAGCAAGAGATATCATAACATAAATATAGGAGTGAATATGAACCAACTTTTTTCAAGATAATGATTATCTTATATTTCCAAGATATATGCACATAACCCACTATTTGAAAATAATCGTATCTCTGCCGCCACACTCCCAACAACCTTTATATTTACAACAAGTTTGATGCATATGAATTCTAACACACGTGTTATACAAATATTATAACACTAGAACTCTCTTATAACATATGGCAATATAATTCATTAAATCGGACAAATAATTTTACGCAAGCATATATAAATACTAACCATCTAAAATTAGTCAGTTAGCAATATATAAAATTCTTAGGCATGCACAAAATATTTAATCACATTTTAATGCACATATAAAATGTCCTAGAGCCTTGTATTAAAAAATTAAGTATTTGCAATGACCTTACATATTTTCTTAGGACTCAAATTTTCAAAGCCTTTAGACAATAATCCTTTCATCAACTTCCTGAAATTTCATAATAAACAA
Organism: Panax notoginseng; assembly: GCA_016801055.1. Classification (NCBI taxonomy): domain Eukaryota; kingdom Viridiplantae; phylum Streptophyta; class Magnoliopsida; order Apiales; family Araliaceae; genus Panax; species Panax notoginseng. The sequence goes on along the minus strand of CM029022.1, from coordinate 144,442,782 downwards.
ATTACTCCATATTATCAAGTCAACATCAAAACAAAAAGGTTAGAATATTAACAAGTCAACATTCTCCCCCTTTTTGATGATGACAACACCAAAAGTTATAACTCCCCCTGAATTCATGCATATTTAAAATTTTAGAAGGAAACAAATATAATCCAAACTAATTACCATCATGCCTCATAATTTTAACCTGCAAGATTGTTAGTTGTAACAAATATTATATAACACAAAATATAGCAGTTATAATATCTAATACTGGCTCCAGCCAAATTGTTTTAAACAACCCATCAAAAGCAGAATCTTAACAAACTTAAACACATGTTTTTTACACAAAACTAATAATTCCAAAACGTCTTCATAGCAACAACCACATCATGTCTCCCCCTTTGTCATCATCAAAAAGATCATCAGATATCAATATCGTCAGCGTGAATCACAGATAGAGGACGAGTAGTGAAATAAGAACGGTGGAGAAGACGATGAAGCTTTTCTTCCAAAGAAAAATCATGAGAAAATCTAGGTGGTCGAGGAATAAAAGTTTCATTTGGTAGAGGCAGGTTTAGAAAATCTCCAATGTACTCGGCCATCCAATTACATCGAGGCCATTCATGTGACAACCCCAAAATAGGTCTATTTTACCCAACCTATTCTGAGTCACCAAATACATAGTACAGAAAATAACTACAACTTTATTACAACAATTGTCGTACAAAATACAACAACACATATGCTGTGAGTTTGGATACAAATATATACCAACTGTGACTCGTGTCCCAACCGTAATGTGATAAATGTCCCATCAGTGGACAGCACCTCACAGTGATACCTACATAAAGGTATAGTCAAAAACTGTTTTAAAAATTAGAATCTTTGGGAAGTGCTCAAGGAAACCTTTGTACATGGGAGGTCATACTTCCAGGTTATGATAGATATCGTATGTCCACAGAATTATCCTTGGTTGACCTAATAGACCCCAAAGAAAACAAGAAGATTACTATCATATTTTTTCCAATGGTGAGTCTTCTCTTGACATATCATTATCTCCACTGTCTTTAATCGTGAATTATACTTCAAACAAACACCAAGATTATATAGGTAGTGCTCATAAATATACTCAGCAAGTGGATGTGCATAACCCTGTCTTATAATGACACGAGGTTGTATGACATTAGACATCTTGTATGATAGTGGCAAAACACCCTTCCAACGTTGGGTTCGCCTCACTCTATTTGATTCACCAAATATAACTACTAAATGATGACCACCGTTCTATTCCCCTGTTACCCCCGATCGACCCAGCTACACTCTTATTATCTGAAAGGAATTGTGAAACAGAAGGGTGAGCACAACTAGACCAGTAAAAAATATCATGACTAAAGATAAATAAATTATCAATTGCCTTCAACAGTAATAAATCAGAGATTTAGAACATATGGCAGATGATAAAAATTTTCAACCATAGTTGCAGCGGAACGAGCAATCCATTAGAAGAGTCAAATAGACCATAAAATCTATTATCTTCTGCATGTTAAAAATCCATCAACAATATTTTATCCCTGTAACATCAATCAATAGTTCTGGTCCACAATCATATAAATAACTCATAATCATAATTGTGATTCTAAATTCCTCTTCGCATCTAGGACGAAGATAATTTTTATCGCATGTCTTTACCTGAAACATCAAAGATTATGGTTATACCAAATCATAGTTCCTGTTCATAATCATACTAACAATTTCATCTTTGCACTACGGCCAAAGATATTCATCAACAGACCATATTTGCACTACAGGCCAAAGATATTCATCAACAGTTCATATTTGCACTACATGCCAAATATATTCATCAACAGTTCATATTTGTACTACATGTCAAATATATTAATATCTCAAAGAAATATATAATCATTTCAGAATTTATATAAACAATAATTATAACCATGTTGATCATTTCACCTTTGCATTTAAGCTAAAGATATTTAATTATAAATTCAATGGTCATGATCATACCAGTCAACAATTCGACTTTGCACTACTGGCCAAAGGAAACTCATAGTCATGATCATACCAAAAATCTACCCATCTTTACACTCAAGTCAAATAGAAATATCATTATTAGGATTATAAAAATGTTATATATAATAGTAAAATCAATAGAATCAAAACATCTAGATTTAATCTCAAGAGTAATATTCATAAATCAACTATAATTTGGTTAGAAAAAAGAAACCAATTTTATCATGAATAGTAACTCGTGAATAGTAATCCATAAATAGTAACTTCGTGAATAGTAACTCATGAATTGTAACTCGTGAATAGTAACTCATGAATAGTAAACTCGACACAAAAAGGTAGAAATTTCACAATAAAATTCATATCAATATTTCAGTATAATGATATTGAAATAACATTTCTTAAACTTAAAAATAATTTATTTTAATTGTTTACACTTTACTAAATAATGCATTTAATCATCCTAAAATTCTAAACTCATAAGATTTCATCACCAATAACCAAAACCGTTATAAAAAATCTGCATATACCTCATATAGGATTCTCAAGCCATAAAATCCTATTTTCTAATTTTCTTACTTCACATAACATATTTAATTCATTTACTCATAACTAGTCTATTTTTATAAAAAAATACCAAATCAGTACAAACAAATTTTCTTTTATGAGATTTAGTATAATATAGTCCCATATTGAACATATATTTTTCTCAGAATTTTTAAAAATCATTTACTATTTTTCATATGGCCAAAACAACCGAATATTTAGATATTTATCAAAAATTATACTTTTATCCAAAAATTTTGAAATTTACAGAGTATACTTCTATCATATATATGTACTCTCAATAAAAATTTCACCAATTTTAGAGTTAACCACAAGGAGTTATAATCGGTTACTTTTAAAATAGTCTTTTCTCATAAAATTCATAATTCTTAATCTATATATCCAAAAATCGTCATTTTTGGACACAATCAAGAAAACTCATCAAATTATCATTTTAAATATTTCCAAAATTTTTGAAAGTCTGAAAAATTACGAAACTGAAAAACATAACAACCTTTAAAATCCCTTACTATCCCTTACCTCAAAATAGCAGCACTTCTGACTGGATATCGGATATGACGCTGAAGGAAACTTGCACTGATGAATAGCAACTCACCAAGTATCTAAATACTCATAAAATACACTCGATAATCTAGAGAGAAAAAGAGATAAAACTTATGAATTCTGGTGTGATTTTTAATTCTAACTTAGCCATCTATTTATAAGAAAATGTTAGCACGCCGAAGCAGACTTGACCTGCTACCTGATGGCTTTACCTGCTACTATTCTACCCACCAAAAATCAGCCATCTTCATCAATAACCAAAAGTGGGGCCCACCCATTTCTAGAATTTTTCACCAAAATCATTTATAAACCTAATTTCTGAATCAGTCACCTCTTAAAATTCATAACAAATCACTCGTTCATTTTTAACGGTTCAAAATTTGTGAACATATACTTAACTTATATATGTATAACATATCCAAAAATCACAACGATCCAACGGTCAAATTAAAAATTATAACTCACACAATAAAGTTGTAAGAACACTGATTTGATCTTTTAGTACCTTCAATCCGACAAAATACTGATAAAATACCTCAACATTAATTCTTTCATTTATAACCACATAAATAAATCCATCATTTATATCCATATCAAATAAATATTTCCTTATCATATAAATCAAAAATTAATTATTCACAAATAATATTACAGAATCACAATTATGACAACCAGGCCGTTCCCAGGAAAGAGGGGGCTTTCCAATAAGGATTTCTCCTTGCTGGCGCGCAATTAGATGACCAAACCTCTCCTTAAACAGAACTTTCTAGACATTGCCAATAATGCTATTTAATAATATTATTCAAATAATATGAATTATTGATCTGATAATAGAAAATACTGTGCAGCAACAATTATTGAAACAACAATAATATAAAATATCAACGCAGCAATTATTAAATCAATAAAATAAAATATTGAACAGTAACTACTGTAACAATTATTGAGTAGTTCCTTCTTACGTAAGAATCAATAATTGAAAAAATACTGTGCAATACCGTGTGCTACTGTGCAACTACGCGTATTACTGTATTCTAACCACCAGGTATTCCAACAGTGTTAACGGTAACAACTACGCCGTTATTTATAAAAACTCAATTTTTGTCGTTATCTTCATCCAACTGTTTTCCGTTATGGGGCCCACAAAAAGCTGCGCCGTCGTACGAATATTCTCCGACAGAAAGAATATTTCACGACCAAACGAATATTCCCCGACAACAATGAATATTTTATAACCACTTGCGTATTTTGAAAAAAAAATTCATATATCACCCTTAACTTTAACTTTTATCAATTTAACCATTTACTGAATAGTAATTATAAAAAAAATTAAATACTTTTATTTCATAAAATTCGGGGTCTTACAATCTCCCCTCCTTATGAAATTTTGTCCCTGAAATTTACGTACCTGGAATTTCAAAGAGTTGAGAATACCTTTCTTTCATTTCAGATTCCATCTTCCCTGTCCTCACGATCTCTCCATTGCTCATCTCCTGTATTTCAGATATCATTCTAGAATACGGCTTCAAAACAAAGGTTAATTGAACAAATTAACATATCACATAATGTCCCGATATTATGACTGACCAACAAATAAGCTTAGGTAGGACACACTAGCGAAGTATTTACTCGTCTCTGCCCTACTAGTTTTATTCCTCGATCTCCGCCAGAGATCATATCCCTAAGCTCTGATACCAACTATGAAAACCCCAAAATAGGTCCATTTCACCCAACCTATTCTGAGTCGCCAAATACATGGTACAGAAAATAACTACAACTTTATTACAACAATTGTCGTACAAAATACAACAACACATATGCTGTGAGTTTGGATACAAATATATACCAACTGTGACTCGTGTCCCAACCGTAATGTGATAAATATCCCATCAGTGGACAGCACCTCACAGTGATACCTACATAAAGGTATAGTCAAAAATTATTTTAAAAATTAGAATCTTTGAGAAGTGCTCAAGGAAACCTTCGTACATGGGAGGCCATGCTTCCAGGTTATGATAGATATCATATGTCCACAGAATTATCCTTGGTTGACCTAATAGACCTCAAAGAAAAATAAGAAGATTACTATCATATTCTTTCCAATGGGGAGTCTTCTCTTGACATATCATTATCTCCACTGTCTTTAATCGTGAATTATACTTCAAACAAACACCAAGATTATATAGGTAGTGCTCATAAATATACTCAGCAAGTGGATGTGCACAACCCTGTCTTATAATGACACGAGGTTGTATGACATTAGACATCTTGTATGATAGTGGCAAAACACCCTTTCAACGTTGGGTTCGCCTCACTCTATTTGATTCACCAAATATAACTACTAAATGATGACCACCGTTCTATTCCCCTGTTACCCCCGATCGACCCAGCTACACTCTTATTACCTGAAAGGAATTGTGAAACAGAAGGGTGAGCACAACTACCCCAATAAAGAATATCATGACTAAAGATAAATAAATTATCAATAGCCTTCAACAGTAATAAATCAGAGATTTAGAACATATGGTAGATGATAAAAATTTTCAACCATAGTTGCAGCGGAACGAGCAATCCATTAGAAGAGTCAAATAGACCATAAAATCTATTATCTTCTCCATGTTAAAAATCCATCAACAATATTTTATCCCTATAACATCAATCAACAGTTCTGGTCCACAATCATATAAATAACTCATAATCATAATTGTGATTCTAAATTCCTCTTCGCATCTAGGACGAAGATACTTTTTATCACATGTCTTTACCTGAAACATCATAGATCATGGTTATACCAAATCACAATTCATGTTCATAATCATACTAACAATTTCATCTTTGCACTACGGCCAAAGATATTCATCAACAGACCATATTTGCACTACAGACCAAAGATATTCATCAACAGTTCATATTTGCACTACAGGCCAAATATATTAATATCTCAAAGAAATATATAATCATTTCAGAATTTATATAAACAATAATTACAACCATTTTGATCATTTCACCTTTGCACTTAAGCTAAAGATATTCAATTATAAATTCAATGGTCATGATCATACCAGTCAACAATTCAACTTTACACTATTGGCCAAAGGGAACCCATAGTCATGATCATACCAAAAATCTACCCATCTTTACACTCAAGTCAAATAGAAATATCATCATTAGGGTTATAAAAATGCTATATATAATAGAAAAATCAATATAATCAAAACATCTAGATTTAATCTCAAGGATAATATTCATAAACCAACTATAATTTGGTTAGAAAAAGAAACCAATTTTGTCATGAATAGTAACTCGTGAATAGTAACCCATGAATAGTAACTTCGTGAATAGTAAACACGACACAAAAAGTTAGAAATTCCACAATAAAATTTATACCAATATTTCGGTATACTGATATTGAAATAACATTTCTTAAACTTATAAATAATTTATTTTAATTGTTTACACTTTACTAAATAATATATTTAATTATTCTAAAATTCCAAACTCATAAGAATTCATCACCAATAACCAAAACCCTCATCAAAAATCTACATATACCTCATATAGGATTCTCAAGCCATAAAATCCTATTTTTCAATTTTCTTAATTCACATAACATATTTAATTTATTTACTCATAACTAGTCCATTTTTACGAAAAATACTAAATCAGTACAAATTTTTTTTTTTTTTGAGATTTAGTAGAATATAGTCCCATATTGAACATATAGTTTTCTCAGAATTTTTAAAAATCATTTACTATTTTTCATATGGCCAAAACAACCGAATATTTAGATATTTATCAAAAATTATACTTTTATCCAAAAATTTCGAAATTTACAGAGTATACTTCTATCATATACATGTACTCTCAATAAAAAATTTATCAATTTTGGAGTTAACCACAAGGAGTTATAAGCGGTTACTTTTAAAATAGTCTTTTCTCATAAAATTCACAATTCTTAATCTATACATCCAAAAATCGCCATTTTTAGACACAATCAAGAAAACTCATCAAATTATCATTTTAAATTTTTCCAGAATTTTTGAAAGTCAGAAAAATTATGAAACTGAAAAACATAACAACCTTTAAAATCCATTACTATCCATTACCTCAAAAGAGCAGCACTTCTGACTAGATATCGGATATGACGCTGAAAAAAACTTGCAATGATGAATAGCAACTCACCAAATATCTAAATACTCACAAAATACACTCGATAATCTAGAGAGAAAAAAGAGATAAAACTTATGAATTCTGGTGTAATTTTCAATTCTAACTTAGCCCTCTATTTATAGGAAAATGTTAGCACGCCGAAGCAGACTTGACCTGCTACCTGATGGCTTTACCTGCTACTATTCCACCCACTAAAAATTAGCCATCTTCCCCAACAACCAAAAGTGGGGCCCACCCATTTCTAGAATTTTCTACCAAAATCATTTATAAACTTAATTTTCGAATCAGTCACCTCTTAAAATTCATAACAAATCATTCGTTCATTTTTAACGATTCAAAATTTATGAACATATACTCAACTTATATATGTATAACATATCCAAAAATCACAACGATTCAACGGTCATATTAAAAATTATAACTCACACAATAAAGTTGTAAGAACACTGATTTGATCTTTTAATACCTCCAATCCTATAAAATACTGATAAAATACCTCAACATTAATTCTTTCATTTATAACCACATAAATAAATCCATCATTTATATCCACATCAAATAAATATTTTCTTATCATATAAATCAATAATTAATTATTCACAAATAATATTACAGAATCACAATTATAACAACCAGGCCGTTCCCAGGAAAGAGGGGGCTTTTCAATAAGGATTTCTCCTTATTGGCGCGCAATTTGATGACCAAACCTTTCCTTAGATAGAACTTTCTAGACATTGCTAATAATGCTGTGACGCCCCCAAAATTAGGTATACATCACCCATCTTGGGTCGTCAGATACATAGTACAGAATACAAATACAACATACTAATACAACTGTCGTGTACAATACGATAAAACATAAACTGTGAGTTTGAATACAAATATTATCTTCTAGAGAGTATTCATACTCAAAAGGAGTCCTCATTACATTTATTAACACACTATTACATAGAATAGTGAGGACTACTAACTAATACTATCATTCGGACCATCACTCCGTTCCCCGACTTGCCCCAGCTACGTTCTCATTTCTTGAAGAGAACAGTGAAAGAAAAGGTGAGCTGAACTAACCCAGTAAGAAATATTATGACTAAGATAATGCAGAATAAATTATCATTAGCCTTTAACAATGATAAACTGATAAAATATAACAGACATCAAGTTTAACTGCAGCGGAACAAGCAATCCATTAAAAGAGTCAAGTAAAAAATAAACTCTACTATCTTTTATGATTTAAAAGGTTTTTCAACATTGTGATCGCTGGAACTCAGCTTAATAAAATACTCCACATCATCAAATCACCCCTGCACTACGGCCAAGGATATTCGTGTATTCATTAATGGTCATGATCATGCCAACAACTGTCCATCAACGCACTACGGGCCAATGATGACTTTTACCACATCATTTGTAACATTACGGTCATGATTATACCGAATAATCCCTGGTCATAATCATACCAAGTCCATCTATGCACTACAAGCCACAGATGACTTTTAACATTTTATAAACATGAGGATGATGACAATGATATAAGAATTCAATAAAATAAGTTCAAGAATTAATTTATCCAAGAATTAACAACGTCCAAATTGTCAACATGATACTGCTTTGTGGAGTAAAATTCAAGAATATTTAGAAGAATATTTTTTTGAAAAGATACTGGATGAACCGTAATTATCAAGGATATTCCACTAATTTCATGGAGTATAGAAGTTAAATCTTAACCAACTGAGTATAGTAAAGAATGGAATAACAAAAGAAATCACCCGACATGCGATAGACTGCACAGACAGGTTATTCCAACAGAATAATAAATAATGGAACCAGGTCCGGCGTAAACGCACAGATAGGATATTCCGACAGAATAATAAATAATGGAACCAGGTCCGGTGTAAAACACACAGACAGGATGTTCCAACAGAATAATAACAAGACGGAACCAAGTCCGGTGTAAAACACACAGACATGATGTTCTAACAGAATAATAATAAAAACGAAACCAGGTCTGGTGTAAAACACACAGACAGGATGTTCCAACAGAATAATAATAAAAACAGAACCAGGTCCGGTGTAAAACACACAGACAGGATGTTCCAACAGAATAATAATAAAAACAGAATCAGGTTCGGTGTAAAACACACAGACAGGATGTTCCAACAGAATAATAATAAAGACGAAACCAGGCCCGGTGTAAAACACACGGACAGGATGTTCCAACAGAATAATAAAAGAATGTCACCAAGTATAGGGTAGACCGCGTATACAGGTTATTCCAACAGAATAATAAGAAATGGAATAACAAAAGTTCTCTTCATGAATAAGAAAGAATAACACCCCTTACCGTTTTAAAGAAGAGCTGAAATAAGGAAGTAGTTAAGTAGCAGAATACTCTTATTCTCTCTCTCTATAGTTTCTCTCTATAGTTTCTCTCTCCAGAGTTCAGTAAATTCGTAAGAAATAATGAAGGAATGAGCTGCTATTTATAGAAAAATAGAATGCATAGTAACTAATCCATGAACGGTCCAGATTGATTACTTTAATCTGACGGTCCATATTTAAAGAAAAATCTTTTAAATAAAATATAAATATATTCTATTTATAGAATAACTTTAATAAAGTATTCTGTTTTATATAAAAAGATATTTCTGTTTTATTACGTTAATAATACGAATAAAACAAAACGTCATTATAGCTAAATAATTCATATTATTAACTGACAATAATTGAATCAAACTGAGTGACTTCTCACATAAGCATTAATAATCAATACCGTGTGCTACTATGAAACTACACGTATTACTGTACTTTTACTACCGAGTAGTTCAACAGTATCAATGGTAAAACTTCCGCCGTTATTTTTAATAAAATATTTTTATCTTTTTCTCAATCCAACAATAATTCCGTTGTGGGGTCCACCAATGATTGTGCCGTTGTACGAATATTCCCTATTAAAACGAATATTCCCCGACCAATCGAATATTATATAACAACTTGCGTACTTTGCAAAATTTATAAATATTGCCCACAACTATAACATTGTATCAAATTAACTCCATAATATTCAAAAATGATATTTATAGAAAATTTATATTTATTTATAAAAGTTGGGGTCTTACAACCTCCCCTTCTTATGAAATTTTGCCCTCGAAATTAGGGTACGTACCTGGTATGTCGAAGAGGTAAGGATACCTTGATTTCATTTCAGATTCTAACTCTCAAGTCATTTCCTCAACATCGTGGTTTCTCCACAAAACTTTGACTTAAGGTATAACCTTGGAGCGTAGAATATGTTCCTTCTTATCCAAGATTTGAACAGGAACTTCTTCATACGTCAAATCCTCCGCTATTTCGTCTGGTTCTAACTCAATAATGTGGTTCGGGTCTTCCACATATTTGCGTAACATGGATATGTGAAAAATGTTATGAACACGAGACATACTTGGCGGTAAAGTGAGTCTATAAGCCACAGTTCCTACTCGATTGAGGATTAAAAATGGACCGATGACTCGAGGATTGAGCTTTCCTCTTTTTCCAAATCTCGTAACTCCTTTCCATGGAGCAACACGTAAGAACACATGATCTCCTCTATCAAATTTCACGTCCTTTCAATGAAGATCAGCATAACACTTTTGTCGATCTTGTGAGATTTTTATACGTTTTCGGATCGTTTGAATCTTTTCTGTAGTCATACGTACCAACTCCGGTCCCAATAACGTTGTTTCACCCACCTCATCCCAACATACTGGAGAACAACATTTTCTTCCATACAATGCTTCGAATGGAGCCATGCCAATACTTGCTTGATAACTGTTGTTGTAGGAAAACTCCACCAATGGTAAGAACTTGTCCCAACTTCCCTTGAAGTCAAGGACACAGAGTCTTAATAAATTTTCTAGAGTTTGAATAGTCCTCTCTGATTGTCCGTCCGTCTGAGGATGATATGCCGAACTAAATCGTAAATCTGTGCCCATAGCTTTTTATAAACTAACCCAAAATCGTTAAGTGAATCTTGGGTCTCGATCAGAAACTATGGATACTGGCATACCATGCAGTCTTACAATCTCGTTTATGTACATACGAGCAAGACGTTTAAGTGTATAAGTTTCTCGTATCGATAAGAAATGAGCAGACTTGGTCAATCTATCAACAATGACCCAAATCGCATCTATACCTTGAGAAACCTTAGGAAGACCGGTAACGAAATCCATGGTAATGTGCTCCCACTTCCATTCTGGAATTTTAAGTGGTTGCAATGGACCTTTTGGTACTTGATGCTCCACTTTGACTCGTTGACAAGTTAGACACCTTGAGATAAACAACGCTATCTCTCTCTTCCTATTACTCCACCAAAATGTATGACGAAGAACATGATACATTTTGGTACTTCCATGATGGATTGCAAACGGTGTGTTGTGCGCCTCTATCATGATTTCATACTTTAAATCAGGGTTGTTAGGAACACAAAGTCTGGAGTTGACTCGAAGTATTCTTTCTTCATCGATTCTTGCTTCCGGCATAGCACCTTCTTGCACTTTCTTCCTCATACGCATCAGCTCCAGGTCTGTAGCTTGAGCAGCTTTAACTTTATCGATTAAAGTTGGTTCTACTCGTATATTTGCCATCATCACATGGGTCCATGGAGTCTTTAACTCTATGCCCATCCTTTGTAAGTCACACAAAATGGGCCTTTGTGTTGACAATATTACACTCGTACTTGCATATGATCTTCTACTCAATGCGTCAGCTACCACGTTGGCTTTTCCAGGATGGTATTGAATGGTATGATCATAATCTTTCAACAGTTTAAGCCAACGTCGTTGTCGCATGTTGAGTTCCTTTTGAGTGAAGAAATATTTGAGGCTTTTATGATCCGTAAAGATCTCCACCTTCTCCCCATACAAGTAATTCCTCCAAATTTTAAGTACAAAGACAACAGCTGCCAACTCTAGATCATGAGTAGGATAATTCCTCTCATATTCCTTGAGTTGTCTTGATGCATAGGCTATGACTTTTCCATGTTGCATGAGAACGCATCCCAACCCTTTGCTCGAAGCATCACTGTAGATGACAAATCCCTCTGAGCCAGATGGTATTGTTAGAACAGGTGCTGAAATGAGTCTCCTCTTGAGTTCTTGAAAACTCTGCTCACATTCTTCGCTCCAACCGAACTTTGTATCTTTCCGAGTCAGCTGAGTTAATGGAGTAGCGATTCGAGAAAATCCTTCCACGAATCTCCGATAATAACCAGCTAAACCAAGAAAGCTACGTACTTCGGTCACTGATTTAGGTTGCTCCCAGCTTTGAATAGCTTCAATCTTTGTCGGGTCAACCGATATTCCATGACTTGATACTACGTGCCCAAAGAATGCTACCTCCTCCAGCCAGAACTCGTATTTCTTCAACTTGGCATAAAGCTTGTATTCACGAAGCTTTTGGAGTACCAGCCTCAAGTGTTGCTCATGATCTTCACGGCTTTTGGAATAAATAAGGATGTCATCAATAAAGACAACCACAAAGTGATCCAAATATTCCTTGAATACCTGGTTCATCATATCCATGAAGGCAGCAGGAGCATTAGTCAATCCAAAGGACATGACTAGGAATTCATAATGCCCGTACCGAGTTCTGAAAGTCGTCTTTGGAATATTCTCAGTTCTAACCTTCAGCTGATGATATCCATAACGAAGATCGATCTTTGAAAAGAATTGTGCTCCTTGCAACTGGTCAAACAGGTCATCAATACGTGGCAATGGGTACCTGTTTTTGATGGTGACATGATTCAACTCCCGATAATCAATACAAAGTCGCATACTTTCATCTTTCTTCTTCACGAATAGCACAGGAGCACCACAAGGAGAAGTACTAGGACGAATAAAGCCAATGTCTAACAATTCCTGTAGTTGGATCTTTAACTCCTGAAGTTCAATAGGAGCCATTCGATATGGGGCTTTGGAAATGGGTTTTGTATCGGGTTCAAGGTCGATACAAAATTCAATTTCACGCTCTGGGGGTAGGCCAGGAAGTTTTTCAGGGAATACGTCAGGAAATTTATTAACAATAGAAATATCATTCAAAGCTGACGTATTTTTGTTTAGATCCGTGACATGAGCTAAGAAAGCTTGACATCCGTTTTTCAATAAACGAATAGCTTTATGGCTTGAGATGACAGCGATTGATTTTAATGGTTTGGTTGCTTGAATTCACATAATAGGTCGATTAGGAATATGAAAGCTAACAACCTTACGAAAACAATCAATTTTTGCGTGATGAGTAGTTAACCAATCAATCCTTACATTCACGTCAAATGCAAGTATTTTTAATGAAATCAGATCGACAGGTAATGTGTGGGTACCAACTTGAACCAAACAAGACTTATAAACTGTGGATGTAATGAAGGTTTCTCCCAATGGAGTTTCAACAGATAAATCAAAGTCTAATTTCTCCGGAGTCAAATTTAATCGATGAGCGCAAGTAGGAGAAATAAAAGAATGGGTAGAACCGGTATCAAATAAAGTATAGACTTCGTTAGAGTTTATGATAAGCTTACCCGTGATGACCTCATTCGGGTTTCTTGCTTTCTGGGAGGTCACAACAAACGCTCTTTCTTGCACTATCGGTTTTAACTTTTCTGGGACGGCCTTTGGTGTCTCCATCTTGGCTGAACTTGTTTTTGGTAAACGACAAAATCGAGCTAAATGACCTTCTCTTCCATAATTATAACATGCTTTAGATGGCATCGCGCAGTTTGGACTGATGTGTCCCTCCCCTCCGCATTTGAAACATATGATAGGTGGTCGTTCTCCTTCCTTAACAACGGGTGCTAGTGCTGACGTCTTTCCATCATTGTTGAATCTCCTCTTCTTGAAATGACCATTCTTATTGTTTTGGCCCTGATTACCACCGAAGTGGTTACCATTTCTGGCCTGTTGATTCCCTCCACGCTTGTTGTCACCGCTTCGATGACTGCTCTCACTGGTATTAACATTTTGCCGACTGCTCTCTTTTGGTTACGTTGACTCGTTATCGCGCTCCACTAACTGAGCCCTATTCACAACATCTGAATACAAACACAGTTTATGAGAAATAAGATGTTGACGTATCTCAAGTTTCAAACCTCGCAAAAACATTCGCGTCATTCGCTCTTCATTATCCATCAAGTGGGACGCAAATCGGGACAACTCAGTAAATTTAGCCTCATACTACGACACGGTCATATTATTCTGCTCTAATTTGATGAACTCCATCTCCTTCATGTGACGAACACTTTCGAGAAAGTATTTGTCATTGAACAGCTCTTGGAACTTCTCCCAAGACATCTTCAGTGCAGTAGGTTGAGTACGCTTAATCGATTCCCACCAGTAATCTGCCTCTCCTCGCAACATAAAGGCGGTAAAGGGAACCTTTTACTCCTCGGAGCATCCCAAGACATCAAATATCTTGGTAATCTGCTTTATCCATATTTTTGCTATAAGTGGTTTTGGCTCTCCCTTAAACTCTGGTGGTCCCAGCTCCTTGAATTGTTTAGCGGTGACCGTCCGAGAGTTTTCAGTGTTTCCACCTATATTTTGGACAGGAGCCGCTCTCGCCTGTTGTTGCATGAACTGCATAAAGTTTCTGAACATTCCATCATTCATCATCTGGTCAGTGTTGTTGTTTGCGTGAGGATTGTCACCTTCTTGATGCACATTATCCTGATTATTGATATGTGGTGAATCAACAGTCGCCTGTGCTCCATTGCTATTCTCAACATTCTCAGATGCCATTTTCAGATACTGCCACAAAATAAAAGTTAATTAATATGTCATATATTATCCTTACATTATGACCGACCAATTAAATACCATGCAAATAAACTTAGGTAGGTCATACTAGCGAAGGAATTCCCCGTCTCTCCCCTCCTAATTCTATTCTCACATCTTAGCCAGGGATCATATCCCTAAGCTATGATACCAACTGTGACGCCCCCAAAATTAGGTATACATCACCCATCTTGGGTCGTCAAATACATAGTACAGAATACAAATACAACTTACTAATACAACTGTCGTGTACAATACGATAAAACATAAACTGTGAGTTTGAATACAAATATTATCTTCTAGAGAGTATTCATACTCAAAAGGAGTCCTCGTTACATTTATTAACACACTATTACATAGAATAGTGAGGACTACTAACTAATACTATTATTCGGACCATCACTCCGTTCCCCGACTTGCCCCAGCTATGTTCTCATTTCCTGAAGAGAACAGTAAAAGAAAGAGTGAGCTCAACTAGCCCAGTAAGAAATATTATGACTAAGATAATGCAGAATAAATTATCATTAGCCTTCAACAATGTTAAACTGATAAAATATAATAGACATCAAGTTTAACTGCAGCGGAAAAAGCAATCCATTAAAAGAGTCAAGTAGAAAATAAACTCTACTATCTTTTATGATTTAAAAGGTTTTTCAACACTGTGATCGCTGGAACTCAGCTTAATAAAATAATCCACATCATCGAATCACCCCTGCACTACGGCCAAGGATATTCGTGTATTCATTAATGGTCATGATCATGCCAACAACTGTCCATCAACGCACTACGGGCCAATGAGGACTTTTACCACATCATTTGTAACATTATGGTCATGATTATACCGAATAATCCCTGGTCATAATCATACCAAGTCCATCTATGCACTACAGGCCACAGATGACTTTTAACATTTTATAAATATGAGGATGATGACGATGATATAAGAATTTAATAAAATAAGTTCAAGAATTAATTTATCCAAGAATTAACAATGTCCAAATTATCAACATGATACTGCTTTATGGAGTAAAATTCAAGAATGCTTTGAAGAATATTTTCTTGAAAAGATAATGGATGAACCGCAATTATCAAGGATATTCCACTAATTTCATGGAGTATAGAAGTTAAAACTTAACCAACTGAGTATAGTAAAGAATGGAATAACAAAAGAAATCATCTGGCATGCGATAGACTGCACAGACAGGTTATTCTAACAGAATAATAAATAATGGAACCAGGTCCGGCGTAAACGCACAGACAGGATATTCCGACAGAATAATAAATAATAGAACCAGGTCCGGTGTAAAACACACAGACAGGATGTTCCAACAGAATAATAACAAGACGGAACCAGGTCCAGTGTAAAACACACAGACAGGATGTTCCAACAGAATAATAATAAAAATGGAACCAGGTCCGGTGTAAAACACACAGACAGGATGTTCCAACAGAATAATAATAAAAACGGAACCAGGTCCGGTGTAAAACACACAGACAGGATGTTCCAACAGAATAATAATAAAGACGGAACCAGGTCCGGTATAAAACACACGGACAGGATGTTCCAACAGAATAATAAAAGAATGTCACCAAGTATAGGGTAGACCGCGTATACAGGTTATTCTAACAGAATAATAAGAAATGGAATAACAAAAGTTCTCTTCATGAATAAGAAAGAATAACACCCCTTACCGTTTTAAAGAAGAGCTGAAATAAGGAAGTAGTTAAGTAGCAGAATACTCTTCTTCTCTCTCTCTATAGTTTCTCTCTATAGTTTCTCTCTCTAGAGTTCAGTGAATTCGTAAGAAATAATGAAGGAATGAGCTGCTATTTATAGAAAAATAGAATGCATAGTAACTAATCCATGAACGGTCCAGATTGATTACTTTAATCTGACGGTCCATATTTAAAGAAAAATCTTTTAAATAAAATATAAATATATTCTATTTATAGAATAACTTTAATAAAGTATTCTGTTTTATATAAAAAGATGTTTCTGTTTTATTACGTTAATAATACGAATAAAACAAAACGTCATTATCGCTAAATAATTCATATTATTAACTGACAATAATTGAATCAAACTGAGTGACTTCTCACATAAGCATTAATAATCAATACCGTGTGCTACTATGCAACCACACGTATTACTGTACTTTTACTACCGAGTAGTTCAACAATATCAATGGTAAAATTTTTGCCGTTATTTTTAATAAAATATTTTTGTCGTTTTCTCAATCCGACAATAATTTCGTTGTGGGGTCCACCAATGATTGTGTCGTTGTACGAATATTCCCTGTTAAAACGAATATTCCCCGACCAATCGAATATTATATAACAACTTGCGTACTTTGCAAAATTTATAAATATTACCCACAACTATAACATTATATCAAATTAACTCCATAGTATTCAAAAATGATATTTATAGAAAATTCATATTTATTTATAAAAGTTGGGGTCTTACAAATGCTATCTAATAATATTATTCAAATAAATGAATTATTGATCTGATAATAGAAAATACTGTGCAACAATAATTATTGAAACAACAATAATATAAAATATCAACGCAGCAATTATTGAATTAATAAAATAAAATATTTAACAGTAACTACTGTAAAATTATTGAGTAGTGCGTTCTTACGTAAGAATCAATAATTAAAAAAATAATGTGCAATACCGTGTGCTACTGTGCAACTACGCGTATTACTGTATTTTAACCACCAGGTATTCCAACAGTGTTAACGGTAACAACTACGCCGTTATTTATAAAAACTCAATTTTTGTCGTTATCTTCATCCAACCGTTTTCCGTTATGGGGCCCACAAATAGCTGCAACGTCGTACGAATATTCCCCGACAAAAAGAATATTTCACGACCAAACGAATATTCCCCGACAACAATGAATATTTTATAACCACTTGCGTATTTTGAAAAAAAAAATCATATATCACCCTTAACTTTAACTTTTATCATTTTAACCATTTACTGGATAGTAATTATAAGAAAAATTGAATACTTTTATTTCATAAAATTCGGGGTCATACAATTCAGGTACTGGAGAGTGCATTTTGTCAAAGTGTAGCTTTCTACCAACGTCATTCATACGATGAGACATAAAATCAGCAAATTCTATAATTTGGTAACTCACAAACTTCAGATCTTGACTTAACTGACAAGAATTTCGATTGATCTTCCTGTGAAGAGACTCAACCATAGCCATTGTGTGCACCTCAAATCCGGCTTGTGAATCAATAAATTCGTCTTCAATTTGAGAAAAACATTAGTTCAAATCATTTGCCTGAATAGGCAGTTTTCCTTTTTTTAAAACTAAAAGTCTTTGTTTTACATCAAGAATATCAGAACACATAAGCTCTTGATTTTTGAGGATTTGAGTCAACATGTTGACTACGTCTAGAGATGAAACTAATGGAGTAGGAGGTGTAGAAGAAGTAGGATTATCAGATGATAAATTAGACGAGATGGAACTCGGTGGAATAGGAAGAGGATCAAGAACGATTCGAATAAATGAGCCATCAACAAAAGTGATATGGGATTGTTTTAAATTAGCAGAATCAATGAATTCATTGTGTGACACCATAATTTCATCATCAAGGTAGATTTTGAAATGCTGAAACATTTTTGTCAAAATCAAACCACAGGGCAGACACTTTTTAGCTTGTCGAATACAACTCATCATGTGAGACAACATCATAAGAGAAAAATTAAATCTAACACCTTTTAAAATCATTGCAACAACCACCAAATCTTGGTAAGTGAAATCTGCTCCACCACCTACTTGTGGAAATAGATTATAACGAAGTAGTTTATGCATAACACATGCAAGTGGACATACATCAACAGTTTTGGGGGTGAACAGAGTTGTCAGAGATGAATCATTCATCATAGTTTGGATTTGTTCAAGAGGAGGAAAATGTATATTTGCAGCACCCTTAAGAGTAAATGGACAAGGACCAGATGAAGGAATATTGAAAATACTTCTAAAATCAATAACCGTGAAAAATAGAGACTTTCTCTACACAAAGGACATATAACAATCCCCATTACACTCTAAATTTGTGTAAAACTATTGTACCAAATAGGGATATGCCCTAGTGAGGGGAAAAAACATAGCAGAAATACCACAAGAGGTGAAAAGTTTTTCCAAAGATGAATTTTTGAAATAAAACAGATCCAGAATTTTTTCATAAACAAACTGTTTAGTAGTAATAGAGGTTTTGAAGCGAGCTTCGAAACTTTGACCCCTAAAGAAATTTTTTGGCAAATCTGAAGTAACAGAGAAAGGGTTTACCAGATTTGATGGCGATTCTGGTTGACAAGGAGGAGGCTCCGAACTAGAAGATTGTGGGGATTTCTTTAGGAAAGAGAAGCTTGAATCAAAACCATCGGATTCGTCACAAGAAACATGAACATATGTTTGGCGAGGTTGTCTCTTGGACTTTTTTGGTGATCGCATAGAATAAGGTGATCGTGGATGATTTCCTTCTTTGATGGTGATGTCGGATGATCATTTGTTGGCTCGAGTCTTAATTATCATTGCAGAAACTAGAACGCTCAAGAATGGAGAATACCTTTCTGAGTATGGAAGAGAAAAAGAATGAGCGCTGTGTTTAATAGAGAAGTGTTGGACTCCGAACAAACGTCTTAAAAAAATAAACCAATTTCAGCTCGTCTTTTTAAATTTCAAGACTCATAATGATATCTACCGTAAATTATGCCGAGTAGATACGTCTCCCTTAGCCTTCGGTTATGAACAAATAATGTATATCAACAGGACGTTTTTAAAATAATAATATGCATATATGAAATATTTTAGTACGTGATCATTATTTATACCATGCACATTCCAAGTTCTCTTCTTAACATGCAAAACCTTTCTTCACTTAAGGATTTGGTAAAACTGTCGGCCAATTATTTTTCTGTTGCAATAAAAATTAATTTAATTAATCCTTTTGAAACATTATCCCTTAGAAAGTGATGTCTAAATTCTATGTGTTTTGTACGTGAGTGTAACACAGGATTTTTAGAAATATCTATAGCACTGGAATTATCACAGTATATGGGTACATTATCACATAAAACATCAAAGCCACATAGAGTTTGTTTTAACCATAAAATTTGAGAGCGGCAACTCCCTACAGCTAGATATTCACCCTCAGTGGTTGATAAAGTAACCAAAGTCTGCTTTTTACTATGCCACTTAACTAGACTGTGACCTAAAAATGTACAAGCACCACTGGTACTTTTTCTATCAATTTGGCATCCTGCATAGTCAGGATCTGAATAACCCATTAGATCAAAATGATTACAAATTGGATAAAATAATCCCAAATTGATTGTACCACTTAAATATTTAAAAATCCTTTTAACAGCTTGTAAATGAGATTCTTTAGGTTTTGCTTGAAAACGTGCACATAAACAAACATTATACATAATATCCTGTCTAGATGCGGTTAAATATAATAAACATCCAATCATACCTCGATATTTAGTTACCTCCACATCTATACCTTTTTCGTCAGACGTAAGCTTTATTGAAGTGCTCATTGGTGTAGCCTTTGAATTTGATCCTTCAAAACCAAACCTTTTGAGAAGCTCTTTTGTATATTTGGTTTGATGGATATACATACCTTCCTTTGTTTGCTTGATTTGGAGTCCCAAAAAGTAATTAAGTTCTCCCATTAGACTCATATCGAACTCCTTGTGCATGCACTTAGAAAACCACTCACAAAGGAAATTATTAGTAGCACCAAAAATTATATCATCTACATATATTTGTACAATAATTATATCTTTATTTTCATGCCTAATAAATAATGTAGAATCAATTTTTCCTCTAATAAAACCATTTAAAAGTAAATACTTACTCAACCTTTTGTACTAAGCCCTTGGAGCTTGTTTTAGCCTATAGAGAGCTTTCTTTAGCTTGTAGACATGGTTTGGATACCTCTCATGTTCAAATCTAGGAGGCTATTTTACATATACCTCTTCATTGATGTATCCGTTGAGAAAGGTGCTTTTTACGTCCATTTGATAGAGTGTGAACTTCTTGTAACATGCAAATGCTAACAAGATGCGGATGGACTCTAGTCTGGCAACTGGGGCGTAAGTTTCTTCGTAGTCTATTCTTTCTTGTTGATTGTATCCTTGAGCTACTAGCCTTGCTTTGTTACGAGTGATTGTGTCATGCTCATCAAGATTATTCTTGAATACCCACTTTGTTCCAATGATAGAAACATCTTTAGGAGGAGGCATAAGTTCCCAGACTTGGCATCGTTCAAATTGTTGAAGTTCTTCTTGCATTGCCATTAGCCAGCTTTCATCTAGGATAGCTTCCTTAGCACTCTTTGGTTCAACTTGCGATAGGAATGCCAAAAAAGCACATTAATTTTGTAGTCCTCTCCTTATAGTGATTCCTTTGTTTATATCTCCAATGATGTTTTCTGGTGGATGGTTCTTGAGATATCTCGCAGTCTTTGGCATTTGTACATCATGTATTACCTCTTCCTATTGAGGGAAATTTGCTTCAAGCTCTTGTGTTGTTTCTTGTTCTACTCCTTGCGAGTTTTCCAATTTAGCTTACTGGATTTATCCATTCGGTTTGCTGAATAGATTCTTCCGATTTGCTGGATTCACTGAGATCTCCAAATTTTATGCATCCTCATCTCTTTCTTTTGGAAGATCATAGTGAGTTTCATTAAAAGTAATATGAACAGATTCTTCAACACACAGCTTGTTAATATTGAATACACGATATGCTTTACTATTCTGTGAATACCCAACGAAAATTCCTTCATAAGATTTAGCATCAAATTTTCCTAAATTATCACTAGTATTTAGAATAAAACATTTAGATCCAAAAACT
The DNA here is from genome assembly GCA_016801055.1 of Panax notoginseng. Taxonomy (NCBI): domain Eukaryota; kingdom Viridiplantae; phylum Streptophyta; class Magnoliopsida; order Apiales; family Araliaceae; genus Panax; species Panax notoginseng. The sequence continues at coordinate 144,420,801 of CM029022.1, read as the reverse complement.
TTGAAATAACTTATATTAGAAATCTTATTATTTAACAGTTCATAAGGAGTCTTCAAAATGATTGAACAAATAAGCACTCTATTCAAAACATAACAAGAAGTGTTTACAGCTTCGGCCCAAAACTTTTTAGAAAGTTTACTTTCTTGTAATAAAGTTATAGCTTTTTCTTGTAATGTCATATTCTTTCTTTCTACAACTCCATTTTTTAAGAGGTTCTAGGGGCTAAAAATTCATGATTGATTCCTTTTTGATCACAAAATATTATAAAGTCTTTTTGAAATTCAGTACCATGATCACTTCTTATCTTTACAAGTTTGAGACTATATTTTGTTTCCAAGTTTCTTATTAATTTCTCAAATTCCTTAAATGCTTCATCTTTAGTTCTCAAAAATAATACCCATGTATATCTAGAGAAATCATCTACTATTACAAATCCATAAAATTACCATTTATACTAGGATGTCTTTCTGATCCAAATAGATCAAGATGAAGTAGTTGTAAAGGAGAAGAAGTTGATACTATGTTCTTTGCCATAAACGATGTTCTTACTTGTTTCCCGAGTTGACAAGGAACACAAATTCCCTTCTTTTCATACTTTATTTTTGGCAATCCTTTGACAAGATTCTTTGAGGATAATTTCTTGATTAAATCCATGTGAACATGTCCCATCCTCTTGTGCCACAAATTAGCCTCATCTTGCACAAATGCAAGACATAATTCTTCATCCTGTTGCTCAAAATCAATAGTATATATATTTCCTTCTCTTTGTGCAACTAGAGTAACATTGTTAGTACCATGGGAAATAGTGCATTTTTCTTTATCAAAACTAACTTGGTGACCATTATCCATTAACTGACTGATACTAATAAGATTAAATTCAAGTCCACTAACAAGATGTACATTGTCAATATTGACCTTACCATTTCCTATTTTACCTTTTTCGATTATTTCGCAGGTTCGATTATCTCCAAATGTAACTGTACTATTTTTCTTCTTGATATTTAGCTCCATGAACTTTGATTTATCACCAGTCATGTGACGTGAGCATCCACTATCAAGAATCTATTTTTGAGATGGAACCCTTGCCTTGAGACATACCTGTCAATAAAAGATAATTCATCCTTTTGGTACCCACATCTTTTTGGATCCTTTAATGTTAGTTGCACGTAAATCATCCTTTTTAACCCATACCTTTTTAATCTTATTTTTCTTAAAACAGTTTATGTCCAAATGACCTTTAATGCCACAATTTCTACATGTTGTGAAAGGAGAGCAATAATTTAATCTAAAACGTGATTTTGATTTTAGCATTTTCATATTACCCTTTTTATGTATAGAATTATAACCGATTCCTTGTCTTTCAAAACTCGGTCTTTGTTTACCCAATATGACATTTAAATTTTCTTCACCTTGAACGAATTTAGCAAGGGTTGATTTTAGTGAATCTATTTCTTTTTGAAGTTCGTTATTAGGAAATGTTTTAACAGGTGATTTATCACTAAATGCATCAATACACACATCTCTCATTTTTAATTCATTAGTCAATTTTTGGACTTCATTATTCAAAAAATTTACCTTATTGAAAAGTATTTTGTTATAATTATCTAAATAATCAATTTTAGCAATCAAAACCTTTTCTTCTTTACATGTAGATTCCTTTACAATATCTTTCTTTTCATCTATTAAAGAGTCTAATTCACCCATTAATGTATTTACCAAGTCTTTTATGTAACGATCCCAAAATTTATACAATAATATTCTCTTTCTCGATCGTTAACAATACAGCTTTAATCTATCTTTACATTATTATTCGATATTAAAATCACTAAAAAAATGCAGAACATTTAAAACTTTTATACATTTCCTTCTGTATTGCCCTAAATCGCAACATTTACATTACATCTCTTCGATTCAAATTTATATCATGAATCGTTACTACAAAATGATTATACAAAGTCTTACATCATAAATAGATATCCATATACACCGGATAGCTCAACTTACAATTCAACATGTTACATTCAAAATATTAAATACATTTCTCATAAAACATAAGTAATCTTCGTGAATATGGATCTCTATAATTCACTTAGCACATATTCTTACCTTGAAATCTTGACCTGCAAAAATTATTATTTGCAAGAGTGAGCTCGACATCTCAGCAAGTTCTAACAGTTTTCATGCATCACATAGTACATAATAATATGCCCAGCATACATATCCTAATAATTAAAATAACATGGCATACATGCTTTAATTCACATAGCAAATATAAATATTGAGTTTCTTACTCAATCATCATTATTTAACCAAAATAATGTAGTCATAAATTGACTTTAACATTTCATGATTTCAACATGTATAACATATCATGCTTGCTTATAACACATATAAAAAATCATGTAATTTACAATAGTTCATCAAGTCCACGTAGAAAATAGGAACCAAAAGAATTGTCTTGATCGTTGTTTATCAATAATAGATTAACAACTTACAGCTATCTGAACTTCACGTGCCCTACACAATTATATAATCATACACATTAACTATTAGTCACATTGCAACGCATAGTAGTTGTAATATAAACTTTACTCTATATCTCATAAGTCCGATGACATCCAACTTTGGATATGCTTTAAACATCATATTAACCTATTTTTAAAATTTATTGGACACCCATTTCGGATAAGATAGACAGTCCAAAATAGTGTTCAAAAAGGGGCGTTCAAAACTGTTTTTCATTCTTTCCTAGCGTTACCGTCTCTTGCTAAAATAGTCATAACTTTTCCGTTTCAAAACATTTTTGAGTGATTCTTGAGCCCACGCAAAGCTAACATCCAGGACTACAACTTTTATTCTTTGACCTTTTCCAAATTCTAAACACAGAATTCTAGAAAATTAGTTCAAGGTGACTGCCCCGAGTTGGTTAGACAGTTTTGACTCGACTACTTTGAATGGTCATAACTCTTTGTTCCGAAGTCAGAATTAGTCCGTTACGGAGTCTATGGAAATATTATTCAGTGTACTATAACATACCAAAAGCCCAGAAGTTTCTAAACAATATAGCTAACCACGAATTTTCATTTTTAGATCAGTAGTCCACTAGTTTTTCGGACTTCTCGTTTTAACATTCAATACTCACTTCGAGTCGTTCCAACCCAACTTTCTTTACAAATAAGTCTTATTTAACATAGTCAGACTCGTCTAAAGTCTCGGCTCCCTATCTCTAAGTATAATCATTAGAACTCATTTACATAATCAATTTCAAGCCAAAATAAATATAGTAAACTAACTAGTTTACTAACAAAACTAACTAAACTTCCAAAATTCAAACTTTAACTAACAAACTAAATACAATATTTAAAATAATAACATTACCAAAAATTCAATAAGAAACATACTCGAAAATACGAGTTCCACAAACTGACTACGCACTTCCACGCCAAAATTTAACTAAGGAGATCTTTATAAAAAAAAATCCTCCCACAACAAAGCCTTTCTAAAAAATGGAGGCCTAATTGTTGGTGAATGAAACAAAGGGTCAAGCCCTTCTATTTATAGGTTTAGCAAAGGGGTAAAGTTCTCAATTTAGTCGATGTGGGACTTGGTTTATACTAATTCTAATTGGTTTATACTAATTTTTTATATTTTTAACATGCTAAGTGTATTCATTCATCATGAATTCGTTTCTTAACCGATTCGATCCGTTCAAGTTGCGTTGTTTTCGTTTTATAGAGGAGAACAACAATCATCCATCAATTTAAAGTTTCAATCACAAATTCATCATCAATTTTAGTCTCAAAGTACACCAAAACACACATTACCATTAAAATCCAAATTCCTCTTCTTTAGCATAAATACATGAATTTGATTTCTGAAAAATCTTTTTTAGATGACCATTATGAAATTATAAAATCTAATAACATATATAACATCATATAAATTATTTAAAAATATTTTAAGTAATAATAAATGACTTTTAATATTTTGATGAATAATATATTAATATTTAAATATTAATAGAAATTATTTAAAAATGATTTTAAATATTTTAAAAATCATTTAAGGGTAATAAAAAATATTTTGAGTTATTATAAATAACTTTAATATTTTAGCAAGGATTTCATTAATAATTTAATATTATTTAAATATTAATGATAATAGATTTATTCAGTATTTAAATTATTTAAAAATAATTTTAGTGATCGAAAAATCATGATAAATGATAATAATTATTTAAAAATTATTATAAACCACTGGAGAATAATATGACTAATATATTCGAATTATCTAGAAAAATATTAAGGCTACAGAATAGAGTTTAATTGAACTTAAACTCGATAATTATCCTATTAGACAATTAGGATGTAGAAATAGTACCGAACTCAACTCAGACTGAAATAGTTTGACTTGATACTAGGTCATATGTGTTTTGTTGACTATTAGGATCATGTGATAATGTGTTTAGGTTATTTTATAACTGTGATGATATTATTCTAATTTGTATATCGATATTATTAATATTAGGTCTTTAGATAAAGCTATATAGATTGCGTAGCAGTAGTCGGCCAAAAATGCAAGTTCTCTCTAACTCGGCCTCGGGTTGATAATATAAAATATGTTTATGGTTAATCATTGTTGATTATACCATGTCTATGAATTGTTAAATTACACTCTGTGCATATTGCTTGTGTTCATCAGGTATGTAAGGCTGATCACCTTCATTACCATTTGGTCCAGTTGATTTATTCATGTTCATTGTTCGTTCAACTATGAAAATTTGTTCACGCTACTTCACAATTATTATATTATTGAACGTGGCCAGCTTATTATTCAATTCTTTCAATCATGATATATCCTTTATTGAACTTATACTTGTTGGAAAAACTTGTTGCTCACCCTTACTATATCATGATAAACATTGTAGATTAGGACGAATACGTAGAATATAGGCAAAGTCAAAGACAGTTCCAACATTGGTTTAGTGTACAGATAAAAATTGTAACAGTATTGTATGTTAATAACATTATATATTGTATAAGATATGGAATTCATGTAATAAGTTAAGGTTACCGACCTTGGGGTTTATGGTGTAAAGTTTAATGTATAAACAATTTATGCTTATAACTTCCGCAATAGTTTTAGAATTAGTGTACCAGATTCGTGGTAATTAGTGGCCGGATCTGGGGCCTTTACAGTTGGTATCAAAGCTGTAGGTTATAAATCTTAGGTAGGGTTGCCTAAGGCTACTAACCGCAGTGGGATAAGGATAAGGACTAACTTAAATAGTGTAAGTGTGTCGGTAAGATTCAAAGACGAATCTTGATAAGTTATAAAAGATTCAGAGTTACCTAACTCTGATAATAAAGTGAACAGTAGTAATGAATAGATAGAGTCTAAAAGATTAAAAGTATAAAGGGAAAAGAAGATCACAAAATGGTTGTGTCAGTGGTCCTATGAATTGGTACGGTGCCAACTCAGAAAAAGGGTTGGGAGTGATGCAATATGGATTGAACAAAATTCATATAGAGTAAGTATGGGGCTAGGATATTAGGTGGGATTTTAATTGAGGACTCATATCAGCAGCTGAGTTGTATGATTCCTTGTATGGACGGAGAATTTGTGCTTGGTTTTAGAACCACTTAGTTTCCTAGTTGATATAGTGGATAAATTGAACAATTCTTTGTATGGGCAGGGAATTTTCCTTGGTGTAACAACCGCTTAGCTTTCTATATCGATTAGTGGCTGAGTTGACCAATTCTTTGTATGGGCAGGGGATTGTGTTTGGTTCGACAACCACTGAGCTTCTGGTAGTGATAATCATTGAAATGTTTGTGTCGCGCTATTTGCTATATATATGTTGAGAAGGTGATTCTTTTCTCATGTGTATAACAGATAGATAGAGTATAGGTAGAGGATATAAGTTTAAGTTGCGAGTTCTTAAAATTCATACTTTTGGTAAGTTCGTGACTCATAATTATATGAAATGTTTTTGAACCCCTCAATGAATGGACGATGTCACGCCCCAAAATTTGGTCTATCTTCACACCCGGATTCCGTGCATCACGAGTACATCTCATTGCAAACGTACATCATTATATGTTAAATATAATAACATACATTCTCAAATCCCAGGTTCTATTACCTTATAAACTTGTTCATTACAAATAATGACAATTACATTATTCTTTACATCTTATAACAATGACTTTTATCCTCCACCAAGGATACATCATAGTTTATTAAACTAATCTATAGTTCAATTGTCGACGTTGGGATTTTTAATTGTCCCTTTTCGTTACTTGTTCTTTGGTGTTCTCATTTTAGGTGAGATTTATTTGAAAAAATAAGTGAAAAAGGTCCGACATGTATAATGTCGACGATTGGACTATAAGAGTCGTCAGTTAGTTTTTTAAATGGTTGTACCAACACAACCGAGAAAAGGTTTGCACATTGACCCAGTGATGTGATACTACTAAACGGGTCGGTAAAACCGAGATTCATTAGGGTCCAAGGACTTGGTTATGCGGAGGGAAGGTGTTAGGCACCCCCCGACATCCATGTTACCACGATGACCACCTCTTTTCAAGAAACTGTTATCTAAATGTGTGTGTGGGGGTCAATATGTTGTTATTTGGAAGTGGTGCGAGGCCTCGTTCGCACCTATATACACAGGGTTTGAATTTTATGTAAAAATTTAATTTTAAGCAAGATATGGCAGTGATGTTTTATAAAAGAGGTTTTACAAACCCTGATGCTCAATAGTAATTGAGACTTTTTACACTCCCATTTTATTTCGTATTCAGCTGGATTGATTTTATTTGACAGATGCGAAGCATCCATACGAAAATACTTTACAAAAAGGTGCTGAATTCCTCGTGGGTATGTAAACCATCTGAGGAAATCCAGACACCGCAGAATAATTTATAAGCTGCTCACAGCTGAAAATGTCCATCATGGGAACCGAATCTAGATCCAATGGAATAAATCTGTGATTACATGATTCCTAGGCTCACATGATGCCGCAATTGATATAAACGCAGTAAGCAGGTATATATAAGCTGTAAATATATATATATACATACATGATCACCAACCACGAAGCACCTCCATGGGGGATCAGAAATATAAATAAAGCTGTAAAAGCTATCAACCACCACGGAGGAAACTCCAGGCGGGACGAAATGTAAAGAAAGCTGTAAAAACGATCAACCACCACGAAGTAAACTCCAGGTGAGACGAAATGTATGTATGTATATATATATATATATATATATATATATATATATATATATATATATATATAAAAGCATATAAACGCACCGGTGTAAAATTCAGGCTATCGAATAGGGTTCAACCATAGTTAATATATATAATATATATATATATATATATATATATATATATTAAATATATATATATATATATATATATATATATATATATATATATATATATATATATATTAAAGCAGGTAACGCTATATACCGAATATATATCATCGAATATAGTTCGATACGTAATTATATATATATATATATATATATATATATATATATATATATATATATATAGGAAATCAAATAAACGCTCCAGACCGAATTCTAGGCTCAATCGAGGCATAACTCGATAATGATAGTCAATATATATATATATAAATATATATAATATATATATAGAGACTGGAATGAAACCACGGACCGAAGTCTGGGAAAAAGCAAGCAACACGAATCTCAACGTGTAGAAGGGTGTGTGCAAAGATGAAGAGAATGACTCTAAACTGTGTGAGAAGGCTTACAGTTGGCTGTTAAAAAAGACTTCTATATCTTTAGAGTGGGTAAACACAGACTTTTGTAGGTATAAAAGGGCTATATATGAGCTCACAAGTGTTTAAAAGGGGAAAGTACACTGCCTGGGATGAGTGCAGAGCAAATTGGGCAGGGCTTCCTCGCCGTTTTCTCTTACAAAATGGTCACCCCAAGCCCTCTATTTATAGAGGGTGGAGCCGCAGGTACCTGCGGCTCAGCCGCAGGTGTACCAGAGTCAACCTGGGTGGGCCCGGGTTTTTCTGCTCGTGTTGTCTCGAAGTACATGTACTCAGGCACTGTAATGTCCACTCGAACTTTCAGAAGTGCAATTCGGGCATCCGTTTGAGGTATACAGAACATATTTCGCACCACAGTTGTCGAGAGTTGTATGATGGCATGTGATTAGAGTTTGTGCGAAGTCATTGAAGATGGGATGGTGCCCTCCGATCTTCAAGCTTCAACTTTTATTCGTTACCCCGCACAATAGTCACTCGGGATTGATTAGTCTTGTGGGACATTGTTGCATAGATATGTTGAGGCGACATGGCTTGACATCGTGTTGGTCAGATGACGATGTTGCCCCTCACCGGTGTTATCGTCGGATTGGGCTGATAAAACAGACGTTGCTCAGCTTCACTAAGATTGGACTACTGTAATTTATTGAAGGTCCTCATTGTCATCTTTGAGGTGTGTCTGTCTTTCCGATGTTATCACTGGGCTAGTACAGTAGATCTCGTTGTGAGTGCCGAGATTGAAGCTGGTTACATTTGTAACAAGCATTTTTGGGGTTATCGCTGAAATTACCTTCCTTGGGGTTATCACCAAGGTTAGTGGTTATTCCCATGGTTGGGACTGAGATTGGATACCTCGGGGTTATCTCCGAGATTAATCGGTCTTCTCCGGTGTGTGTTCCGGTATTGTATCTGCATGCCTCGGGGTTATTTCTGAGATTATTACTCCCAGATTGCGATCCGGGGTTGATGCTGAACCTCCGGTAGTATCCGGCATGCATATGGATTGTCTTTCAGGGTTCCCTCTTAAAAGACGAATCTGCTCTCCTGCAATGTTAGTGACAGGTGTACAAAAAATTTCGATTGTCTACAGATGCCCCTCTTTATCATACTCATGCATGGCGATGCATGGGTAGGATAAAGAATCCTAGACACTTGAAATGCAACAAGATAAACATGATACTATGGATAACAACATTATGAAAATGTATGATGCATGTGTACGGGGTTGCCAAACACGCTGGGGATGATTGCTGGCTCCCTGTTGCTTTAACTAGGGATTGGCAATGATGACCAGATTTGATGTGTAATCTGAATCTGTTAGGACGTTGATGTTGGAGTTATCACCAAATTCCTGGATAATGACTTGATCCTGCAGATGTACCTCTTTTGTGCAAGAGATCTCTGGGGACGTTGATGTGTATAACATATTACATCATCTATCCTCTTTGATGACATTGACCTCTCCTGGTTAGTATCGCCAGAATATGCCAAGATTCTATTGGGTTTACTGCCAACAGTAAATGCTATCAGGGATGCCTGACCTTCGTTGATGTATACTTCACCAACATGTGAATCAACAGCTAAAAAATCATGTAGGATATACTGTCAAGGCTGCTTGACCTCCGCTGACGTGTGAATTAACGGAACATTACGTTGTGACCCTCGCCGGGGATCTGAGCGGTCGGGTGTGAAAACCTCGAATAGCTCCAGAGCTCCGATAGGTTTAAATCACTATCGGTTGTAATAATGTCAAGGCTACTTGACCTTCATTAATTTGTGTGTCAACGGATGAGCATGCGTTGTAACCCCCGCCGGGGATTTCACGTTGTAACCCCCGTCGGGGATTAGCTTGTGTGAAAAGATTGGGGTGACAACCTTACGCTGACGGCATCGGACCTCTGTACGGTATTACCGAATGTGGTATGCAAAGACTTGAATCATCGGTATAGTAGGCCATGTGTTCGGGCGAATACCAATGGATGAAAAGAAAGCCACAGTTGGATCCAGAAAAACCAAGGTTTCAGGCTATTCTGCTTAATCGCGCAGCGTTTTTATCCCAGGTTTGGCCTTTTTAGCTTGTACGAACTCATTTGCAACTCGAACTGGACCAAGCCGGAGTGACGGGACCCGCATGAAAGTGTCGCATGTGCACCTGTTGCAGCCGCAGATGGGCATGCAGCCAACCGTGGATGATAAATTCCAGCTGGTTGGTCTCACAAGTCACTTTCAACTAGTTACGCGAAGGAAAATACGTTAGCCTCTTTCAGATCTGCTGAGTACGGGCTGCTTTCTGTAAATTCTGTCACCGTATGAGTGTTCTACACTATCCTGGTAACATATGCCTGTATTTTCTCTCATTTATATCCGTTGGATTTCGAGTTATCGCATGAAATGCATCTAAACACATAGTAGTGATTATGTATGCACAAACAACTAGATAAAAAATATTCAACATAGTAAAGGTTAGTATTAAACCATGCTGAACATAATGATGTGAAAAAATTTAACTTTTGAGACAGTCAAATTGGCACCTTTTCTGCTATTTTTTTGCCCTATTTGAGGTCCAATGAGCATAAGGTAGCAAGGAAAAATACTCCTGATATTGAGGTTGGCCTGATGCATGATGATTTTAATTTTTAATGCATGTATTATGTATATGACTTTGGGGCAGGTGTGCTACTGAATGGCCACCTAGACATGCCTGTATGCATGTGGATAGTCCTATTTTCAAAGGGGACTATGGCAAAAATTTTCCAAATATAGGCATTGGGTAGTCATGCATTTTAACTCTATTATATGTTAAAGTAAATGCATACATGCATATAGTCATAAAATGCATTCGAGAAAACTCCAGGTAAGGAAATGCCACACCCTTTCTGAGGTGATTTGGAGACTTGTTGTCCAGATACTATGGATCCGGATCAGCCGAGCAGTTCCTATAGGACCACTTCTGGTGTACGGCAGAGGGCTTTTGAAGTATCTCGTCCCCGTTCTGTCAGATAGCCTCGACGGTTGGTGGAGGCCATGATACGTCCTGTCCAGGTAGGTGTTCCAGACGTTGAGGACGAGGAGGCGGATATTCCGATAGAGGATCTCACTCCTGCTGCACATGTCCCTCGCAGGGAGCTTCCGAGCATTCAGGTGGTGAACCCAGAGTTGCTGGGTGACTTTGGCAGACATCCATCGATGTATTTGCATGCTAACGAGGTATGGCGTTAGACTTCGATCTTCCTTCTTTCCTATTGATGAGGATTAAAGGCTTTTGATGTTGATCTGCATTTCATGCAGGTTCCTGGTTTTACACAGCCTCGAGGGAACTGGTTCAGCATTCACTCCATGTATCAGGTGCTTCATCCTGACTATAGAGCGGTAGTGCATGAGTGGGGATTTGGGGCATTTTTCTCCATCCTTCCCCATCGTTGTCCCTGGGGTTATCTCAGGGCATTGTCTGAGCGATGGTTTCATCAGACTCAGTCACTCCATTTGCTAGACTGTTAGGTGATGATGACGCCTATGGATTGGCGATTTATCATAGGTATGGAGTTTGGAGGGGAGCCAATGCCTTGTATGGCAAATATTACCCCTACTGCCGTTAGATCCTTATTAGGAGTTCCGGAGGCAGCGATCAAAGGCAGGATTGTCCGTTCAGGTCCTTTGAGCGTAGATGCCATGAGCGGGCTATTGAGTGAGCCTATGCCTGATGATGTCAGAATCAGGGATCGCGTTCTACGGTGATTGTTCCTGATGATCATTCGAGGCTGCTTCATAGCAGATAACTCTTCTATGGTATCTTTCGCTTTGATCAGCGCTACACGTGATGTGGACCGTATTGGAGAGTATGATTGGGGTTCCTACACCTTTGCCTATTTCCTCCGGGGCATGCGTATGCGCTCACAGGGTTTGACCGAGGCTTGGCTAGGATTTAACCCATTTCTGTTGGTGAGTATTTCTCTTGTCATTTACCATGTGTAGGTTAAGAGTGTTAACTGATAGCATATGTTTGACTTTGTGTTGGCAGTTCTGGGCCTATGAGAGGCTTCCATGCTTGCGTCCCATGAGTGTGTTAGGTTTAGACACCTATCCACGTGGACGACGATGGCATCATTCGATTCTACCAGAGGTCCCTGTAGCTGAGGGATTCACTCATTGCCGTATGCAGCTGGAGTTGCTGACGGCCGACACCATCACATGGCTTCCCTATTCTGGGGAACACCTGACCGTGGGATTTGAGGATGGATACCCGACTGGAGTCGAGTATGTGATTTCCACCAGGAGAGTTCCTCTCTTCACAGATGGAGGCTGGGAGCTCTATTTAGGAGAGCGTGCTATTAGGAGCACTGTGACGCCCCCAAAATTAGGTATACATCACCCATCTTGAGTCACCAGATACATGGTACATAATTCAAATACAACTTAATAATACAACTGTCGTGTACAATACGACAGAACATAAACTGTGAGTTTGAATACAAATATTGTCTTCTAGAGAGTATCCATACTCAAAAGGAGTCCTCATTACAATTATTATCACACTATTACATAGAATAGTGAGGACTACTAATGCTATCATCTAGAACCATCACTCTGTTCCCCGACTAGTCCTAGCTACGTTCTCATTTGCTGAAGAGAACAGTGAAAGAAAGGGTGAGCTCAACTAGCCCAGTAAGAAATATTATGACTAAGATAATGTAGAATAAATTATCATTAGTCTTCAACAATGTTAAACTGATAAAATACAATAGACATCAAGTTTAACTACAGTGAAACCAATAATCCAGTAAAAGAGTCGAGTAGAGAATAAAATCTACTATCTTTTATGATTTAAAAGGTTTTTCATGACTTTTATCGCTGATAAACCACATCATCGAATCACCCCTGCACTACGGCCAAGGATATTCTTTAGTATCACGACCACGAATTATTCATGCACTACGGGCCAAAGATAATCGTGTTTTTATCAACGGTCCTGATCATGCCATAAAATAATTCATCTTTGCACTACGGCTAAAAAGAATCCATAGCCATAATCATACCAAAAACTGTTCATCAATGCACTACGGGCCAATGTGGACTTTTTTCACATCATTTGTAACATTACGGTTATGATTATACCGAATAATCCCTGGTCATAATCATACCAAGTCCATCTATGCACTACAGGCCACAGATGACTTTCAACATATAAACATGAGGATGATGACAATGATATAAGAATTCAATAAAACAAGTTCATAAATTAATTTATCCAGGAACCAATAACGTCCAAATTGTCAACATGATACTGCTTTGTGGGGTAAAATTCAAGAATGCTCAGAAGAATATTTACATGAAAAGATACTGGATGAAGCGCAAATATCAAGGATATTCCACTAATTTCATGGAGTATAGAAGTCAAAGTTTTAACCAACTGAGTATAATAAAGAATGGAATAACAAAAGAAATCACCATGCATGCGATAGATCGCACAGGCAGGTTATTCCAATAGAATAATGAATAACGGAACTAGGTCCGGCGTAAAACGCACAAACAGGATATTCCAACAGAATAATAAAGAATTGAACCAGGTCCGGCGTAAAATGCACAGACAGGATATTCCGACAGAATAATAAATAATGGAACCAGGTCCGGCATAAAACGCACAGACAGGATATTCTGACAGAATAATAAATAATGGAACCAGGTTCGGCGTAAAGTACAGACAGGATGTTCCAACAGAATAATAAAAATGTAATAACAAAAGAATTTCACCAAGTATAGGGTAGCCCGCGTATACAGGTTATTCCAACAGAATAATAAAGAATGGAATAACAGAAAAATTTCACCAAGTATAGGGTAGCCCGCGTATATATGTTATTCTAACAAAATAATAAATAATGGAATAACAGAAGAATTTCACCAAGTATAGGGTAGCCCGCATATACAGGTTATTCCAACAGAATAATAAATAATGGAATAACAGAAGTTCTCTTCATGAATACAAAAAAATAATAACCCTTACGGGTACAACAAATAATATCCCTTACCATTTTAAAGAAGAACTGAAATAAAGAAGTAGTTAAGTAGCAGAATACTTTTCTTCTTTCTCTCTATAGTTTCTCTCTATAGTTTCTCTCTCTAGAGTTTAGTGAATTCGTAAGAAAATAATGAAGGAATGAGCTTCTATTTATAGGAAAATAGAATGCATAGTAACTAATCCATGAACGGTCCAGATTGATTTACTTTAATCTGACGGTCTATATTTAAAGAAAAATCTTTTAAATAAAATATAATATATTCTATTTATAGAATAACTTTAAGAAAGTGTTATGTTTTATATAAAAAGATGTTTCTGTTTTATTACGTTAATAATACGAATAAAACAAAACTTCATTATCGCTAAATAATTCATATAATTAATTGACAATAATTGAATCAAACTGAGTGACTTCTCACATAAGCATTAATAATTAATACCTTGTGCTACTATGCAACCACACGTATTACTGTACTTTTACTACCGAGTAGTTCAACAGTATTAATGGTAAAACTTCCGCCGTTATTTTCATAAAATATTTTTGTCGTTTTCTCAATCCGACAATAATTTCGTTGCAGGGTCCACCAATGATTGTACCGTCGTACGAATATTCCCCGATAAAAAGAATATTCCCCGACCACAACTATAACATTATATCAAATCCACACCATAATATAAAAAAATTTTGTTTTGAGAAAATTAAATCTTATTCGTGAAATTTGGGGTTTTACAATCTCCCCTCCTTATGAAATTTCACCCCCAAAATTTACGTACGTACCTAGTATGCTGAACAGGTGAGGATTCCTTGACTTCATTTCAGATTCTAACTCTTGAGGTATAACCTTTGAGTGTTGAATACGATTCTTTTTATCCAAGATTTTAACACGTATCTCCTCAAACGTTAAATCATCCGTTATCTCGTCCGGTTCTAAATTTATAATGTGGTTCGGGTCGTCCACCTATTTACATAACATCGATATATTAAAAATGTTATGAACACGCGACATACTTGACGGTAAAACGAGTGTATAAGCCACAGTTCCTACTTGATCGAGGATTTCAAATGGGCCAATTAAATCGAGGGTTGAGATTTCCTCTCTTCGTCGATTCTTGCTTCTAGAATAACGCCCTCTTGAACCTTCTTCTTCACGTTCATCAGCTCTGAGTATGTAGCTTGAACGACTTTAACTTTATCGATTAAAGTCGATTCTAATCGTATATTCGTTATATTCACGTGGGTTCGTATATTCGCACTTGTAATCGCATACAATCTTCTACTCAACACGTTAGCTACCACGTTTGCTTTTTCACGATGGTATTGAATGGTACGATCGTAATCTTCAACAGCTCGAGCCAACGTCTTTGGCGCATGATACGTTCATTTTAGTTGAAAAAATATTTGAGGGTTTAAGAAATGGGTTTTGTACTGGGGTCAATACAAAATTCGATTTCACGCTCTGGGGTAGGCTAAGAAGTCTTCAAGAATACGTCAGGAAATTTATTAACAATAAAAATATCATTCAAAACTGTAACCCTCATCCAAGACTTGGATAACACGTCACATTGATACCTATCAACTTGCCATCGTCATTCACAACATCTCCTACGGAAAGTCTGGCTTCGGTGCATTCCATACCAGGAAGTCAACAACGAAAGAAACGGGGAACTTTACTTATGGCATGATATGACAATGATTGACTTTAGTGGTTTGGTTGCTTGAATTCGCATAACAGGTTGGTTAGAAATATGAAAGTTAACAACCTTACGAAAAGCATGATGAGCAGTTAACCAATCGTTTCAAAAAATCACATCAATGCAAGTATTTTCAAAGATATAAGATCGACAGGTAACGTGAAAGTGTTGATTTGAACAAGATTTATAAATAGTGGAGGTAACGAAAGTTTCTCCCAATTGAGTTTAAACAGATATATCAAAGTCTAACTTCTCCGGAGTTAAGTTCAAACATTGAACACAACTAGGTGAAATAAAAGAGTGAGTAGAACCGGTATCTAACATGGTATAGACTTCGCAAGAGTTTATGACTAACATACCCGTAATAATTTTATTTAGGTTCCTCGTCACGAAAAAAAATGCTCTCTCTTAAACTACCAGCTTTGGCTTGTCTGGGACATCCTTTGGCATCACTATCCCAGCTGGACTTGACTTCACCATACAACAAAATTGAGCTAGGTGACCTTTTCTTCCGTAATTAAAACACGCTTTGGATTGCTGCGTACAGTTTGGACGGATGTGTCCCTCCTGTCCGCATTTGAAACATACGACTGGTGGTCGTTCTTCTTCCTTTGAAACGGGTGCTAGTACCGAAGTCTTCACGTCATTGTTGAACCTTCTCTTCTTAAAATGTCCATTCTTATTATTTTTGCCATGATTACCACCGAAGTGGTTACCATTTCTGGCATGTTGATTCCCTCCATGCTTATTATCACCGCTTTGATGACTGTTATCACCAATATTATCATTTTGTCGATTGCTCTCTTTTGGTTGCGTTGACTCGTTATCGCGCTCTACTAACTGAGCCCTATTTACAACATCTGAATACAAACACAGTTTATCAGAAATCAGATATTGACGTACCTCCGGCTTCAAACCTCTTAAAAATATATGTGTCATTCTTTCTTCATTATCAACTAAGTGGGACGTAAATCGGGAAAACTCAGTAAACTTGGCTTCGTACTGCGACACGGTCATGTTGTTTTGCTCCAACTTGATAAATTCCACCTCCTTCATGTGACGAATGCTTTTGGGAAAGTACTTGTCGTTGAACAGCTCCTAGAACTTCTCCCAAGACATCTTGAGTGCGTCAGGCTGGGTACGTTTTACAGATTCCCACCAGTGAACTGCCTCTTCACGCAACATAAAGGTGGCAAAGGGAACTTTTTGCTCCTCGAAGCATCCCAAGACATCAAATATCTTGGTGATCTGCTTTAACCACGTCTCTGCCTTAAGTGGTTCTGGCTTTCCCAAAAACTCTGGCAGTCCCAGCTCCTTGAACTGCTTAGCGGTGACCAACCGTGGGTTGCCATTATTTTTACCTGCATTATGAACAGGAGCCGCCTTCGCCTGATGTTGCATAAATTCTAAAAAATTTCTAAACGTACCGTCGTTTGTCAATTGATCAGTGTTGTTATTTATAGGAGGATTATCGCCATCCTGTTGCATATTGTCCTGATTATTGATCTATGGAGACTCAACGGTCTCCTATGCTCCATTACTTATCTCAACATTTTCAGATGCCATTTTCAAATACTGCCACAAAATAAGGGTTAATTGACATATCACATATTATCAATATACTCTGACCAACTAATTAAATACCAAATAAACTTAGCTAGGTCATACTAGCGAAGGAATTCCCCGTCTCTCCCCTCCTGGTTCTTATCTCACATCTCAGCCAGGGATCATATCCCTAAGCTCTGATACCAACTGTGACGCCCCCAAAATTAGGTATACATCACCCATCTTGAGTCACCAGATACATGGTACATAATTCAAATACAACTTACTAATACAACTATCGTGTACAATACAACAAAACATAAACTGTGAGTTTGAATACAAATATTATCTTCTAGAGAGTATCCATACTCAAAAGGAGTCCTCATTACAATTATTATCACACTATTACATAGAATAGTGAGGACTACTAATGCTATCATCTGGTCCATCACTCCGTTTCTCGACTCGTCCCAGCTACGTTCTCATTTCCTGAAGAGAACCGCGAAAGAAAGGGTGAGCTCAACTAGCCCAGTAAGAAATATTATGACTAAGATAATACAGAATAAATTATCATTAGTCTTCAACAATGTTAAACTGATAAAATACAATAGACATCAAGTTTAACTGCAGCGGATCAAGCAATCCATTAAAAGTGTCAAGTAGAGAATAAAATCTACTATCTTTTATGATTTAAAATGTTTTTCATGACTTTTATCGCTGGGACTCAGCTTAATAAATAATCCACATCATCGAATCACCCATGCACTACGGTTAAGGATATTCTTTAGTATCACGACCACGAATTATCCATGCACTACGGCTAAAGATAATCATGTTTTCATCAACGGTCCTGATCATGCCATAAAATAATTCATCTCTGCACTACGGCCAAAGAGAATCCATAGCCATAATCATACCAAAAACTATCCATCAATGCACTACGGGCCAATGAGGACTTTTTTCACATCATTTGTAATATTACGGTCATGAATATACCGATTAATCCCTGGTCATAATCATACCAAGTCCATCTATGCACTACAGGCCATAGATGACTTTCAACAAAATATAAACATGAGGATGATGACAATGATATAAGAATTTAATAAAACAAGTTCAAAAATTAATTTATCTGATAACGTCCAAATTGTCAACATGATACTGCTTTGTAGAGTAAAATTCAAGAATTCTTAGAAGAATATTTCTATGAAAAGATACTAGATGAAGCGCAAATATAAAGGATATTCCACTAATTTCACGGAGTATAGAAGTCAAAGTTTTAACCAACTGAGTATAATAAAGAATGGAATAACAAAAAAAATCACCATGCATGCGATAGACCGCACAGACAGGTTATTCCAACAGAATAATAAATAATGGAACCAGGTCCGGCGTAAAACGCACAGACAGGATATTCCAACAGAATCATAATAAAAACGGAACCAGGTCCGGTGTAAAACACACAGACAGGATGTTCCAACAGAATAATAATAAAGACAGAACCAGGTCCGGGGTAAAACATACAGACAGAATGTTCCAACAGAATAATAATAAAGACGGAACTAGGTCCGGTGTAAAACACACAGACAGGATGTTCCAATAGAATAATAGAAGAATGTCACCAAGTATAGGGTAGACCGCGTATACAGGTTATTCCAACAGAATAATAAATAATAGAATAACAGAAGTTCTCTTCATGAATACAAAAGAAATAATACCCCTTACCTTAAGAAGAAGAATACTGGATATATGACTAGTGCAGTAGCAGAATACTTTTCTTCTTTCTCTCCATAACTTCTCTCTCTAGAGTTTCAGTGAATTCGTAAGAAATTAATGAAGAAATGAGCTTCTATTTATAGGAAAATGGAATGCATAGTAACTAATCTATGAACGGTCCAGATTGATTTACTTTAATCCAACGGTCCATATTTAAAAAAAAATTTAAATAAAATATAATATATTCTATTTATAGAATAACTTTAATAAAGTATTCTGTTTTATATAAAAAGATGTTTCTGTTTTATTATGTTAATAATACGAATAAAACAAAACTTCATTATCGCTAAATAATTCATATAATTAATTGACAATAATTGAATCAAACTGAGTGACTTCTCACATAAGCATTAATAATCAATACCGTGTGCTACTATGCAACCACACGTATTATTGTACTTTTACTACCGAGTAGTTCAACAATATTAACGGTAAAACTTCCGCCGTTATTTTCATAAAATATTTTTGTCGTTTTCTCAATCCGATAATAATTTCGTTGTGGGGTCCACCAATGATTGTACCGTCGTACGGATATTCTCCGACAGAAAGAATATTCCCCGACCACAACTATAACATTATATCAAATCCATACCATAATATAAAAAAAATTTATTTTGAGAAAATTAAATCTTATTCGTGAAATTTGGGGTTTTACAAGCACCACAAGGGAGATTCGTATACCGATCTTGCCTCCTGCCAGGCGTTATTGGCCTGTATCGCAGTCACCCATCATTGATATCCCATTGTTGGGGGTTTACGATTTTGCATTGTCAGAGGGTCCATGTACTCAGGAGACGTTCCATCGGTGGTGGTCCCCTCGCACTATTTGAGCTCAGTCCCGCACCACACAGTTTATGGGGGATATGGTTCCAAGATCTTTGATGATGACGGATTGGATATCTTGTGTCTGAGATCCGATTCATATGACCCAGATTGATAGTTTGACCCGACAGTTGGACCAGGCGCATATATTTATCCGGCATTTGGGTAGAGACCCGACAGAGGCGACTTCGTTTAATCCTTCCAGCTCTGGTACTGGCCCCTCAGGTGACCCATTCAGTGTTGTTGGCGTAGATCCTCCTCTATATAGGCCTGACATCCTTGTTGATAGAGATCCAATGACTCAGGAGGAGTTACATCAGGTGGACAGGATTGATGATGTGGACATCGACACCATTGTCTTCTTCTTATGTATATTCTCGTTATATCTTTTAATAGGCCTCTGTTAGATATTGGGTGGCTGTGCCCCATTCTCGCTATATCTTTTGATAGGCCTTTGTTAGATATTAGGTGGTTGTGCCCCATTTCCCTGTATTTATAGTTGTACAAAGATGATGTATTAGATGATGATATACTTAGGAATGTATGCACTATTTTTTCATTCGCTATATCATATTGCCATCTATTATCTGTTATGCATGTATCATGCTATGCATATGTATGTATGTCTAGAGATATTTGGTATTGACCCCTGGATGGTCTTATGACACGGCCCGCACAGATATCTTCTTCGACAGTTAGTCGCATAGATCATACCCCACCGTCAGTGGTGGCATCGGGTATGAGCTCATGGTATAATAGCATGTCATCGCCAGATAGGGTGACTGTAGATCATTTATTGCAGCATACCATGACCTTTTTGACTTTTTAGGTTTCCGCAGGATTTATGGACGGGATGATAGAGCATTGGCTACCGGATAGGCAGGTATTCCGATTCGGCACCCATGAGTTGACTCTTACTCTGGAGGAGTATGCACGTTTGACAATGCTGCCTCTAGATAGACCTTGCGTGCATCTGGCTTTGGGAGACATGAGCAGACGATCATGACTCTCACAGGATTGAGGCGCAGAGTGGTACATGATGAGTTGACATCTGGTCACATGATATCCCAACGTTTTCTGTACAACAGATTTGGCTTGGAGGATAGCTATTCACGACATTTCGAGGATTTCACCACACCGGAGGCTCATTGGCACTTGGCCAGAGTTGACGTATTGATGCTATGTGTATTGTCATATGTGTATATGTCGCGGTATATGGATGAGATAGATATAGGCATTATCATGGCCGTGACAGCTCTCAGGGAGGGTCGTACCATTGTACCTATGATTGTAGCAGAGACCCTGCGGTCGGCATCATATTATTGCACGTATCCTACAGGAGTGTTCACAGGTAGCTCAATCATGCTATATGTGTGGTTTATGTCACACTTGAGATTGATTGGCACTTTTAGACAGCATGGGTACTGCTTCACCCATGACGTAGCCATGTCATACTCTTTTCAGCCATCAGAGTGTATAGATGCTCTGTCATGGTCCACATTCTTGGCAGATATCAGAGATCCATTCAGCATATTGCTATGTTCGGGTTTAGCTCACCATACAGCTTCATTACTCATGCTTCGGGCATGGACTATCTTCCTCTGGCTAGTTTGAGGGGAGTGACCAATTATCACCCATTGGCCGTGATGTCGCAGTTCGACCAGTTCCAGGATTTTCATCCTTTTGAGGGGGCGACAAGTCAGTGTTCATCTTCTCGGTACCTCTCAGTAGAGGACTGATCTCGGATATACGCCTGTTGGGATCGGCGTGAGATAGCGGCTTTTTCTATCAGTCATCCTGGTTATTCCGCAGAGTATTCTGCGTGGAAGGAGACAGAGATTTTATCGGCTGCAGCAGTATTTGTAGTACCGGAGAGCGAGTTAGATGATGTAGAGCCCATGGAGGACATTGATACCTACATCAAGGAGGAGCCTACTTCTGGGTTGCCAGCATTTCTTCTGGATTCTCCTAGTACTAGTACTGTTGTAATTCAGCACTCGGCACAGTACTTAGAGCAGAGTTTTCATCTGATGACCTTTGAGAGAGATTAGATTCGATCTATGATGTCGACTGATCTTAATGGGAGGGAGGCCACTCTATTGGAGAGAGACGAGGCCTTGGCTCGTAGAGATGTCGCCGTCGTTGAGCGGGATGAGGCTATATCAACTAGAGATGCAGTGATAGTTAAGCGGGATATCGCCATATCTGCCCGGGATGTAGCCATAACAGATAGTACTGTAGTGAGGTCCCTTATCGCTGGCATGATCGCAGAGATGAGCTCATATATTGATGATCATATGGTCACCATGCAGATGGCTACAGATCTGTTGGTCGTATGGATATTCTCATACAGGAGACCACAGCTTTACCTCCATCTTCTGAAAGGGACGCCATGTTGGGCTTGTTAGCTAGCATATACCCTGACTTGTAGGTGATCTTGTATTTTCCTGCACAGACTAGCTTAGCCATTTTGTCATGTACAGTTTATGTTGTGTATATCAAACATCATTATATATATGACAGGGAAATATATTTTTGATCACTTCCCTTTTAGATATGCCTTGCTGTTTGCTTGATATTTTGCCTGCTGCTTCAGGGCTTGTGATCGTGATGTATTCTGAATTCCTTCTCGGCGAATGGACATTGAGTTGTCTCTAGATAGTTCAGAATGGATCATCAATCTGTATGTATCCCTACCATCTCGTGGTGTCTTGGGACTGGTTTCTGTATGGAAATGAGGAGAGGAGTGCGGCTTTCCTCTCTGAAAATGACCGCACCACAGATGGTCGCCAGCACTTCTATTCAGGAGAAGCCTAGTTAATTCCATCTCTTATGGATTGGTGTTGCTCTGCGAGGTACAACCGTCGCTTAGATGGTCGCCGAATCTCCTATTTAGGAGGTGTTCAGGTAATTCCAACCCTTTGGTCTGACACCAAATGAAATGTAGTGGATTGAAGGATGATCCCAGTACCAACTGACAAGGGTTTTTGTTTTGGTAGGGGGTGAGACCGCACCATGAATGGCTGCCTACGTACTCCTATTGAAGAGGAGATCAGGTCTGCGTAGTTCGAACCTGGTGTAAGAGGTTCAACGCTGTATGTGGCAGGAATGGTGTAGGAATATTTTTGTTATTTTTGTTTTATTGCGACCGGGCCATATGAAATGGTTGCCTACATACTCCTATTGAAGAGGAGATTAGGTCGACATAGTTCGCCCCTCAGGGAGAGATGAAAAGCGTAATCCCATGTGCAGGTCAGAGTGCGGGGAGGAGAGAGTTTAATCCTAGGTTGAGGATAAACTGCAGGTGAAAAGTTTGATCCCATGTATGGGTAGCCAAACTGTATACGCAAGAGGTTCAATCCACTGTGGGATGACTTAAGTTGTAGTAACGTAAAGGAGAAAGCCAGGCTGCTGGCTTGAAAGGTATGTTTCCCTAAGGGGCAAAGTGTAGAAAAGTTTTTTGTGGTAAAGGTTTAAAGAATCAGAATGACTGGTGACCTGATGGTCTACCACCAGGATGTTTACTTGATAGTAACTTCAGACATAGTACCGTTTCACAGCCTCTGAGTTGATGAGTTGCGAAAATTCATCGCCGTCTATTTCTTGCAATCTAAGAGCGCCTCTTGTCAATACTTCCTTGACAATAAACGGGCCTTCCCAGTTAGGAGCGAATTTTCCCTTAGCTTGATCTTGGTTGTCCAGTATTTTCTTCAAAACCAAGTCATGTTGTCTGAATTGCCGTAGCTGGACTTTTTTGTTATAGGATCGGGCGATCCTTTGTTGATATAACTGACCATGGAAGATAGCCGCGGTTCGCCTTTCGTCTATTAGAGATAGTTGGTGATACCTATCTTGTACCCATTGGTTTTCATCCAACTGAGCGTCTATCAATACTCTGAGGGATTCCATCTCAACTTCTATGGGGAGCACTGCTTCCATCCCATAGGTCAATGTGTAGGGGGTTGCCCCAGTGGAAGTGTGCATTGAGGTTCTGTATGCTAACAGAGTCAGAGGCAATTGGTCAGGCCAATTTTTGTGATTGGTGGACATCTTTTGCATAATCTTCTTGATGTTCTTGTTAGCCGCTTCAACAGCACCATTCATCTTCAGACGATAGATGACTGAGTTGAGATGTTTGATGTGGAATTTAATGCATAATTCCTCCATCATTTTGTTATTGAGGTTCTTGGCATTGTCGGACACAATCACCTCTGGTTGTCCATATCGACAAATAACATTAGTTCTGATGAAAGCAATGATGACTTCTTTAGTAACCCTGGGGAAGGAGGCTGCTTCTACCCACTTGGTGAAGTAGTCAATCATGGTAAATATAAATCGACGACCATTACTGGCTTTAGGCTCAATGGGCCCGATAACGTCCATTCCCCACATTGAGAAGGACCAAGGTGAACTCATATTGTGAAGTTCCCGTGGAGGGGCGTGTATAGCATTCCCATAAATCTGGCACTGATAGCATCTCCTGACATGGTCATTGCAATCAGCTTTGAGAGATAGCCAATAATGTCCCGTCCTGAGGACTTTCTTGAGAAGGAGGGGGCCACTCATGTGGGGGCCACAGACTCCGCCATAGATTTTATCCATAAGCCTTTGGGCTTGATCTTTGTCTAAACATCTGAGGAGACCTAATCCTGCATCTCTTTTGTAGAGCGCATCTCCACTCAGGTAGAATTTCATAGCAAATCGATGGATCCGCCTTTTCTCAGTCGGACTCGCCTCAGCAGGTGTAGATCCATCTCGCAGATATTCCTTGATATGCTGATACCAAGGATGTTGGATGGGAGGTAGCTCATCTGATACTTCTCCAACGTAATTCCCATAGGTTGGTGCCTTGTGCAGGGAAATTGTGATGCTTGGCGAGTGTTCCTTGTCTGATATGCGAATCAAGGAGGCCAAAGTTGCTAACGCGTCTGCAAAATCATTCCTATTACGAGGAAGATGTAGAAATGATATTTCTTCGAATCCCAAAGCCATCTTTAAAACATGCCGATGGTAAGGTAGCAAATGTAGTTCCTTGGTTTGATAGATTCCGGTGGATTGTCTGATTACCAACTCCAAATCTCCAAGGACAGTTAACCGTCTGATGCCCATTGAACGGGCAAGTTCTAGCCCCATAAGATAGCCTTCATACCCAACCGTATTGTTGGTGCTGACAAACTATAATTTGACGGCGACGGGATACTGCTCCCCCGTATCAGATACTAGAACTGCTCCAGCTCCAGAACCTTCCATATTAACAGCTCCATCAAAATACATCTTCCACGTTTGGCGTGTATCGTACTGATGGTGTTGCTAAATTGTCATTACTCCTTCATCAGGGAAGTATGTCTCCAAGGGTTTGAAATCCCCTGATGGTGTGGCGGCCAGTTGATCCGCAATTCCTTGACCTTTGATAGACTTTTGAGTCACATATACGATGTCAAATTGTTGTAGGATCAACTGCCATCTGGACAGCCGACAATTCAGTATGGGTTTACTGAACACGTACTTGAGAGGATCCACACGGGATATGAGATGGGTTGTGTGACCATGAAGATAATGTTGTAACCTCATGGCAGCCCATGCTAAAGCACAACACGTCTTTTCGATCAGAGTGTACTTGTGTTCACTGCTACTGAATCTTTTGCTGAGGTAATAGATAGCTCGTTCTAGGCCTTTGTCGTCCTGCTGTCCCAGCATGCAGCCCATGGCGTTGTCACTTACGGATAGATACATAAACAGGGGAACATCATCCTTGGGTGGTACCAAGATGGGAGCTTTAATTAGCTATTTCTTGATTGTAAGGAAGGCATTCTGGCACTCCTCATTCCATTTCATGGAGGAGTTCTTCCTTAATAGCTTGAAGATTGTCTCACAGATTGCTGTGAGTTGAGAAATAAATCTTCTAATGAAGTTAATTCTTCCCAAAAATTCCCGTATTTCCTTTTCTGTCTGAGGAATGGGCATTTCAGTGATGGCTTAGATTTTGGCAGGATCCAGCTCTATCCCTTTGTGGCTGACTAGAAATCCTAGCAACTTGCCTGATTTAACGCCAAAGGCGCACTTAGTTGGATTCAACTTCAAGTTATACTTACGCAACCTGTTGAACAATTTCCTGAGATGGTCTATATGGTCATCCTCCTTCTAGGATTTGACAATAATGTCATCCATGTAGATCTCAATCTCTTTATGCATTAAGTCGTGGAAAAAGCCATCATAGCTCGTTGATAGGTAGCTCCAGCGTTGATGAGGCCGAATGACAACCGTCTATAGCAAAAAGTTCCCCAAGGAGTGATGAAAGCAGTTTTTTCACGATCTTCCTCGGCAACCATGATCTGATGATACCCCGCAAAGCAATCTGCAAAGGAGTACATGTCGTATTGCGCAGTATTGTCAATGAGAATGTGGATAAATGGCACGAGAATGCTATCTTTTAAGCAAGCTTTGTTCAAGTCCCGGTAATCCACGCAAACTCGCACCTTCCCTCCAGGTTTAGGTACGAGCACGATGTTGGATATCCACTCAGGATATGTAGACACCATTATGATGCCAGCTTGAAATTGTTTCACAATTTCTTCTTTCACCTTTAAACTCCATTCAGGTTTCAATCGCCGAAGCTTTTGCTTGACTGGCTTAAATCCCTCTTTAATGGGAATGCGATGAAGGACAATGTCAGTGGACAAACCCACCATATCCTCATGAGACCATGCAAACACATCCTGGAACTGGGTTAATAGCGTAACCATGTCATTCCGTCGGTTTGGGGTAAGGTCTGAACCAATCTGGATTAACTTAGGGTTTTTTAAGGTTCCGAGATTGAAAGAAGTGGTTTGATTAAGGTTGGATTTAGGTTTGTCTTTGACCCATTCTTGAATTTCTGGAGGCACCTCAATGTCATCTGGTATATCCACCAAGGCTGAATTCATCTCTACATCAAAGGTACAATCCTTGTGGAGAAGAGGCACCGTATCAGCAAGTACAGACACATCTAAATTCAGAGTCCTGAAACAAAATATGCTTTCACTTAGTATATATGAAATGTGTTGATCATACACAGTGTTAGCATATACTGGCAAAATAAATCGCTAATACTGTATAGAAAAGTAAGCAGTTATTATATCTACAGGGCAGAAAGAGTTTCTGCCCGCTTTACCCTTGACGACTAATGCAAGGAATATTGTTCCAGTTGGCAAGGGCAAATTCTGGGTGAACCGCAGTGATAGAGGGATTATCATCATCTTCCTTGTCCTGGATGATAGCCATTATGTCTGGGCAATCATCGTCTGGGTGTATCTGTTGGTATAATCATCATGAATGATGATGCGTATGCCGGACATCATCCTGATGACATCTTGCTTGATTCTTCGTTCCTCTTCCTCCACTACGGGATCTGGAACAAAGATTTCTTTCTCCTTCACCGGTACCGGCTTGGGAAATAACATCGCCATTATATTGGCTGGCACCTTTACGGGAGGTTGTGCGGACTCAGAGCTTGAAGGCGAAGCTAAACGCCGCATGGTCGAAGCTGAAGGAATCTGCTGATGCTTATGAGGATTCATGTGACTAGAGTTGGCAGAATAGCCTAGTCCAGCTGTCCCAATTTTCTTGGTTAAGCGAATAGGGTACTTGACACCCTAACAATCTTTACCCAACCCTTGTCCCGGTTTATGACCCAACGACATCATTTCTTGCGTGACCGACATTACCTCGGCAGAAATCTGGGGTTCGGGCAATGGCGTTCCAATAGCATGGTATTGGGTATTGCTTATTTCCAAAGCATAAAAACTAATTGGCTCAACATCCTTATTGGCGTTGATGAGCGACATGTCCCCATGCTGAGGAATCTCCGGTTCAGCGTTGATTGTGACCAGGCTATTGTTGATAATGTATTTCAACTGTTGGTGAAGAGTGGAGGGGACTGCCCCTGCCATGTGAATCCATGGTCGTCCCAAGAGCAGGTTGTATCCCGAATCTATCTTGAGCACATGGAAGAATACGCAAAATGTATGAGGACCAATCTCAATTGGCAACTCAACTACTCTGACCGAGTTACGGTGGGCTCCATCAAAAGCTTTGATGATGGTATGGCTACTCCAAATTTAATTGGGATTGATATTCATCTTCACCAAGGTAGCATATGGGCAGATATTCAGAGAGGAACCTCCATCTATTAAAACTCACGCCACCATATATCTGGAGGACAAGACCGCAATGTGCAAAGGTTCGCAATGATAGGTCCCTTCGGGCGGTATGTCATCATCAGTGAAAGATATCACATTGTTGTTGAAAATGTGATCAACCAGATGTTGAAATTTTTTCGTATCAACTGATGTCGGTAGATAGGCTTCTTCTAAAACCTTTAACAAGACCTTCCGGTGATTCTCGGAGGTCAAGACCAAGTCCAAGATTGATATATGTTGTGGAGCTTCTTTTAAGCTTAAAACCACCTTGGCTTCGTTATGACCCATAGTGCGGAGGAAATTTTCAATCTTCTCAATGGGTACTTTCCCCTTAGACTTGATGACATGCTTTATTACCCGTTGGGGAAGATACAATGGATTTTCCTTCGACACTGCAGCAGTTGTATGCGAGGTGGATCCTTCACCTTCTCCATAATTCCACAGAACTGCGCGCAAGCTAACAATAGGATATTGTGCTTTGTATGGCAAGTTGATTGGCTCGGGAGCGGCCACTTTCAAAGGATTATTGATTCCCTTGAGTTGAATTACTAGCATGACAAGTGATTTGTTAACCCCATCATTTTCAGCGGATATGACTGCTACTACACTCTTCCACTTAGTAGGACACGAATCCTCACTTGCCCGTAACACAATGTCGTTATCTGCCAGACGCAGCATGCCACTGTCGATTAAATTTTGAATAAGGTGGCGGAGTGCCCAGCATTCTTCTGTGCTGTGACCGCGAGATTGAGAATGATACTGACATACTCCCTCAGAGTTGTATCGTCCTGAATGGGGGTTGATTGGAGGTAGAAGGGAACTAATCCTTCCTTCATTGATTAACATATGAAGGATTTCCTCCATAGGTTGGCCCAAATATGTGAATTCCCTTTTGTTGGCAAAATTTCGACGGGCCTTAGCATTCGCTCTCTTCGTCACTTTGTCTTTCAGCATTTCATTTTCTAAAAGTGAAGAGAGAATATTCATGACAATAAGTAGGAAACTGGCATGCTCCTGGCTAATTAGCTGACGAGTCACTTGATGCTGATAAGTCACCAGTTCCGCCAATTGCTCAATTTATTTACAAAGAGCTTTCATCTTTCGTTCCATTGTGAATTGGAACTTGGCATAATCCCATTTGTCATCACCATATTTGGGGGTCTGGGAGGATTCACAGCTGAAATTAGAACTTTATCCACTGCTCCAATTGATCATGTTGACCTCTTCTTCCTTGTGTTGAGGAAGAGGGTTATCTTGAACGTGAGGTTGATCGGGTTTGGTGACCACGATTTCACCGTTGTCTATCAGGTCTTGGATTTTGTGTTTCAAGGCCCAACAATCTTGAGTATCATGTCCAGGTGTCCTGACATGATAAGCACATTTCTAAGCAGCATTAAAACCCCGACCATTAGGGCTGGCTGGTGGAAGAAGATGCGTGATTTTCTTCTGTGTTGTTAGAAGATTGAGAATGTTCTCGAGGGTGTCCCCTAAGGGTGTGAATACTCGAGGTCGTTTGACTTCTCCACCTTTTGGTACTGGAGGGTTTGAAGAGTGTGCTAGAAAGGGAGTGTAACTTCTCCTCTGGATAGGCATGTTTTGACTGCCTTTTTGACCCTGTAGTATCAGGGAGACATCCTCTTCTTTCTTTTTATAGACCCTCCGGGGGTTGTTCTCATAATTTACAGATTGGATGTGATCAGCAACAGCTTTGAGTGCAGCTAGGTCTTGAATCTTTCCGGATTTCAATCCCATTTCAGCCATCTCCCCATGTTTGACCATTTCAGAAAATGGTTTGCCGATGCCGGCTAAAACTCTTTCATAGAAAGATGCTTCTTGTATGTCTATGAAAGTCATGACCATCTCTGATTCTGTCATGGAAGGACTAACTTGGGCAGCCAGGCATCACCACCTCTGAGCATACTCTCAGAAAGACTCATTAGACTATTTCTTGATCTTGGTAATTTGATACCGATCAGGAGCCATTTGAGATTGAAAGTTGTATTGGGTGAGGAAAGCATGTGCTAGCTCTTCCCAACTATGGATCTTTGAATTGTCTAATCTTGTGTACCACGAACGGGCTTCTCCAGTTAGACTTTTTTGGAACAGTTGCATTCTGAGTTTTTCATCCTCTGCATAAGATCTCAGTTCTCCAATAAACACCTTTAGATGTGTGTAAGGATCTCCTAACCCGTCATATTTTTCAAAGTCATGAGTCTTAAACTTTTCTGGATAATGAATACTAGGGAAAATACACAAATCAGCATATGAAACACTCCTGTGTGTTCCAATTCCTTTGATAGTATGAAGAGTCTCTTCTATTTGGAGAACTAGCTTTTTGATGTCACCAGTGTCTGGGTATCTAGTGGGATGGGTAGCATCATGAGTTTTGTTGGTCGGATCCAACTGCAGTTCAGGTATTGTAACGACCTGGGTTCCTCCCTGTGTGGAGGATTCAGCATGTATGGATAATTTTTGACCATGTGTAGACTGGTGTAATTCTTTTAGTAGAACAGCCAAATCTGTAATCTGTTTGCTTAATCCGTCGAATTCTTTGCGAGAAACTGGATTAAGTTCAATCTGGTCGGATGACGACATGATTGACTATAGGCCTGTTGCCTTTTTAGACTTTGAACGGGTGGTAGGTCCGATTGATTCCCTGCAAAAGACTTGCATAGTTTAGTCTTTAGGGTGGATAATAACATGCTATACGATGTGTCCAGTTTAGGAATTTTATCCTGCAAAACGGATGTCAGCTGTTTATAGCATGTATGTGTACACATTTCTTCATATTTCTCATTACATGGAGATAGATATGGAAGATAATTACAAGTAATTGTACTTTACAAGTAATTTGAAATGAGAGCATGAAGAGACTTTCCTCCGTTTTGGGTTTATCAGAGGCTGACCTATCTTAGGTTACTCTCGCGGTTTTTTGGCATGAAGGTTCCCAAATCATCGCAATCTACTTGACGGGAAGTTAATCCGGTCTTTCAACTGGAGCGAATTTGGGTGGTGCCTTTCCTGAGCCTCGGAGAATTAGTCTTCTCACAAGTCCAGTAATCAAACACCGACGGGATAGCCTCCTGGTGGAGGGACCACACAACATATATTCACATACATCGCGTCTCACCGTATGACATGATGACATGTGTGAAGCACTAATATCACAAGCAGTTTATAGTGTGAAGCACTAATATCACAGGCAGTTTATAGTGCGAAGCACTAAGTAAGGAAATGCATTCGTACACATTCATCACAAAATGTAAATGCAACATCCACACATAAGCAGATAACAATTTTGAAAAAATTATAATAGCGGCTTAAGTCCTCTTATTGGAGCCCCCAGCTGAGTCGCCACCTGTCGACGTCGGGATTTTTAATTGTCCCTTTCCGTTACTTGTTCTTTGGTGTTCTCATTTTAGGTGAGATTTGTTTGAAAAAATAAGTGAAAAAGGTCTGACATGTATAATGTCGATGATTGGACTATAAGAGTCGCAAGTTGGTTTTTTAAATGGTTGTACCAATACAACCGAGAAAAAGTTTGCACATTGACCCAGTGATGTGATGGATCGGTGAAATCGAGATTTATTAGGGTCTGGGGACTTGGTTATGCGGAGGGAAGGTGTTAGCCCCCCCCCCCCCCGACATCCATGTTACCACGGTGACCGCCTCTTTTCAAGAAACTGTTATCTAAATGTGTGTGTGTGGGTAAATGTACTGTTATTTGGAAGAGGTGCGAGGCCTCGTTCGCACCTATATACACAGGGTTTGAATTTTATGTAAAAATTCAATTTTAAGCAAGATATGGTAGTGATGTTTTATAAAAGAGGTTTTACAAACCCTGATGCTCAATAGTAATTGAGACCTTTTACACTCGCATTTTATTTCGTATTCGGCTGGATTGATTTTATTTGACAGATGCGAAGCATCCGTACAAAAATACTTTACAAAAAGGTGTTGAATTCCTCGTGGGTATGTAAACCATCTGAGGGAATCCAGACACCGCAGAATAATTTACAAGCTGCTCACAGCTGAAAATGTCCATCACAGGAACCGAATCTAGATCCAATGGGATGAATCTGTGATCACATGATTCCTAGGCTCACATGATGCCGTAATTGATATAAACGCAGTAAGCAGGTATATATATAAAAGCTGTAAATATATATATACATACATGATCACTAACCATGAAGAACCTCCATGGGGGATCAGAAATATAAATAAAGCTGTAAAAGCTATCAACCACCATGGAGGAAACTCCAGGCGGGACGAAATATAAAGAAAGCTGTAAAAACGATCAACCACCACGAAGTAAACTCCAGGTGGGACGAAATATACACAAAGCTGTAAAAACGGTTAACCACCACGAAGTAAACTCCAGGTGGGACGAAATGTATATATATATATATATATATATATATATATATATATATATATAAGATGTCTAGTGGTGTATATATAAATATATATTAAATATAAACATGATAGTAGGTTGGGGATGGAGAGTGACATGTTAGTCACGTGTGTCATTCTTGGACAGAAAAGAAGAAGAAAGAATTGGCAGGAAGGAGTAAAATTATATATATATATATATATATATATATATATATATATATATAGATATGTTTTATAATTTCTGATTATTCTTATTGGTTGGAGGATTGACAATTGCTAGATTATTTGGCAGATTGTGGGTTGCTTTTTCAAACCTAGACATTAATTGGCCAACCTCTTGAAAATGTGTACTGATACGTAGGAACCATGTAATTGTATTGTTCATCCGTAAATAATTGTTGCGTCCGTTTCTCAACAGTACCCCTTCCATTCTCCTATAAATAGAAGCTCATTCTTTCATTATTTCTTACGAATTCACTGAAACTCTAGAGAGAGAAATCATAGAGAAGCTATAGAAAAGTATTATGCTCCTTCCCTACTCTTATATTCAGTTTCTTTTACGGTAAATGATATTATTTGTTATACTCATAAAGTGTATTCTTTCTTTCTTATTCTTGAAGAGAACTTTTGTTATTCTATTCTTTATTATTTTGTTGGAATAACCTGTATACGCGGGCTACCCTATACTTGGTGAAATTCTTCTGCTATTATATTATTTGTTATTATGTCGGAATATCCTGTTTGTGCTTTACGCCGGACTTAGTTCCATTATTCATTATTCTGTCGGAATATCCTGTCTGTGTATTTTACGCCGGACCTGGTTTCGTCTTTATTATTATTCTGTTAGAACATCCTGTCTATGTGTTTTACACCAGATCCTGGTTCCGTCTTTATTATTCTGTTGGAACATCCTGTCGGTGCAAATTTTGTCTGACCTGGTTCCGTTATTATTATTCTGTTGGAATAACCTGTCTATGCAAAGTACTGCATGCTTGTTGATTTCTTTTGGTATTCCATTCTTTATTATACTCAGTTGGTTAAAGTTTTGACTTCTATACTCCATGAAATTAATGGAATATCCTTGATATTTGCGCTTCATCTAGTATATTTTCATGAAAATATTCTTCTGAGCATTCGTGAATTTTACTACACAAAGCAGTATCATGTTGACAACTTGGACGTTATTAGTTCCTGAATAAATTAATTCTTGAACTTGTTTTATTGAATTCTTATATCATTGTCATCATCCTCATGTTTACATTTTTTGAAAGTCAATTATGGCCTGTAGTGCATAGATGGACTTGGTATGATTATGACCAGGAATTATTCGGTGTAATCATGACCGTAATGTTACAAATGATGTGGCAAAAATCCTAATTGGTCCGTAGTGCATTGATGTACAGTTGTTGGCATGATCATGACCATTAATGAATACACAAATATTCTTGACCCGTAGTGCATGGATAATTGTGGTCGTGATACTAAAGAATATCCTTGGCCGTAGTGCAGGGGTGATTCGATGATGTGAAATATTTATTAAGCTAAGTCTCAGCGATAACAGTGATAAAAAACCTTTTAAATCATAAAAGATAGTAGATTTTATTTTCTACTTGATTCTTTTAATGGATTGCTTGTTCCGCTGCAGTTAAACTTGATGTCTATTATATTTTATCAGTTTAACATTGTTGGAGACTAATGATAATTTATTCTGCATTATCTTAGTCATAATATTTCTTACTAGGCTAGTTGAGCTCACCCTTTCTTTCACTGTTCTCTTCAGGAAATGAGAATATAGCTGGGATGAGTAAGGGAACGGAGTGATGGTCAAGAGGATAGCATTAGTAGTCCTCACTATTTTGTGAAATAGTGTGATAATAATTATAATGAGGACTCCTTTTGAGTTTGTATACTCGCTAGTAGACAATGTTTGTTTTCAAACTCACAGTTTATGTTTTGTCGTATTGTACACGACAGTTGTATTAGTAAGTTATATTTGAATTTTGTACCATTTTTTTGGCAACTCATAATAGGTGATGTATACCTATTTTGGGGGTGTCATAGTTGATATCAAAGCTTAGGGATATGATCCCTGGGTAAGATGTGAGAATAGAACTAGGAGGGGAGAGACGGGGAATTCCTTCGCTAGTATGACCTACCTAAGTTTATTTGTTATTTAATTGATTGGTCAGAGTATATTGATATTATGTGACATGTTAATTAACCATTGTTTTGTGACAGTATTTGAAAATGGCAGCTGAAAATGTCCACAATGGAGTGAATGAGACCGTGACACTTCTAATCACCAACCAGGATAATGTAATATCAGGTGAAGAAGAAATTAGAGATATCTACGTGGTAAGTAAAGAACTAATAGTTGCACCCGAGCTAGTGGCAGAGGTAGCAGCTGAGAGTGAGGAGGAAGAGGAAGAAGAGGAACCTGAGGAGAATTGGTTAGAAGAAGTTTATGATCAAAACTTAAAATTACAAAATCATGTTCATGAGTTAGAAGAGTAGGCTGAAGAACAACAGGCGGTCGTGGAGCAAAGAGATGTAATGATTCAAAATTTTGTTACCCGATATGTGATGCTCGAACAAAATCATGCTTTAGCAGAGTGTAAGATATTAAAATTGGAATCTAAGAATTCAAATATCAAGGATCAGCTGAAAGAAGAAACAACTGAACGAGTGAGAATGAAGGATACGTGGGTAAAAGCCGCACGACGTGTTGATATTGTAGAAAGAGACGTCCGATCCAAAAAGGCTAAAATAGATGATATACATTTCTCTTTTTGGACAGCAATTGGGAGAACCCAACATCGAGTTTTGAATTACCCTGTACAGAGCGGTCAATCTGAACTCGATATGGATCGAAGATTGATGATTCAGATCATGAATCAGGAGTACGATGAAGCAGTTGAGGGTGGAATATGCCCTATATTAAAGTCAATTCCAACTATAGTGATGACACCAAATGTTACCCCAGACAAGTCAAAGCTGGGTAGTTCAAGGGAGAGCGGTTGTCATGACTTCTCAACAAGTGAGGAATCCAAATGAAGTTATCGTGGGTAAGCTAATCATAAACCCTTGCGAAGTTTGTGCCTTATTCTATACTGGTTCTACCCACTCTTGAATTTCACCTAGTTGTGTTCAACGTTTAAACTTGGCACTTAAAAAAAAAATTAGACTTTTAGTTATCTGTTGAAACTCTGTTAGGAGGAACCTTTGTTAACTCCACTATTTATAAATCTTGTTTGATTCAAATCGACACTTTCACGTTACCTGTTGATCTTATCTCTTTGAAAATACTTTCCTTTGATGTAATTTTTGGAAACGATTGGTTAACTACTCATCATGCTTTTCGTAAGGTTGTTAGCTTTCATATTCCTAACCAACTTGTCATGCGAATTTAAGTAACTAAACCACAAAAGTCAATCATTGTCATATCAAGACAAAAATAAAGAGCCCCGATCCTTTCGTTGTTGACTTTCTTCTATGGAATGCACCGAAGCCAGACTTTCTGTAGGCAACGTCGTGAATGACGATGGCTAGTTGATAGGTATCAATGTGACGTGTTATCCAAGTCTTGGATGAGAGTCACAGTTTTGAATGGTATTTCTATTGTTAATAAATTTCCTGACGTATTCTTAAAGACTTCTTAGCCTACCCTAGAGTGTGAAATAGAATTTTGCATTGACCCCAGTACAAAACCCATTTCTTAAACCCTTAAATATTTCTTCAACCAAAACGAATGTATAATGCGCCAAAGACGTTGACTCGAGCTATTGAAGATTACGATCGTACCACTCAATATCATCATGGAAGTGCGAACGTTGTAGTTGACGCGTTGAGTAGAAGATCGTATGCGAGTGCGATGTTGTTAACACAAAGACCCATTTTGTATAACTTACAAATGATGAAGATATAGTTAAAGACTCTAGGAACTCACGTGAAGATAACGAATATACGATTAGAATCGACTTTAATCGATAAAGTTAAAGTCGTTCAAGCTACATACTTAGAGCTAATGAACGTGAAGAAGAAGGTTCAAGAGGGCGTTATTCTAGAAGCAAGAATCGACGAAGAGAGGAAATCTCAACCCTCGATTTAGTTGGCCCATTTGAAATCCTCGATCAAGTAGGAACTGTGGCTTATAAACTTGTTTTAACGCCAAGTATGTTGCGTGTTCATAACTTTTTTAACGTATCGATGTTACGTAAATATGTGGACGACCCGAACAATATTATTGATTTAAAACCGGACGAGATAGCGGATGATTTAACGTATGAAGATGTACCTGTTAAAATCTTGGAATATATTCTACGCTTAAAGGTTATACCTCAAGAGTTAGTATCTGACGAAGTGTCCTCATCTGTTCGGCATACCAGGTACGTACGTAAATTTCGAGGGCAAAATTTCATAAGGAGTGGAGATTGTGAGACCCCAGATTTTATGAATAAAGGTTTAAATTTTTCGAAATATTTTTTTATTATAGAGTAAATTTGATATAATGTTATAGTTGTGGGTAATATTTATAAATTTTGCAAAGTACGCAAGCTGTTATATAATATTCGATTGGTCGGGGAATATCCGTACGACGGTACAATCATTGGTGGACCCTACAACAGAATTATTGTCGGATTGAGAAAACGACAAAAATATTTTATGAAAATAACGGCGGAAGTTTTACCGTTAATACTGTTGAACTACTCGGTAGTAAAAGTACAGTAATACGCGTGGTTGCATAGTAGCACACGGTATTGATTATTGATGCTTACGTGAGAAGTCACTCTGTTTTGTTCAATTATTGCTACAGTAATTGCTGCATAATATCTCACGTTGTTTGATTCAATTATTGTCAATATTTTATATATTATTAAATCAATAATTAAGACGACAAAGTTATAAATATTATTATTTGTAATATTAACGATGTCTAGAAGTGGTGGAAAAGGTGGAGTGTATATATATATATATATATATATATATATATATATATATATATATATATATAGTGTATATATAAATATATATTAAATATAAACATGATAGTGGGTTGGGGACGGAGAGTAACATGTTAGTCACGTGTGTCATTCTTGGACAGAAAAGAAGAAGAAAGAATTGGCAGGAAGGAGTACATATATATATATATATATATATATATATATATATATATATATATATATATATATATATATATAGGAGGATTGACAATTGCTAGATTATTTGGCAGATTGTGGGTTGCTTTTTCAAACCTAGACATTAATTGGCCAACCTCTTGAAAATGTGTACTGATACGTAGGAACCATGAAGTTGTATTGTTCATCCGTAAATAATTGTTGCGTCCGTTTCTCAACAGTACCCCTTCCATTCTCCTATAAATAGAAGCTCATTCCTTCATTATTTCTTACGAATTCACTGAAACTCTAGAGAGAGAAATTATAGAGAAGCTATAGAAAAATATTCTGCTCATTCCCTACTCTTGTATTCGGTTTCTTTTACGGTAAGGGATATTATTTGTTGTACTCGTAAAGGGTATTCTTTCTTTCTTATTCTTGAAGAGAACTTCTGTTATTCCATTCTTTATCATTCTGTTGGAATAACCTGTATACGCGGGCTACCCTATACTTGGTGAAATTCTTCTGTTATTACATTATTTATTCTTCTGTCGGAATATCCTGTCTGTGCTTTACGCCGGACCTGGTTCCATTATTCATTATTCTGTCGGAATATCATGTCTGTGTGTTTTACAACGGACCTAGTTTCGTCTTTATTATTATTCTGTTGGAACATCATGTCTGTGTGTTTTACACCAGACCTGGTTCCGTCTTTATTATTCTGTTGGAACATCTTGTCGGTGCAAATTTTGCCTGACCTGGTTCCGTTATTATTATTCTGCTGGAATAACCTATCTATTCAAAGTACCGCATGCATGGTGATTTCTTTTGTTATTCCATTCTTTATTATACTTAGTTGGTTAAAGTTTTAACTTCTATACTCCATGAAATTAGTGGAATATCCTTGATATTTGCGCTTCATCCAGTATATTTTTATAGAAATATTCTTCTTAGCATTCTTGAATTTTACTGCATAAAGCAGTATCATGTTGACAACTTGGACGTTATTAGTTTCTGAATAAATTAATTATTGAACTTATTTTATTGAATTCTTATATCATTGTCATCATCCTCATGTTTAAATTTTTTGAAAGTCATCTGTGGCCTGTAGTGCATAGATGGACTTGGTATGATTATGATCAGGGATTATTCGGTGTAATCATGACCGTAATGTTACAAATGATGTGGTAAAAGTCCTCATTGACCCGTAGTACATTGATAGACAGCTGTTGGCATGATCATAACCATTAATGAATACACAAATATTCTTGGTCCGTAGTGCATGGATAATTGTGGTCGTGATACTAAAGAATATCATTGGCCGTAATGCAGGGGTGATTCGATGATGTGAAATATTTATTAAGCTGAGTCTCAGCGATAACAGTAATGAAAAACCTTTTAAATCATAAAAAATATTAGATTTTATTTTCTACTTGACTCTTTTAATGGATTGCTTGTTCCGCTGCAGTTAAACTTGATGTCTATTATATTTTATCAGTTTAACATTGTTGGAGGCTAATGATAATTTATTCTGCATTATCTTAGTCATAATATTTCTTACTGGGCTTGTTGAGCTCACCCTTACTTTCACTGTTCTCTTCCGGAAATGAGAATATAGCTGGGATGAGTCGGGGAACGGAGTGATGGTCCAAAGGATAGCATTAGTAGTCCTCACTATTCTGTGAAATAATGTGACAATAATTGTAATGAGGACTCCTTTTGAGTTTGTATACTCGCTAGTAGACAATATTTGTTCTCAAACTCACAGTTTATGTTTTGTCGTATTGTACACGACAGTTGTATTAGTAAGTTGTATTTGAATTTTGTACCATATTTTTGGCGACTCAGAATAGGTGATGTATACCTATTTTGGGGGCGTCACAGTTGGTATCAAAGCTTAGGGATATGATCCCTGGGTAAGATGTGATAATAGAACTAGGAGGGGAGAGACGGGGAATTCCTTCGCTAGTATGACCTACCTAAGTTTATTTGTTATTTAATTAGTTGGTCAGAGTATATTGATAATATGTGACATGTTAATTAACCCTTATTTTGTGGCAGTATTTGAAAATGGCAGCTGAAAATGTCAACAATGGAGTGAATGAGACCGTGGCACCTTTTATCACCAACCAGGATAATGTAATATCAGGTGAAGAAGAAATTAGAGATATCTACGTGGTAAGTGAAGAACTAATAGTTGCACCCGAGCTAGTGGCAGAGGTAGCAACTGAGAGTGAGGACGAAGAGGAAGAGAGGAAGAAGAGGAACCTGAGGAGAATTGGTTAGAAGAAGTTTATGATCAAAACTTAGAATTACAAAATCGTGTTCATGAGTTAGAAGAGCAGGCTGAAGAACGGCAGGCGGTCGTGGAGCAAAGAGATGTAACGATTCAAATTTTTGTTACCCGATATGTGATGCTCGAACAAAATCACGCTTTGGCAGAGTGTAAGATATTAAAGTTAGAATCTGAGAATTCAAATATCAAGGATCAGGTGAAAGAAGAAACAACTGAACGAGTGATAATGAAGGATATGTGGGTAAAAGCCGCACAACGTGTTGATATTGTAGAAAGAGACGTCCGATTCTAAAAGGCTAAAATAGATGATATACATTTCTCTTTTTGGACAATAATTGGGAGAACCCAACATCGAGTTTTGAATTACCCTGTACAGAGCGGTCAATCTGAACTCGATATGGATCGAAGATTGATGATTCAGATCATGAATCAGGAGTACGATGAAGCAGTTGAGGGTGGAATATGCCCTATATTAAAGTCAATTCCAACGATAGTGATGACACCAAATGCTACCCCAGACATGTCAAAGCCCAGTAGTTCAAGGGAGAGCAGTTGTCATGACTTCTCAACAAGTGAGGAACCCAAATGAAGTTATCGCAGGTAAGCTAATCATAAACCCTTGCAAAGTTTATACCTTATTCGATACTGGTTCTACCCACTCTTGTATTTCACCTAGTTGTGTTCAACGTTTAAACTTGGCTCTTAAAAAAAATTAGACTTTGACTTATCTGTTGAAACTCTGTTAGGAGGAACCTTCGTTAACTCCACTATATATAAATCTTGTTTGATTCAAATCGACACTTTCACGTTACCTGTTGATCTTATCTCTTTGAAAATACTTTCCTTTGATGTGATTTTTGGAAACGATTGGTTAACTACTCATCATGCTTTTCGTAAGGTTGTTAGCTTTCATATTCCTAACCAACTTGTCATGCGAATTCAAGTAACCAAACCACTAAAGTCAATCATTGTCATATCAAGCCATAAATAAAGAGCCCCAATCCTTTCGTTGTTGACTTTCTTCTATAGAATGCACTGAAGCCAGACTTTCTGTAGGCAACATCGTGAATGATGATGGCAAGTTGATAGGTATCAATGTGACGTGTTATCCAAGTCTTGGATGAGAGTCACAGTTTTGAATAGTATTTCTATTGTTAATAAATTTCCTGACGTATTCTTGAAGACTTCTTAGCCTACCCTAGAGTGTGAAATATAATTTTACATTGACCCCAGTACAAAACCCATTTCTTAAACCCTCAAATATTTCTTCAACCAAAACGAACGTATACTGCGCCAAAGACGTTAGCTCGAGCTGTTGAAGATTACGATCGTACCACTCAATATCATCGTGGAAGTGCGAACGTAGTAGCTGACGCGTTGAGTAGAAGATCGTATGCGAGTGAGTTGTTGTTAATGTGACGCCCCCAAATTTGGGTACTTGAAACCCGAACTCGGTGCTTCACAATACCATTTCTATGAGCGGAATTCTACGAATAATAATAAACAATAATATGAATAACAACTTAATTTACATAATTATCAGAGTTTATCTCCCCAGGTACGAGACCTTAAAGTACATTCCATACAATACATGATATATATATATATATATATATATATATATATATATATATATATATATCATTGTCTTAATAATATAAACTATTACAGCAACTACCACAAATCTTATTCAGTTAGCTTTCCTTTTCCTTTATTTCTGCACGAGCTTTCTGGTTCTTCAAACTTAACTGAAAACATTTAAATTAAGCAAGAATGAGCATTTGAGTGCCCAACAAGTAATAGCAATAATATATATTAGCTGAAAGAATTAAATATTTTCTTTGAAAGACACTTCTACAACAAATCAACAGTTCTGAAGTAAGCTGTACCAAGAATAATAATAACATAACAACTCTCTTTCACATTTTTGAAACTACGTATTGACTATAAGTAGGGTTAAGTGACATATCATGAGCATTATTTTCTTTTTCGAAAAGGTTAAACAAAAATTCATCTATAAACCGTCATAACTTACGAACACGGGGGTGATCAGCCCGTTGTATCCTGCATTGATCAATACTATATTTTAAGAACTTACTCCGCCTTGGGCGCATAAAAGTTGTCCCTATGTAAGGGATGTTCATACTTGTCCGGGTTCTAAAGCAAAGGTTTTATCTTGTTCAATAATAATCTATAATTCAACCTATATATATAAGGGTAATTGACAAAGGTATATCAACATATGATTAAATACAATGATTATCCAAGTGGGGACACTTATATAACCATTTTATAGAAATTGACGAACATAATATATATCTGAATTACCATATACTAACATGTTGATAAATAATGAGCGGATATAGAATATGTCGCAGTAGAGTTGATAATATAGCATAATAATAATTTAATTCTGAAACTTCTTACTCATGTCCATTGCATAAAGGAAATGCAAAGGTAGGATACTTGCCTGAGCTGCTGCTTACAATAACGCAACTTAGATTAATCTTTTATACAGCGACCTATCAGTAATAAGATCATTCATTCGATTAGAATAATATACTATAACACATAGTACTGCATTTCGCAGTTAACACATAACCTAATCACATTATCACACATATCCAACAGTCATTGAATCATAATTAATCATTAATACAGTCAAAATAAATATCTAAGTCTAGATGAATTTCTGAAACATGTCGGTGTACCGACAACTTTATTGGATAATTATTGAGTCTAAGACTCTATTCTGTATCTCAATATTCATAAGTATCAGTCATATTATTTTTAATTGACTTAAAATAATTTTTAAACACTTATTATAATTTATCAAGAATTTTTAAACATCGGAATCATAATTAAATGATTTAAATATCAAATAATTCTATTATCATTAACATTTAATCAATATTAAATTATTAATGAAACTGTTGCCAAAATATTAAAGTTATGTATAATAACTCAAAATGTTTTTAAAACATTTATATTACTCTTAAATGATTTTTAAAAAATTTAAAATTATTTTTAAATAATTACCATTAATATTAAAATATTAATACACTATTTATCCAAATATTAAAAGTCATTTATTATAACTTAAAATATTTTTAATTCATTTATATACTTTTTAAATGATTTTTAAATAAATAAAACCATTTTTAAACTATTTATTTAATATAATTATTAAATAAACTAAATATCATCAATATTAGATTAATATCATTAACATTAAATTAATAATATTTTTCATGACAAAATATCCAAAGTCATATTTTATAACTCAAAATATTTTTATGATACTATAAATGATTTTTAAAATCATTAATTCTATTTTTAATAATTATTTCATATATTTATTAAATAACTTAAACATCATTAATATTAATTAATTAATAAAATTTCATCATAAAATATTAAAATTTATTAAAAATAACTTAAAATATTTTCTAACACAATAATATAATTTTTCATGATTTTTCATGAATTAAAATTATTTTTAAATAATTTATTTAATATTATAATTAAATAAATAACTACTTTTTTATATTCCAAAAATACTAAATATTTTTGAAATATACTCAAAATAGTTAAAAACTATTTTTCAGACTTTAAAATAATTTTTCAGAATTTATTAAGTATTTTTAATAATTAAAATCTAATTTTTCTAATTTTTAAATCATTTTCGGAATTTTCAGAAATTGAAAATTTTAAAATAAATCATAACCGTCGCTAAAAGCTTTAGCGACGCTTATCTATTGCCTTAGGTGTTCTTGAGCCTCAAGAACACTGACAAGGTAGTTATCAAGGTGCCTAGTTTGACCGATTATAATTCTCAATCCATTACGTTTCTGAGAAATCTAACACTTGGATCTTGTATTGCTCATGTAATATTACAATTACCAACAAACATCATGACTAAAATTCATCAGATCTAAGAGTTATTAGCCATCAAAAAGTCTGACAAGTCTGTTCTTCGACTGAAGAACAGTCGAGGTGCCTACTTTGGATCCTTATAACTTCCAATCTGTGTATTGTTTGTGTGATCTATCAATTGGAGTGTGTAGACAACATGTAGGACTACAACTACAAAGCATCATAACACATTAACATCAAAACATGAGCAAGATCTAGCTGGTCAAACTTCAACACGGAATCTGCTCAAAAAAATTATGGGTTTGTGTTCTTCAGCGTTTTCGGTCAACGGGTTTTGACCATCAATAACTCCCGATCTACAAAAGCTATGAACTTGATTCTTTTTGAATATTAAAGACCACATATCCGACTACACATAACAACGTTTAAACAACAAAAATCATGATCGAGCAAAGATTTATTAGCTCTGACATTTGCCAAAAAAATATTTTTTAGACACTTAGAATATTTTCTGGGTTTGAAGAACAGTCGGTCAATGCCGGTCGACCCACTTTGACCTTAAATAACTTTTGATCCAAAATGGATATGGACCTGATTCGTTTTGGAGATTAAAGACCACATAACAAGATACACATATCAACTTTTAGAACACAAAATACATTAAAGATCACAGAGATATAAGGCCTGACATTTGCCAAAAAATCACAGAAAATAAATTTTCTAGATTTTGAAAATCTTCAAATCCGAGCTTCTAAATGTTATGGATCCAACATCTAGCAACCCAGATCATCTTTAGACACTATAATCAACATGTTCTAACATTTAAACATAACATCTAACACCAAAAATTTAAAAAAAAAAAATCAAGCTAGAGTTTATACCTTTTCTAAGCTTTGATTCTTGATTTTTGGCTTAAGATTTATTATGATTGGTAGTAGGGCTTTGTTTTGGGACTGAAATACTAGAGAGAGAAGTTCAAGGATGAGAGTTGGGCAATTTTTAGTGTACAAAATGCCTTAATTCTCTCTCCAATCTATATATAAACCAAATTAGATGCATTGAATGCTCAAAATGGTTGATTGAATCTGAATATAATTGAGTCTTGGATGCTAAATTGGTAGGGTAGGATGTTTGCCATGCTTTGATAGCAATAATGCACAATAATTCACTAATAATACACTAAAGAGACAAAAAAGGCATTTTGGTAATTTCCCATATAATTTCAAGGGCATTCTTGTACATGGTGATTAAATCTAGGGTTTATTCACTAGATTGAAAATCTTACAATTTCCCAAATAATTTATAGGGTTTGGACAATTTAAAATTTAAAGTGTAATACAATTTTAATTTAAAACATACTAATTAAATTAGGGTTTTTAAATTAGTGTTCCTAAATATTATTAGGGTTCCCAATTTAATTAGGATTTTCTAATTATCTTTATAATTCACAAAATAATA
The DNA here is from genome assembly GCA_016801055.1 of Panax notoginseng. NCBI lineage: Eukaryota > Viridiplantae > Streptophyta > Magnoliopsida > Apiales > Araliaceae > Panax > Panax notoginseng. The sequence continues at coordinate 144,375,812 of CM029022.1, read as the reverse complement.
ATTAGGGTTTCTAAAATTTGCAATTAGGGTTTTCAAATAAATAATTAGGGTTTTTCCTAATTATCAGCATAAAATAATAATTAGGGTTTCTTCTAATTACAGAAATTCTAATACGCAGAAGAATTCATATAACACAATTACTACTCAGTCTTAACTCATAATTGAGTTTAACAATTAGGGTTTCACAACACAATATTAGGTTATGACCCAATTTACCACAATTGACCAACACTAACAGTCTACAGATATACGGTATATATTTAAGCACTGAAAATTAAAATATAATTAATATTACATTATTATTCTCATTCCTGGATAAAAATCCAAGTTTAGGGTTTGGATTCCATATCTGACTTATCCTTCGTACACAACATCAATAATCAAGTTAAAATAATTAACTTAAATATTCTGAACAAATTCATATAATAGCATATTTATTATTATAATTCTAATTGTCACTTCATATATTATTTAAATAATATATAAATTATATTTTCATAGAAAATAAATAATAAAAACATTCCTGCTTACAGAAATTAATTACCATAAGAATATAATTTGTAGTAATTAATAATTCTAAAATTATTTCTAATTTTTCAAGTAATAAATATATTCGCATTTAACATCACAATACTTGACACTTATTCTCATTGTAAAAAAAAAAAATTATATGCAAAATTTCTTATCTATTTATATAAAAAATATCGGGTTATTACAGTTAACACAAAGACCCATTTTGTATAACTTACAAATGATGAAGATAGAGTTAAAGACTCTAGGAACTCACGTGAAGATAACGAATATACGATTAGAATCGACTTTAATCGATAAAGTTAAAGCCGTTTAAGCTACATACTCAGAGCTGATGAACATGAAGAAGAAGGTTCAAGAGGGCGTTATTCTAGAAGCAAGAATCGACGAAGAGAGAAAATCTCAACCCTCGATTTAATTGGCCCATTTGAAATCCTTGATCAAGTAGGAACTGTGGCTTATAAACTCGTTTTAACGCCAAGTATGTCGCGTGTTCATAACGTTTTTAACGTATCGATGTTACGTAAATATGTGGATGACCCGAACCACATTATTGAATTAAAATCGGACGAGATAGCGGATGATTTAACGTATGAAGATGTACCTGTTAAAATCTTGGGATGTATTCTACGCTTAAAGGTTATACCTCAAGAGTCAGAATCTGACGAAGTGTCCTCATCTGTTTGGCATACCAGGTACGTACGTAAATTCTGAGGGCGAAATTCCATAAGGAGGGGAAATTGTGAGACCCCAGATTTTATGAATAAAGGTTTAAATTTCTCGAAATATTTTTTTATTATGGAGTAAATTTAATATAATGTTATAGTTGTGAGTAATATTTATAAATTTTGCAAAGTACGCAAGTTGTTATATAATATTCGATTGGTCGGGGAATATTCTTTTTGTTAAGGAATATCCGTACGACGGTACAATCATTGGTGGACCCCACAACAGAATTATTGTCGGATTGAGAAAACGACAAAAATATTTTATAAAAATAACGGCGGAAGTTTTACCGTTAATACTGTTGAACTACTCGGTAGTAAAAGTACAGTAATACGCGTAGTTGCATAGTAGCACACAGTATTGATTATTGATGCTTACGTGAGAAGTCACTCAGTTTTGTTCAATTATTGCTACAGTAATTACTGCATAATATCTCACGTTGTTTGATTCAATTATTGTCAATATTTTATATATTATTAAATCAATAATTGAGATGACAAAGTTATAAATATTATTATTTGTAATATTAACGATGTCTAGAAGTTCTATCAAGGAGAGGTAAAATATATTTATATATATAAATATGTGATATGTGTATATATATAATATAATGTGAGTGAAAAGTGGTGGAAAAGGTGGAGTGTATATATATATATATATATATATATATATATATATATATATATAATTGTACTCCTTCCTGCCAATTCTTTCTTCTTCTTTTCTGTCCAAGAATGACACACGTGACTAACATGTCACTCTCCATCCTCAACCCACTATCATGTTTACATCCTGTCTGTGTGTCTTACACCAGACCTGGTTCCGTCTTTATTATTCTGTTGGAACATCCTGTCGGTGTAAATTTTGCCTGACCTGGTTTCGTTATTATTATTCTGTTGGAATAACCTGTCTATGCAAAGTACCGTATGCATGGTGATTTTTTTGTTATTCCATTCTTTATTATACTTAGTTGGTTAAAGTTTTAGCTTCTATACTCTATGAAATTAGTGGAATATCCTTGATATTTGCGCTTCATCCAGTATATTTTTATGGAAATATTCTTCTGAGCATTCTTGAATTTTACTGCACAAAACAGTATCATGTTGACAACTTGGACGTTATTAGTTCCTGAATAAATTAATTCTTGAACTTGTTTTATTGAATTATTATATCATTGTCATCATCCTCATGTTTAAATTTTTTGAAAGTTATTTGTAGCCTGTAGTGCATAGATGGACTTTGTATGATTATGATCAGGGATTATTCGGTGTAATCATGACCGTAATATTACAAAGGATGTGGTAAAAGTCCTCATTGGCCCGTAGTGCATTGATGGATAGTTGTTGGCATGATCATGACCATTAACGAATACACAAATATTCTTGGCCCGTAGTGCATGGATAATTGTGGTCGTGATACTAAAAAATATTCTTGGCTGTAGTGTAGGGGTGATTCGATGATGTAAAATATTTATTAAGCTGAGTCTCAGCGATAACAGTGATGAAAAACCTTTTAAATCATAAAAGATAGTAGATTTTATTTTTTACTTGACTCTTTTAATGGATTGCTTGTTCCGCTGCAATTAAACATGATGTCTAGTATATTTTATCAGTTTAACATTGTTGGAGACTAATGATAATTTATTCTGCATTATCTTAGTCATAATATTTCTTTTTGGGCTAGTTGAGCTCACCCTTTCTTTCACCGTTCTCTTCAGGAAATGAGAATATAGGTGCGACAAGTCGAGGAACAGAGTTATGGTCCAGAGGATATCATTAGTAGTCCTCACTATTCTATGAAATAGTGTGATAATAATTGTAATGAGGGCTCCTTTTGAGTTTGTATACTCGCTAGTAGACAATATTTGTATTCAAACTCACAGCTTTTGTTTTGTCGTATTGTACACTACAATTGTATTTGAATTTTGTACCATATTTTTGGCGACTCAGAATAGGTGATGTATACCTATTTTGGGGGCGTCACAACAATGGTCTCTAGCTGTGAAGGTTCTCCCTAAAAAGTATGGAAATAATTTTATTGAGAACTTTGGAATAGTGTGTTGTATTTTTTATATCATTTAGTAGTTATATTTGGTGAATCATATAGGGTGAGGCGAACCCAACTTTGGAAGGGTGATTTGCCACTATCATATAAGATGTCTAATGACATACAACCCCGTGTCATCATAAGACAGGGTTGTGCACATTCACTTACTGAGTGTACCTACGAGCACTACCTATATAATCTCGGTGTTTGGTTGAAATATAATTCTCAATTAGAGACAGTGGAGATAATGATATGTCAAGCGAAGACTCACCATTGGAAAGAATATGATAGTAATCGTCTCATTTTTCTTTGGGGTCTATTGGGTCAACCAAGAATAATTCTGTGGACATATGATATCTATCAAAACCTAGACGCATGGCCTCCCATGTACGAAGATTTCCTTGAGCACTTTCAGAAGATTTTAATTTTTAAAATAGTTATTGACTGTACCTTTATGTAAGGTGTCATTGTGACGTGTTATCCAAGGTTGGGATGAGAGTCTCAGTTGGTATATATTTGTATCAAAACTCACAATATATGAGTCGTTGTATTTTGCACGACAATTGTAGTAATAAAGTTGTAGTTATTTTCTGTACCGTGTATTTGGCGACTCAAAATAGGTTGGATGGATTGGACCTATTTTGGGGGCGTCACATTGATTCCCAATCTTTGACTTTAACCTCTTAAACACTTAGGCAAATAGAATCACGAAACCCAAAAAAATTCAAATTTTTTTCTAAGGCATCAAATTCAACTTCCCATCAAAATTGGATTAATATCCCTAAAGCCAAGACCATGCATCCAACTTAGTGCTAAAAATCCTATAATCTTCCCTTTGTCCTTATTTCAGCTCCAATTCTTCCTAAAACCATTAAAAACATTAATAAACTCATATATACATGAAACATGCAATAAAACTAAAATCATAATCATAAAATCGTGCACATTGACTTTCAACTCAGAACAAGTTTTCCCTTGCTTTTCATTTTTTTCAGAGAACCTTCTTTTAAGCATAGATGAATGTATTTTCATGCTTTTCGCATATTTTTTTATTTTCTTGACATGTGCAATGTCTCCTTTTCTTAGGATTTTCAGTGTTACTCATGTACCAAACTTTCCACCAATGACTCCCAAACCAGATGGTCCTAGGGCGCTGGGTGTAGAGACACCCTTAGGACTTACTTATTCAAGTAACAAAGGCCACAAAAGTTAACTAGTCAAGCTGCTTTTATCCATCATAATTTTTAGCGTGAATACTGATGCTTCCTGAGGCTTAGATACCCAGCTAATTCGTACAATGGACATTAAAACAGATTTTTATTTCCTTCACTTTTTGCTTTCTTTTTTTTCCTTCATCATTCATTTTTTTTCATTCATCAATTTTTAAACTTTTTCTCCACATGGTTCTTCAATAAGCATAAGCAGTTCAAACAGTTCTAAGTCATGAAATCAGTGCACATAGACAACTCCATAAATAACTTAGCTAAATAAGCATGCTTCTCATATTCAAGTACTTATGCAACACAAATTCAATTCCAATCAATTACTTTGGATCATGGCTTAGTCTTCATCATTAATTAATCAATTAAGCATCAAACAGATTCTAAAATTTAGCATTGATTCCCAATCTTTGACTTTAACCTCTTCAACACTTAGGCAAATAGAATCACGAAACCCAAAAATTTTCAATTTTTTTTCAAAGGCATCAAATTCAACTTCCCATCAAAATTGGATCAATATCCCTAAAGCCAAGACCATGTCTCCAACTTAGTGCTAAAAACCCTACAATCGTCCCTTTTTCCTTATTTTAGCTCCAATTCTTCCTAAAAAAATTAAACACCTTAATAAGCTTATATATACATGAAACATGCAATAAAACTAAACATAAAGGAATCATAATCATAGAATATTATTCACTCATCAGTGGTCCATCCTCAGTTAAATGGACAAGTGGAGGTCACCATTGGACTTTACTGAATGGGATAAAGCGGAGACTTGACGAGGCGAAGGGGAGGTGGCCCGAAGAGTTACTAAGTGTGTGGGCTTATCGGACTACTCCAAGGATGACAAAGAGTGACTCGTCATTTAGACTTGCTTACGGAACCGATGCCTTAGTTTCGGTCGAGATTGGTTCTACTTCACTTCTGGTCATTCAGTTCAAGGAGTTGTACAACGATGAAGGCATTCACCAAAATTTGGATTTGTAGGAGGATTTTAAGGAGTCGGCCTTGGTAAGGCTTGTATTTCCAAAGGAAAGTTGCCAGGCATTATAATAAAGGGGTGAAACTTAGGAGATTTGATGTTGGGGATCTAGTTTTTCGGAAGGTGAAGGCTTCTATGACCCAGAATCTCATGAAGTTGATGCCTAATTGGGAGGGACCCAATGAGGCCATTGAAGTGCCTAAGTAATGTACATACCGGCTTCAAGCAATGGATGGAACAGAAGTCAAGATGCAGATGGGCTTCAAAAGTATTATCAATAGAGCATATCTAAGTAGTTCGTCCATACGACTCTATAAATTTCAAAAGATATTAATAAAATGGATGTTTAGTTTTTCAACGAATGTCTTCTTTAGTTGTTATTCTGTTTACCGAAATGAATACACTCTATAAATATTCAGTTTCCCAAAAACAATATTTGTACATTACTTATTTAGTTCTGCCAAAAAAATATATCTTCTATATTAATAAATGAGTATTTAATTTTTAAACAAGTACTGTGATTCATTTCTTATGTTGGTGTTCAGTTCTCCTGAACAAGTACCATCTTCTTATTCAGTTTATTTAAACGAATAATTTTAATTACACAAGTGTTCATTTCTTCGAACTAATGCTTCTATTTTTTGAATACATGTATGAAATAAATATTTAGTTTTTCAACAAAATAAATAATGTTTTCATTGATTAGCATAATGATGTTCACATGAAGGGTTTACAAGAGTGAAGAGAAGAAAATAATTATTAGGCTTCGGCTTCGTCATCAGATGAATCCAATATGGTTGGTGTCGACGTCGGGGGAATTTTCCTTTTAGGTTTTTTTCTCTACCCTTTACGTGTTCTATGTTTGATTTGATTTTACTTAAAGGATGAGATTTTGGAAAGACCGACATACAATGTCGATGATTTGAAATATTTAATTTTAATGATTGGGTCGAATTAGACATAGCCGCCAGTTGATATGAGTTTAAATAGATGTATCAACTCATCCGAGTTTTGAACGATTTTTGCAATATGGCCCAATATGTGACTCTATTTAATTGGCCTGGAACACGAGATTCATGGAGTTCGGGGGCTTGCTTAAGCGAGGGGAAGGTGTTAGGCACCCCCTGACTTTCGTGAAACACGATTACCACTACTTTTTCTTTTCCTATGCATTGTGTGTGTGTTTATGTTTGAAAGATTTGGATTTGAAAAGATGTTTTGTGCTTTATTTGAAAGTAATGTTATGCCTCTTTTGCACCTATATACAAAAGGTTTGATTTATTAGTTCATTTTTTAAACAGGTATATGAAAGTGAAGTTTTGAAAAGCTATTTTCAAACCCTTTCGCTCACATAGGAATTGAGGCCTTTGATACTTCCGTTTTATTCCATATTTGGCTTGATTTTATTTTATTTAAGATGCAAAGCATCTTTGACAGTATATATAAATATATATAAGTGTCGAACTTCTATGGCCATGAGAGCCATCGAAGTAAGACCGAGCATCACATGCATGGTTTTCACTATTTTAGAGCCTTAAATTCAGATAACCATTTTAAGGCCCTGTATTTACACGTACAAGGGATTGCAAGCTAACTGTACAACTTAAGCAAGTCTGTCATGGAAATCAAATCTAGATCCATGATTGAATCATCGACCCTGTGGCTCCTAGGCTCACATGACATCATTTAACAAATTGCACAATGAATATATTAAAATAAAATGTCTATTTACTTCTAAATGTCGCAAAACAAAGGATTCCTCAGTTAAATTCTTGCATGCGCATAGCCAAGCTTCCTGTTTCCTCTTGATACAGATCTAGGATCACGTGGTTGCTTAATATTTAAAAAAATAAAATAAAAAGTAAACTAGATCTATCTAGATCTTAGCCATTCTAGCTCAATGGTTCAAGTTTTACCACTTTTGAACCGGTTAAAAGCTAGATCTAGTATAGATCGAGTTAATACACCTCAAATATTGACTATTTACAAACAATGAACGGTTAAAAAGCTATATTTATGCAATAGTAATCAAGATCTATATATATATATATATATATATATATATATATATATATATATATATATTACTTATATATATAATAAAGCAGGAAAAAAACACATATATAAAGAGATCTTACAGTCTTGCACGAGTTGGGCTATCGAACGACTTTTGTTGCCTTTAAACTCGATTACCACCAGTTAAAACTTGATATGTGGTAGTATATATGTATATAAGGGTTTAGAAGTGAGATGCACAGGTTTAGATGCAAGATTTGAGCAGTTTGGCACTATAAGGTTCAGATTTCTCTCTCATGGGCCCTTCTCTCTCTCTTTTCTATCTTGAAAATGAGCTGATGGAGTTGATATTTAAAGACCCAGGCTTCCGCAGGTAGACCTGCGGCTTTTGCAGGTACACCTACGAAAATGCCCTTGTGGGTCCCACCACCTTGAAGTTCGTGCTCCTTGATCGACCCAAAGTCTGTTGAAACGTCCGTAACTTGCAATCCGGGAATCCTATGGAGATGTGTCATACCATTCCGGAAAGCTCTTTTCGAGAGCTACGAAATGTCATAGGGCTTTCCCTTTTTTGAATCTGGGAAGATGATTCCATGACCAAACTGGCATCTTCAGGTCTTCGCAGGATGTCCGTTGAGATGTTTTGCATAGTTTTCACTCCGAAGTGCTGCAATAGCTCTTTGTGACCCTGTTTGTAGCTGTATTATGGTTTTTGACATTATTTTATCAAAATGACCTTTTTCCCTCCCAGGGTTATCTCTAGGGTTGATGAGGCTTTTGGTTGTCTCTCGAGGTTGTCTCTGGGGTTTGATAGCAACCGACTCTCTTTTTCTTCAAGGTTGTCTCTGAGGTTGATGTGATATCCCCCAGAGATGTTTTTGGGGTTTGATTTGACATATTTTCTATGGGATTCTCTCTGAGATGAATTTTTGAACCTACGGGGTTGTCTCCAGATTGGGAAAAGACTCTTTTTCTCTTCCTACATGGGTTAGTAACAGAAAAACAAAATTTTAAGTGTCTACAGATGCCCTTCTTTATCATGTTTATACAATATAACAGAATGAACAAGATAAAGATGACTAGATACTTAAAAACTGACAAGACGTAATGATACAATGTAAATGAAATGGAATGATGCAATGTAAATGAAATAATATGATGCAATGCAGATACAATGATGTGATGCCTACGTTGGGGCTGTCACCAATAGTTGACTTTCCATTAGTGTTGTTGATGCTTACGCTGGTGTTGACTCCAACGATTTTGATGTTCATTAGTGTTGCTGATGTTTGTTTGACTGAGACATTTTCTACATCTCTGTTAGAGATGATGTGCTGAAATCACCAGACCTTCCTGATGTTTTCGCTGATAGTTTACAATGGTGCCTACCTTGCTGGTAGTTTACAACGATGCCTATCCTACTGGTAGTGGAAAATGATGCCTCCCCTGCTGGTAGTTGACAATGTTTACATCATCGAACTAACTTGATGCCAACTTGAATTATTGTTTACAAAGTTCCCCTCATCAGGTTGATGTCGATGCCTACTCGAACGGTAGTTTTCAAGTTTTTATCACTAGGTTGATGCTGATGCCTACTCGATCTGTAGTTTTCAAGGTTTTATCACCTGGTTGATATCGATGCTATGCTAGGGTTATCACCAATTGTTAATAATACCAAATACCTTGATATCTTCGTTGCAGTAGTTCTCAACAACTTACAGTTTCATCAAACATTCTTGATATCTCCGCTTGTGATGGAGTATCAATTGTTGTCCCCACTGAATTACCTTGATGCCTATTGATATGGTAGTTTATAAAGGCTGTTATCACCAGACCTTTTCGATGTTACGCTAAGTTGATGCCAACGATTTACAATATCAAGAGATCGATATCTTTGATAAAGTAGTGTTCAATGGCTTGCATCATCGGACCCTTCCCCAATGCTATGCTGGATTGACGCCAATGGTTTATAATATCAGATAGACTAAAATCTTCACTAAAATAGTTTTCAAAGGCTTACATCATCAGACTCTTCCCCGATACTACGTTGGATTAATGCCAACGGTTTACAATATCAGACAGACTGATATCTTGGCTAAACTAGTGTTCAATAGCTTACATCATTAGATCCTTGCCTGATGCTACGCTGGATTGATGCTAATGGTTTACAATATTGGACAGACTTATATCTTCACTAAAGTAGTTTTCAACAGTTTACATCATCAGACCCTTCCTCGATGCTACGCTAGATTGACGCCAATGGTTTACAATATCAGACAGACCGATATATTCGCTAAAGTAGTTTTCAAAGGCTTACATCATCGGACCCTTCCCCGATGCTACGCTAGATTGACACTAACTATTTATAATATCGAACAGACCGATATCTTTGCTGAAGTAAGGTTCAATGACTTACATCATCGGATCCTTCCCCAAAATGTGACTCTATTTAATTGGTCTGGAACTCGAGATTCATGGAGTTTGGGGGCTTTCTTAAGAGAGGTTAAGGTGTTAGGCACCCCCTGACTTCCATGAAACATGGTTACATCTACTTTTTCATTCCCTATGCATTGTGTGTGTGTGTGTGTGTGTTTGAAAGCTTTGAAATTGAAAAGATGTTTTGTGACGCCCCCAAAACAGGTCCAATCCATCTAACCCATTCTGAGTCGCCAAATACATGGTACAGAAAATAACTACAACTTTATTATTACAATTGTCGTGCAAAATACGACAACACATATGCTATGAGTTTGGGTACAAATATATACCAACTGTGACTCATGTCCCAACCTTGGATAGCACGTCACAATGACACATTACATAAAGGTATAGTCAAAAACTGTTTTAGAAATTAGAATATTTGGGAAGTGCTCAAGGAAACCCTCGTACATGGGAGACCATGCTTCTACGTTATGATAGATATCATATGGCCACAGAATTATCATTGGTTGACCCAATAGACCCCAAAGAAAAACGAGAAGTTTACTATCATATTCTTCCCAATGGTGAGTCTTCTCTTGATATATCACTATCTCCACTGTCTCTAACTGAGAATTATATTTCAAACAAACACCAAGATTATATAGGTAGTGCTCGTAGATATACTCGACAAGTGAATGTGCACAACCATGTCTTATGATGACACGAGGTTGTGTGTCATTAGACATCTTGTATGATAGTGACAAAACACCCTTCCAACGTTGGGTTCGCCTCACCCAATTTTCTTCACCAAATATAACTACTAAATGATGACCACCGTTCTATTCCCTTGTTACCCCCGCTCGACCCAGCTACACTCTTATTACCTGAAAGGAATTGTGAAACAGAAGGGTGAGCACAACTAGCTCAGTAAAGAATATCATGACTAAAGATAATTAAATTATCAATAGCCTTCAACAGAATTAAATCAGAGATTTAGAACATATGGTAGATGATAAAATTTTTCAACCATAGTTGCAGCGGAACGAGCAATCCATTAGAAGAGTCAAATAGACTATAAAGTCTATTATCTTCTCCACGTTAAAAGTCCACCAACAATGTTTCATCCCTGTAACATCAATCAATAGTTCCTTTCCACTATCATATGAATAATTCATAATCATAATTGTGATTCTAAATTTCGCATCCAAGACGAAGATAATTTTCATCACCTGTCTTTACCAGAAACATCAAATATCATGGTTATACCAAATCACAGTTCCTGTTCATAATCATACTAATAAATTCATCTTTGCACCACGGGCTAAAGATATTCATCAACAGTTCATCTTTACACTACATGCCAAAGATATTCAACAACAAGTCATCTTTGCACTACGGGCCAAAGATATTCATCAACAACTCATCTTTGCACTACAGGCCAAAGATATTCCTCAATAGTTCATATTTGCACTACAGGCCAAATATATTATTATCTCAAAGAAATATATAATCATTTCAGAATTTATATAACCAATAATTATAACCATGTTGATCATTTCACCTTTGCACTTAAGCTAAAGATATTCAATTATAAATTCAATGGTCATGATCATACCAGTCACAATTCAACTTTTCACTACTGGACAAAGAGAACCCTAGTCATGATCATACCAATAATCTACCCATCTTTACACTCAAGTCAAAGAGAAATATCATCATTAGGGTTATAAAAATGTTATATATGATAAAAAAATAATATGATCAACATATAGTTTTAATCTCAAGAGTAATATTCATAAATCAACTATAATTTGGTTAGAAAAAGAAACCAATTTTGTCATGAATAGGAACTCGTGAATAGTAACCCATGAATAGTAACTCGTGAATAGTAACTCATGAATAGTAACTCGTGAATAGTAACTCGTGAATAATAACCCCGACATGAAAAGTTCCAAATTTGATAAAAAGTTCAGATCAATACTTCGGCATAATGATATTGAAGAAAATAATATCATTTAAGAAGAAATAACATCCCTTACTATCCCTTACAATCCCTTACCTCAAAAGAGCAGTACTCCTGACTGAAATAACGCTGAACGAACTTGCACCGTATAGCAACACTCAAGATATCAAATACTCACAAGAATACACTCGATAATATAGAGAGAGAAATAGAGAGAAAACTTCCGTTTCTGGTGTGATTTTCAATTCTAACCTAAGCACCCTATTTATAGGAAAATGCTTAGAACACCAAAGCAGAAAATTGAATATAATAATATATTTATAACCAAATTTTCCTTAGCCCACCACATCAAAAACACATTTTCCACACAAATGCACCAAAAATGAAAAACATGTTTTAAACAATTTTTGTTACAAAATCAATTCAGACTCAATAATTCGGAACTTCAATAATTCATAATAAATAGCCCTTTATTCAGAAAATTCAAATCTCGCGAGTTTTTATAGGAAATTCAATTCTCTACAACTTTACAGAAGAAAGTTTTTCTAAATTCCAAACAAAAATTGACTGAAATCCACAAACGGACGATTTTACAGTCTATAATAAATTTTCGGTCAAGAATTGTGTCCACCAACACACAAAACATGTGTTAAACATTTAATCTAACAAAAATACTCTTCCTCCTCATTTATTCATATATCCCACATTCATTGTAAAAATATCACCATTAATATATTATTAAAATATTATATTTAAATGAATTATTTTATCAGAAAAAGATGAAATATTAATTTACAACAATTGTCACATTAAAAATTTTCTCCATCTATATCCACATAAAATCAATATTTTTCTCATCATATAAATTAATAATTAATTATACACAAATAATATTACAGAACCACATTACTGGCAACCAGGCCGTTCCCAGGAAAGAGGGGGCTTTCCAATAAGGATCTCTCCTTACTGTCGCGTAATTAGATGACCAAAACTCTCCTTAGACAGAACTTTCTAGACATTGCCAATAATGTTATCTAATAATATTATTCAGATAATATAAATTATTGCTCCGATAATAGAAAATATTGTGTACTGACAATTATTAAAACAACAGAAATATAAAATATCAACGCAGCAATTATTGAATCAATAAAATAAAATACTGAACAGTAATTACTGTAACAATTATTGAGTAATGCCTTCTTACGTAAAAATCAATAATTGGTGCAATACCGTGTGCTACTGTGTAACAACGCGTATTACTGTATTTTAACCACTGGGTATTCCAACAGTGTTAACGGTAACCATTACGCCGTTATTTATAAAAACTTAAATTTGTCATTTTCTTCATCTGACAATTATTCTGTTATGGGGCCCACAAAAGGCTGCGCCGTCGTATGAATATTCCCCGACAGTAAGAATATTCCACGATCAAACGAATATTCCCCGACAACAATGAATATTTTATAACCACTTGTGTATTTCGAAAAAAATTCATATATCACCCTTAACTTTAACATTTATCAATTTAACCATTTACAAAATAGTAATTATAAGAAAAACTGAATACTTTTATTTCATAAAATTCGGGGTCTTATAATCTCCCCTCCTTATGAAATTTCATCCTCGAAATTTACGTACCTGGTATTTCAAAGAGTTGAGAATACATTGATTTCATTTCAGATTCCATCTTTCCTGTCATCATGATTTCTCCATTGCTCATCTCCTGTATTTCAGATATCATTGTAGAATACAGCTTCAAAAATAAGGGTTAATTTAACAAATTAACATATCACATCATATCCCGATAGTATGACTGACCAACAAATAAGCTTAGGTAGGACACATTAGCGAAGGATTTACTCGTCTCTCCCCTCCTAGTCCTATTCTCCGATCTCCGCCAGAGATCATATCCCTAAGCTCTGATACCAAATGTAACTCTTGTCCCATTAGTGGACAGCACCTTACATTGATACCTATCAGTTTGCCACCGCAGAACGGCGTCCCCTACGGAGAGTCTGGCTTCGGCGCATCCCCCATCAATAGGAAGTCACCAGCAAGAGGCTCGGGGTTCTTTACTTATAGCTCTGATACCAAATGTGACGCCCCTAAAACAGGTCCAATCCATCCAACCCATTCTGAGTCGCCAAATACATGGTACAGAAAATAACTACAACTTTATTATTACAATTGTCGTGCAAAATACGACAACACATATGCTATGAGTTTGGGTACAAATATATACCAACTGTGACTCATGTCCCAACCTTGGATAGCACGTCACAATGACACATTACATAAAGGTATAGTCAAAAACTGTTTTAGAAATTAGAATATTTGGGAAGTGCTCAAGGAAACCCTCGTACATGGGAGACCATGCTTCTACGTTATGATAGATATCATATGGCCACAGAATTATCATTGGTTGACCCAATAGACCCCAAAGAAAAACGAGAAGTTTACTATCATATTCTTCCCAATGGTGAGTCTTCTCTTGATATATCACTATCTCCACTGTCTCTAACTGAGAATTATATTTCAAACAAACACCAAGATTATATAGGTAGTGCTCGTAGATATACTCGACAAGTGAATGTGCACAACCATGTCTTATGATGACACGAGGTTGTGTGTCATTAGACATCTTGTATGATAGTGACAAAACACCCTTCCAACGTTGGGTTCGCCTCACCCAATTTTCTTCACCAAATATAACTACTAAATGATGACCACCGTTCTATTCCCTTGTTACCCCCGCTCGACCCAGCTACACTCTTATTACCTGAAAGGAATTGTGAAACAGAAGGGTGAGCACAACTAGCTCAGTAAAGAATATCATGACTAAAGATAATTAAATTATCAATAGCCTTCAACAGAATTAAATCAGAGATTTAGAACATATGGTAGATGATAAAATTTTTCAACCATAGTTGCAGCGGAACGAGCAATCCATTAGAAGAGTCAAATAGACTATAAAGTCTATTATCTTCTCCACGTTAAAAGTCCACCAACAATGTTTTATCCCTGTAACATCAATCAATAGTTCCTTTCCACAATCATATGAATAATTCATAATCATAATTGTGATTCTAAATTTCGCATCCAAGACGAAGATAATTTTCATCACCTGTCTTTACCAGAAACATCAAATATCATGGTTATACCAAATCACAGTTCCTGTTCATAATCATACTAATAAATTCATCTTTGCACCACGGGCTAAAGATATTCATCAACAGTTCATCTTTACACTACATGCCAAAGATATTCAACAACAAGTCATCTTTGCACTACGGGCCAAAGATATTCATCAACAACTCATCTTTGCACTACAGGCCAAAGATATTCCTCAATAGTTCATATTTGCACTACAGGCCAAATATATTATTATCTCAAAGAAATATATAATCATTTCAGAATTTATATAACCAATAATTATAACCATGTTGATCATTTCACCTTTGCACTTAAGCTAAAGATATTCAATTATAAATTCAATGGTCATGATCATACCAGTCACAATTCAACTTTTCACTACTGGACAAAGAGAACCCTAGTCATGATCATACCAATAATCTACCCATCTTTACACTCAAGTCAAAGAGAAATATCATCATTAGGGTTATAAAAATGTTATATATGATAAAAAAATAATATGATCAACATATAGTTTTAATTTCAAGAGTAATATTCATAAATCAACTATAATTTGGTTAGAAAAAGAAACCAATTTTGTCATGAATAGTAACTCGTGAATAGTAACCCATGAATTATAACTCGTGAATAGTAACTCGTGAATAGTAACTCGTGAATAGTAACTCGTGAATAGTAACTCATGAATAGTAACTCATGAATAATAACCCCGACATGAAAAGTTCTAAATTTGATAAAAAGTTCAGATCAATACTTCGGCATAATGATATTGAAGAAAATAATATCATTTAAGAAGAAATAACATCCCTTACTATCCCTTATAATCCCATACCTCAAAAGAGCAGTACTCCTGACTGAAATAACGCTGAACGAACTTGCACCGTATAGCAACACTCAAGATATCAAATACTCACAAGAATACACTCGATAATATAGAGAGAGAAATAGAGAGAAAACTTCCGTTTCTGGTGTGATTTTCAATTCTAACCTAAGCACCCTATTTATAGGAAAATGCTTAGAACACCAAAGCAGAAAATTGAATATAATAATATATTTATAACCAAATTTTCCTTAGCCCACCACATCAAAAACACATTTTCCACACAAATGCACCAAAAATGAAAAACATGTTTTAAACAATTTTTGTTACAAAATCAATTCAGACTCAATAATTCGGAACTTCAATAATTCATAATAAATAGCCCTTTATTCAGAAAATTCAAATCTCGCGAGTTTTTATAGGAAATTCAATTCTCTACAACTTTACAGAAGAAAGTTTTTCTAAATTCCAAACAGAAATTGACTGAAATCCACAAACGGACGATTTTACAGTCTATAATAAATTTTCGGTCAAGAATTGTGTCCACCAACACACAAAACATGTGTTAAACATTTAATCCAACAAAAATACTCTTCCTCCTCATTTATTCATATATCCCACATTTATTGTAAAAATATCACCATTAATATATTATTAAAATAATATATTTAAATGAATTATTTTATCAGAAAAAGATAAAGTATTAATTTACAACAATTGTTACATTAAAAAAAATTTCCATCTATATCCACATAAAATTAATATTTTCCTTATCATATAAATTAATAATTAATTATACACAAATAATATTACAGAACCACAGTACTGGCAACCAGGCCGTTCCCAGGAAAGAGGGGGTTTTTCAATAAGGATCTCTCCTTACTGTCGCGCAATTAGATGACCAAAACTCTCCTTAGACAGAACTTTCTAGACATTGCCAATAATGTTATCTAATAATATTATTCAGATAATATGAATTATTGCTCCGATAATAGAAAATATTGTGTAGTGACAATTATTAAAATAACAGAAATATAAAATATCAACGCAGCAATTATTGAATCAATAAAATAAAATACTGAACAGTAATTACTGTAATAATTATTGATTAATGCCTTCTTATGTAAAAATCAATAATTGGTGCAATACCGTGTGCTACTGTGTAACAACGCGTATTACTGTATTTTAACCACTGGGTATTCCAACAGTGTTAACGGTAACTATTACGCCGTTATTTATAAAAACTCAAATTTGTCATTTTCTTCATCCGACAATTATTCTGTTATGGGGCCCACAAAAGGCTGCGCCGTCGTATGAATATTCCCCGACAGTAAGAATATTCCACGATCAAACGAATATTCTCCGACAACAATGAATATTTTATAACCACTTGTGTATTTCGAAAAAAATTCATATATCACCCTTAACTTTAACATTTACCAATTTAATCATTTACTAAATAGTAATTATAAGAAAAACTGAATACTTTTATTTCATAAAATTCGGGGTCTTACATGTTTTGTGCTTTATTTGAAAGTAGTGTTATGCCTTTTTTGCACCTATATACAAAGGGTTTGATTTATTAAAAAGTTCATTTTTTAAACAGGCATATGAAAGTGAAGTTTTGAAAAGTTATTTTCAAACCCTTTCTCTCACATAGGAATTGAAGCCTTTGATACTTCTATTTTATTCCATATTTGGCTTGATTTAATTTCATTTAAGATGCGAAGCATCTTTGACGGTATATATATATATATATATATATATATATATATATATATATATATATATATATATATATATATATATATATATATATATATAAGTGTTGGACTTCTTATGGGCATCAGAGCCATCGAAGTTAGCCCGAGCATTACATTATGATTTTCACTATTTTAGAGCCTTAAATCTGGATAACCGTTTTAAGGCCCTGTATTTACATGTACAAGGGATTGCAAGCTAACTTTACAACTTAAGCAAGTCCATCATGGGAACCGGATCTAAATCCATTAATTGAATCATCGACCCTGTGGCTCCTACGCTCACATGATATCATTTAACAGCTTGCACAATCAATATATTGAAATAAAATGTATATTTACTTCTAAACGTCGCAAAACAAAGGATTCATTAGTTAAATCTTTGCATGCGCGTAGCCAAGCTTTTCGTTTCCTCTAGATACAAATCTAGGGTCACGTGGTTACTTAATATTTACAAAAAACTAGAAAGTAAACTAGATCTATCTAGATTTTAGCTATTCCAGCTCAACGGTTCAAGTTTTACAATTTTTGAGCTGGTTAAAAGCTAGATCTGGCTAGATTTAGTCAATACACCATAAATATTGGCAATTTACATAAAATGAATGATTAAAAAGCTATATTTAAGCAATATTAACCAAGATATATATATATATATATATATATATATATATATATATATATATATAATAAAGCAGGAAAAAGACACAGATCTAAAGTGATCTTATAGCCTTGCACGAGATAGGGCTATCGAATGACTTTTGTAGCCTTTAAACTCAATTTCCACCGGTTAAAACTTGATATGTGGTAGTATATATGTATATGAGGGTTTACAAGTGAGATTTACATGTTTAAAAGCAAGATTTGAGCAGTTTTGCACTATAAGTTTTAAATTTCTCTCTCCTTGGCCCTTCTCTCTCTCTCTTTTCTCTCTTGAAAATGAGCTAATGGAGCTGATATTTAAAGTCCCAGGCTTTCGCAGGTAGACCTACGACTTCAATAGGTACACCTGCAAAAATTCCCTTATGGGTTTTGCCACCTCAAAGTTCTTGTACCTCAATTAACGCGAAGTCTGCTGAAACGTTCGTAACCTGCAATCTAAGAATCCTATGGAGTTGTGCCATACTATTCTAGAAATCTCTTTCTGAGAGATACGTAATGACATAGGGTTTGCCTTTTTCCAAATCCAGGAAGATGGATTCGTGACCAAATTGGCATCTTTGGGTCTTCGCAGGATGTCTGCTGAGCTGTTTTGTATAGTTTGCGCTCGAAAGTCCTGCAATAGCTCTTTGTGACCCAATCTACAGTTGTACTATGCTTGTTTATGTTGTTTTGTCAAAATGACCTTTTTGCCCTCCCTGGATTTTCTCCAGGGTTGATGGGGCTTTTGGCTTTCTCTCGGGGTTGTCTCCAGGTTTTGATTGCAGTCGACTCTTTTCTTTCTCAGGGTTGTCTCGGAGGTTGATTTGATATCTCCCGAAGATGTTTTTGGGGTTTGATTTAACATATTTTCTCTGGGGTTGTCTC
Organism: Panax notoginseng; assembly: GCA_016801055.1. NCBI lineage: Eukaryota > Viridiplantae > Streptophyta > Magnoliopsida > Apiales > Araliaceae > Panax > Panax notoginseng. The sequence goes on along the minus strand of CM029022.1, from coordinate 144,356,650 downwards.
CAAAATAAATGTGTGAACCTCTGGGGTTGTCTCCAGAGTGAGAAAAGACACTTTTGCCCTTCTTGCATGGGTTAGTAACAGGAAAATAAAATTTTGAGTGTCTATAGTTTGGTCAAGACCAACAGCTAGTATTCTCTCTGTCCTTGTCTCAAGCGCTTTGATAGCCGTCCTAAAACTATTACATGACTTCCTTCATTAGCTCAGGGGATTTCTAGTACTCTTGGCAGATTTTTTATTTCTTTTCTTCAGTAAGTGGAGGGCCAAGGGCTTTGTATTTGATGAACTTCTTTTCTTTGACATTGAAGAAACCAATCATTCTCTTCTTCTCCTCGTGCATCTTTTGAAGCTGACTGATCAGTGTTTCGGCGTTCTTCTTCACTTTTTCATTTTCCTCTTTCATCGTTAAGCTTTCGGTTAGAAGAGAGTTATACCATTCTTCTCCTTTGACAACCTTTTGCTTCTCGACTTCCAGTTCGTCTTCAAGTTTTTACAATAGAAGGTCGTGCTGGTGTGCAGGCTTTTCTCTTTTTCATATCTCGCTTGGGCATCCTTTATCTTATATTTTGAGTCTTCGAGCTCATCTTCGAGTCGGTGGACTTATTTGAAGTCGTCTTTAATCTATTGGATTTTGGTTTCTAGCTCTTCTTTTTTTGTTTGGCCTCAGAGAAGTGGTGTAGGATTTGGTCTAAGACTGTTGCAGCCTGTATATAAGGATTGAAAAAGTTATTTATATAATATTATTAAGGGTTTTGAAACATTTTAATGGAGAAGTTGCTTACTCGGCCATAATGCATGATACTGGCGTAGATGAGAGCCCCTGGAGACTAATGTCTTCAAATCAATTCTCATCGGTAGGAAGGACAAAGTTCTCAAAGAGCTTGTGGGGATATTCTTCGAGATCGGGTGGTCATAATGTCATCTTTGCTCAGGCTTCTCGTATTTGGCTAGTGGAAGGATTAATTTTTTGAGGCGATCGGGGGGAGTTGGTTCTTTCTAAGGCTTTTTAATTTGAGGGAGGTCTTCGTCAGACTTTTATTTGGTTACCTCTTGGGTTTTATTTGTTTCAATGTTGGGGTCGGCGTGGACGAACTTGGGATAATTATGGGCATTTCGGCAGTAAAGGATTGGGAATGAATTTGAAATGCTTATAAAAGGATAAGGACATCTTTTGGTGTTTTGGTTGTAGGCTTTGCTCGCCTTCGTTTTACTTAGAGAAGGGTGGTTCTTACGGATAAGGACATGTATAGTGCTCACTTCAGTGAATGTTGGAGTCGGGATTGTTGATGGCTGAGATACGTTGATGGTTAGGATTGGTCTGGGTAAGGAAGAAGATAGTCCTTTGGATATGAAAATAATAGGTGTGGTTTTGGTGATAATTAGAATGGGGTTGGATTGGTCGATACTTCAGTGTTATCTTCATCGAGGATTTCTTCTAGAGGGGTTAGTTTGATGAGGGACATTAGAAAGGTTGGGTCAGTCAGAATTAACGATATAAGGTGTTGGAAAAGTATAAGGAAAGGTTTTTAAGCTTACGTATATGATTGTATAACCAGTGGGGGTTGGTCAAGGGGCTAAAGTCCCATTCCTTCAACGGTTGTTTTTCAATAAGGCTCACGATCTTGATAACTTTATTTTGGGGAATCTCTCCAATGGCGACTCTTGGCTACCCGTAACTGGCCCAGTCTGGAATTTGGTTAGTTTCGAGCCCTCGTACAAAAAACCACTGAGTGTGTCATCCCTTGTTGCTTGAAAGGGTGCTCATTATAGATCATTTTTTAACTCGTTAGTTTGACTTCTGTTGTTGTTTACTTAGGGCTCAAAATCTAGAAGTCAATTATTGGGGGAACGTCGAGTTCATGGCAGATGGCAAAATATACGACGAGATTGATGTAAGAATTTTGCACCAATTGGGCGAAGCCGATGCCGATAAACCCTAAAAAGGTGAGGATGAAGGCATGGAGGGTAATCGAACTACTTTTTCCAATAGAGTAAGGGGCATCGTTGTCCAACCGTCGTTTCGATGGTACATCTGGTCATATTCAGAAGAGGGCTTTGAGTTGCTGGGTGTCTGGGAAATGGTAATGTTCCCGAATTATGACGAGATCTTTTTCGGTGATGGTGGATTTGATGTTTGGCATGTGGAAATTGGGTTTCATTGGAATATTCTCTTATCATTTTCTGGAAATCTAACTCTTCTTTAGAAAGGATTGGGGTCTGGTGGGCAGAGCTAGTGGTGGATTCGGTGGTGGTTGTTGTGGGGTTGTTAATGTTGGTAGTGGTGGCCCTTACTTGAAGGTCCGAGATGGAGGAGATAGGAATCACATTGATTGGTTCAGCGTCGATAGGTTTGGAAGAAATTTGTATGTTTGAGGAAGCCATTGTTAATTGAGAGGGAAGCCTTGTTGGGAGAACTTTGCAGCGAGGAAGAAGGAGCTTTGAGAATTAGAAATTGAGAATGTTAATCTGTTCGATTTGGGGGAAAGGGTTTTTTGAAATGAAATATTTTTTCAACTTCCCAAAGTACGACTATTAAATGGGAGGTTATGATTACAAATGTGGGAGAGTATTAGTGGGTCCCTATATTATGTATGGGGAAAGTTTTCGAGGAGGTTGGGTATGCAACCTCCTTTACGATTAATTATTGGGGTTTATTTGAGGGACTCTTCCATTAAATGTTCCATTTAACCGAAGACTGAGGGCAATGTTGGGGCACAATTATTTGGGCCTAAATAATGGTGGGTCAAAGTCCACGTGGAGGTATTTAACCTTGCGTAGGAACCTGATTTGGCAGTTAAGTATTTTAAGGAATCAAGGATTTCTAATTACATTTAATTTCCAACTCCTAAGGAAAGTGTCAGGATATAATCCGACTTCCTTTCTTTAAGAAGATTCTATTCAATCCCATTAAGGAATCATACCTAATGAGGAATCCGAATTCTATACGGGGAAGGAGGTGTGATCACTATAAATACATGGATATACTCTAAATATCAAATACACATTTATATTATTTTACAACACTAGAGTTTTAAGCCTCCATTGTTAAACCTTATTTAGCATGTACTTATTCTCACACCGAATCTATCCCTCGGTGGCCCAAGCCGTCAAGCTTTTGGTGTGATTTCGTTTTTGTGCAGGATTTGACGCGGTTTTGGTGATTAAGGCTCGTGAACGAATCTTAGCATTAACATAGGGCAAGAGCATAACAGAAGCGAGTCGCTTAAATTTAAACTAATTTTCATTGCTTCAATTCTGGTGGCCGGGGGAATTGGGGTGAGTCTACCACTGCTGGGAAAGAAAATTAAAGCGCTTAACCCAGAGAATGATATATAGGACACTGATCCTCCTGAAAATAAGTAAGTCGGGCTTGTCAAAACTGGGATGATTTGGTTTTAATGTTTAACAGAGTAGATCTTGTTAGATTCTTAATAACAAAATCCATATTGTAATACCACATGGCAATTAAAAAATGAGGGACTATATTCATAAATTGATTTACCATCAAAATTCTAATTGTTGGTATCTGTTTGTACGCAGAAACTAAAGAAAATTCATCTGTAGGCTATTGAATGCCAAATAGAGCTCTAAACAGTAAACACTAAACAAGTAGTTTACTTTGTTGGTTTATGAACTAAGCCAACCATTGACTTCGAGTATTTTTCAATAATAGGAAAAATGACATCCAACTTTCTTAATTATATCCAAAAAGTTTAATTTTTCTAAAAATAATCTAAAAGCCAATTGAAGTGGCTTTTAAACACTAAAGTGAATATCAAAAACCACTCCAAGTGGCTTTGGAATTTTAGTGTCAGATCTTTTTTTAAAAAAACAATTTCATCCAAATTTGTTTTTTAAAAATAACAAATTTGATAATTTTTATTTTTTTTAAAAAAATAAATTAAAAAATAAAAATATTATATACTTGAAATTCGTTGGAATAAAAAAAATTATAAAGCTTGAAAGCCATTTCAAATGGCTTTGGAACAATATATTTTTTTAGAGGATTGTCAACTTGACTTTGGACTCAAATATTTTTTTTAAAAAAATTATTAAACAAATGAATGCCACTTTTAAACGGCTTTGGAACAATTGAACGCCACTTGAAGTGGAGTTGGAATCTTGAAACCTTTTTTAAGTGATTTTTTTAGTTAACTGATTATAGTCAACCCGCCCAATATTTTCACCATGTCACATACTTTTATATTAAATTTAAATATTAAATAAAACCCAATAAGATAGGCACAAGAAAATTTAAACTTATCTATCTATGCACCTGATCATGTGTACCACATGGCCTCCCTTTATCTCTAGCCTCTCTCGGAGGTCCTCTACATGGTTCCCGAATGTGTGTAGGTGGAGGTGTAGGTGTCGATGCTTGGAAATGTGAAAATTGGGGCATTGAAGGGAACACTTGATATGAAGATGGAACTTTTCCACGTGATGGAAGTGGACTATGGAATGGCTGTGTAAATACTAAATGATGCAGAGTACAAAATTGAGATGGATCATAGTCCGTATCATGATCTCTCTCTCTACATCATCTTGCACCGTTCGAGATGAAGACGAGATATCGTGTGGCTGAGATGTTGACGAGATGTCCTCACGGCCTTTAATATTGCCTCGTACGTATTAAGTGTAAACTAGTGTTGAGGATGTATCTGTATCACGTCTACTATAATACCCGAGAATTTTCACGTATTATTAAATGAATATATTAATGGAAATAATATTTATGTGAATATAAGTGTTAATGTTTTGTAAGTTGAATAATTCAATTGATTCGGATTAGATTAATACGAATTGAGAAGTGTGGGTTTGACAATGAGAATTGTGAAATGCCTTGTGTGGCACCATGATGAGAAATAGTAGTGATTATATTAATTAACGAAAGAGTTGTTAAGCAAATAATTAATCTATATTAATTGTTCATTATCATTAAAGAATTTTGATAAATTTCACGTAAGGAATACACTCTTAACTAGTATGATAGTTAATTTATGATGCGAAGAAATATTATGGAGATGGATGTTGAAACTGGGTTGAAGCTAAGCTAGTTTGGCACTGCCAGGGTACGGCACAGCTGCGCCCTCCCAGCAGTACAAACTGGCGCAGCTGCGCCAGAGATCAGATGGAGAAAATTTAGTTTTCTTCTGTGGCAATGAAATGGGACACTTATGCATTAGGTGTGACATTAATAAAACCATACGATAGGAGTATATTGCAATGAAATGAGGTACCTAGTAGCACAATGATATCATATGAAGTTGTAATGCATAAATGATTAATTATCTGGGTATTCTAGAATCTGATAAGGGAATTTAATGTTTTAAATAAACATTAATATTAAATAAGGTTATATTGTGGTTATGTGAGTAGTAGAGATAATTATGGAACTACCCGGACAATAATGCCTAACTGCGATGTTTTATTACGTGTAGTTAATGTACATGGATTATATGATGTGAGTATAACATTTATCTTTAAATTTCTAATATGGTAATAATTGTACCTTAATATTACATTATAGGAATTAAAAGAACTAAACTAAGCTTTACATGACCAAATGCTGAGATTTTTCTCTCTTGTCCCAAATTGAGTGTCACAAGGTACAATGAACAGTGACCTAAACTAAGTTACGTAACTTTCAAGCTGCTAAATCATAGGTGATCATTTGCTAGCTAAGTGGCTGGTATGGAGTTGTTAAACCACTCTTCTTTAACCTATGTATCCTTCCATTACACCATGGACTCCAAGATTGTGTAATGTCAATGTATAGTCCATGCTTTTTCTATAAATACAAGCTTAAGTTTAGATTTTGTGTTGCTGAGAAGTTGTTGATAGTCTAATTGGAGAGTTCTAAGTGGCTGAGCATTGTAGAATCCTATTCAGTGTGTGAGGAATCAAATTTAAGCTCAAGAAGGTATAATTTCTAATTATGTTCTTGAGATGGGTCTTGTTTGATTATTGGAATTACTTGAATTTCTATGTTAATCAAGATGAGTTATCATACTATAAGGTGTTTAAGAAGTTTTCTAACATGTATGAACTCTTGAATGATAGTTTGGAACACGTTTAAATCTTTGGAAATCAAGTTGACCAAGACTCTATAAAATAGAGTCTATTTTTGCTCCTGAACCAGACGTGGTGCAGCTGCGCCCTAATTATACTAGGGTGTAGCACAGCTGCGCCGTCCTCTGAATTCAGTTGAGCCTTCTATTTTAAAATATGATCAGTGTTGGTAAAGTACTACGACTTAAAATAGCATGCAAGCATGTGTAATGTGTATATACAAGTATATTAACATAATGTGAGCATGTTTTAATAGATTATCATACATGATTAACGAAAGTGTGTAGTTAAAATGAAATTAGAAACTTTAAAAATAAACTTGATGAGTATGAATGCCATATTTATGTATTGACTCGCTAGCATGTTGGTATGATTTAGAAATGCATGAATAACCCGTTAACTTGTGTTTATATGATTCATAGTTCCTTTGTTCATGACCACCTTATTAGGATTTGTGTTAAAGAAGTTTTCAAGAAAAAAAAACTTAGTATAGTGAGCTAACATGCATGACTACTACATGCTTTATATTCTGATCTTGCGAGCATGATAACATGACTTGACTACATATGATTAGAACCTTAAAGTTGCCTTGTATGTGTTAAAATTGCATTGTTCAAGCTTAAAATAGTTTCAAGAAAAAACTTGAACACATCTTCAAAATATAGTTGAATCATATGAATATCTACATTCTAAAGGGTTAAGATGTCATGTTATGTCTATAATATCGCTATACATGATCCATATGTATTGACAAGTTGAACCTACTAGTAAGCTTTAACAATGAAAATACGAATGTTGAACGTGAATATTGATAAACTACCTTGAGGGTTAGAATCTGATAATTGTGATCATGTTTGATGATACTTTTAGACTCACTCATATAACATAAACATATATATACCATAATTCCTTATCATAATTCAAGAGAAGCATAAACGAAGCATATTTTCAACCAAAGCAATGCTAATTTCACATATGTGTTATGAATACTCACAAGCATGCCAAATATGAGTTTTATGACTACCTTGTATGTTTGCCAGGTAAGCAGGTTAGACTTTGTGATTTCCTGACCTTGACTGACTTTAAATTGTTGAAATGATCAACTTAGAACCATGTTATGAAAGTGGGAAACCTAGATTGACTTAAGAAACGCGAAATGACCTTTGACATGATAGTATGTATGTTTTATTCATGCCGAACAGAAACCTCAAGGCAACAGCTGAGTCTTGTCTTGCCAGAGGACTGCGTAGCTGTGCCAATCCTAGGCTTAGCCATGGCGTAGCAGTGCTAGTCTGGAATCTGAGATTCTACATTCTGATTTTGGACAGTTAACGTGAATGATGCCTATATTGCTAAAAGTAGTTTAAAAGCTACTGATACATGTATATATGTGATGATTAGATAATATGATGGTGTTTGCCTTGTAATAGGAAAGTCCATGGGTAAAAAGGTCTTAGCCTTGGGCTTTATAAATTGCTTATGAGTAACTAGATACTTGATTTCGTGATACATATATAAGCTGATTTTGTACCATATGTGCATACTTGAATCATGTCGATCTTGATTAAATAATGTGTTAGCTAATGAGCATCTTGTACTTATAAAACACTATAAATAGGAATCGAAAGTGTTAATTTATTAACGTGGATAGACTACGTTTAAGAAAAGTATCTGAACCCTACTTTTATTGTGCAAATTTCCTAATTTACACAACTTTGGATTTTGTGCAAGTTTCTTGAAATTCATGTGATTCGTATATTGAATGTAGGTTATCTTACTTTCTCGTTCAATTGAGCTAGTATGTTAAACTCTTGAGAAAAACTATTATTCATGCTGAACTTGGTATTGTTCTTGAATATTGTGAAAGTGTCTATGCCATTTGATTCGGCTAAACTACATGTATGTTTATAAAACTATCCAAACCAATTGACTGGTGCAAAAATCTTGAAAATTGAGTTGAACAACCCTTTTGGTAAGGGGAGTGTTTATTGTTGGAAGCCCCAACACACGCGTGAATATTACTGTGGTGTTATGCATAACTTAGACTATTGTAGACTGATCATCTATAGTACTTGATTCTTTTGGGTTATCAGTTTAATATTGGTAATTCTAGTAGATGTTTAATAGTCCTTAGTAACTGCTCAGTATAAATTGTTTATCCAGTTGGATACATTGATAGCCTTTGAATTCAAATATATCTGTTGATTTATTTTGAATTATCATTCTTATTCCAAGGATTTGATTCAAGAATTGTTGATATTCATTATGCGTGATATTATCCCGAAACCTTGAACTATCTTATAAATGATACTTCGATATTTCAAATTCGTGTTATAAAACTCTTTACCCTTGTTGTATATTACTTGCTGGGCAAATTGTGCTCATTCTTGCTTATTTAAAACCTTTCAGTTAAGGCTGAACAGGGAAGTGTCTCTGGGAAAGACAAGGGCAAGGACAAGGCTATCGACTAGCTTTTTTCTTTATGTTTAGGACTATTATGTTGTATTAAGACTGTTTTTAGACAATGTTTAAGCTTAAGTAGGATTATGTAATAAGTCTTTATTCGATATTATTATGTAATCTATTAAGTACTATAGTTTGCAAGACTTGGGGGAATAATTATAATAAATCATTGTATATTATTCTAAATTAGATTTTTCGCTATGATTATGTAATTCTAGTTATTATGGTTTTACCATGAGAACGTGATGAACCAAATTCGAGTGACCAAGTGGCGGTCCGAATTTGGAGGCATCACAGATTGGTATCAAAGCCTTAGTTATAAACCTTAGGAACGAAAGTCCTTAGATTATAACTTAGGAAAACTTAGAAGTTAGGAAGGAGATAAAACTCATGTAGAGTTTCCTTGGAGACTTAGTGTGTTATGAAATGTAACTTCATTCTATACAATGAACTTTTGTTTATTTAACATTCTGATGGAATTGTTATTTGTCTTGTCTTATGTTGGTGATTGTAGGATGACTGATATGGGAGGACCTAGCCGAGTAGTAGAGGCGGAGCCGCGTGATATCCACGTGGTATATGAGGCACCATTGATAGCATAACCCATATCAGTAGTGGCCCTTATTCATGATGATGATGATGAGGAGGAGATGGAGCCATTACCTGAGGAGTCTGATCCGAAGGAGGAGCCTGAACCTATGGAGGACTTCGACGAGGCTACTTTCGAAGATCGGATGTTGGGGGAGTATGAAGAGCAGATTTTGGAATTAGGATGTAGAGTCGAGGAGCTAGAGACTGAGACTCTTGAGAGGCAATTAGTGATGCAAGAGATGGAGGAGGAAATTGCTCACCGTAAGGAGGCAGGAATCTAGATGGGAACCTTGTTTCACCGATCAGTGTCTAGGAATGTGGAGTTGGCAGGGAACTTGGAAGAAATGGAGAAGAAGCTTTTGAGTGAGAGGACGGAGAAAGAGGCTCTCCGAACTCAGTTAGAGATGGAGGTGATGGATAGGATTCACTTCGAGGAGAAGTGGGAGGAAGCCAATGATAGGGTGGATGATCTAGAGAGTGAGGTACGGTGCAAAAGAAGGAAGATGAACAAGATGGGCTATGCTCTACACACGGCCATGGAGAGATTGATCGATGGGGTAAATCACTACCCAGCTGAGCAAGGATAGACCTGGCATACCATAAGCCGAGACATGGTGGTGCACATTACACAGAAGGAATATCAGAGCGCCGTAGAGCGTGGGATGTTGGATTGAGTCTAGAGGGAAAAGCTCAGTAGGGTAGTATTTTATTTATGTGTTGTTTAATATGTTGTTGTAATCTCAGTCTTTTGTGTGAGATGTGAGATGATGGTAACCTCAACTTTTGAAAAGTGTTAGAGGGGTAGTAAGCTAGTGTTGTCCCCGTCTTTTGTGAAACTAGGGGATATGTGTTATCATTTATAGCAGTATGCTAGAAAAGAACATGTATTGTAACCATTTGGCATACGAATATAAATGATCTTATTTCAGGAACGTGTTATAAACCTTTAGTTCTTTTCAATTAAGAAATGTCTAAGTATTATAATTAGATAATAAAATGAAAAATTTTGTGATGCAAAAAATGCCGCCCAGACATAGAATAACTGTCACATAAGAGTTAGTTAATGATGAGAGAGGACCAGTAGATCCGATACAGAGACTTGTAGATTTATTGGGAGAAGCTCTGAGGGGAAGAAACGAACCCATACCACCCATTCTCCAAGCTGTCCCAGTAACAACCTTTAAAAATTTTAAGAGTGTAGGACCCCCAGAGTTCGAAGGAACTACTGACCCGATAGTTGCGCAAACCTGGATCAAGGTGATCGAAAAGGCCTTCAATATAGCTCGCATGGGTGAAGACCAGAAGACAGTATTTGCCACATACATAATGAGGGGAGAAGCAAACTATTGGTGGGAAGCTAATCAGTAGAGAGCGGGAGAAGGAACAATAACATGGGAGAGGTTTACGACGCTGTTTGTCGAGAACTATTTCCCAAAGAGCATGAAGAGTATGATGGAAGTGAAGTTCCTAGAGTTAAAACAAGGAGATATGACGGTGGCGCAATATGCAACTATGTTTAATGAACTAGCGCGATTTGCGGAGCACCAAGTTGGGGATGAGAAAAGGAAGGCGAGACGCTTCGAGCAAGGGTTGAAGCTGTGGTTGTATAATAAGGTATCAGTCTTCTAGATTGATTCCTTTGCGACCTTGTTATAGAAGGCAGTCATTGCAGATGGTGGTAGTGTGGCCTTAAGTCTATATCATAAGGAGAAGAAAAACAAGAACACTGGTATTGAGCATCGTGGAGGAAGCATCGGCGTAGGGAGTAACTCTAGAAAGAGGAAATGGGAAAATAACAACAATAGAAACAATAATCAAGGTGGAAGTCACCAAGGGAACTTCAAGAAAAGGAGTGAAGCTTGTAACAAGTGTGGAGGAAGTTATCAGGGGGAGTGTTGGAAAGGAAAGACCATGTGCTATAATTCTAGCCAAGAGGGGCATATATCGCCAAATTACCCAAAGCCAAAGAAGATCAGAGGATATTTTTCTTGTGGATCAACAGAGTACCAGATAAAGGATTGCCCAAAGAAAGGAAGCGATGGACTGGCAGAGGCCAAGGAGGAGGAAGCAAGTTAATGATTGGTGGACCTACGCAACCCAACCGATCGACTGCCCGAACTTTTAATATGGCCATTCAGGATGTAATAGCTGCAAAGGACGTGGTGTCAGGTATAATCCCAATCAATAATATAAATGCTTGTGTATTATTTGATTCGGGTGCCACCCGTTCTTTTATATCCGAAGAATTTGCTAGTAAACTTAGTACGCCCCGAGAACGTTTAGAAGATTCTTTAAATGTAGAAGTTGTGAATAAGGAAATAATCCCCGTAGAATACGTTTATCGAACTTTAGAGAACATGAACTGAGAGTAGACTTGATTCCTATTAGACTAGGAGAATTTGACGTAATACTGGGAAAGGATTGGTTATATAACCATACAGCGATAATTGACTGTCAGAACAAGTGTGTGAACCTTCAGACTCCGAGTAAGTCTAAGGTAGTGTTTTATGGTAGCTTATCGCTTAAGCAATCGTGTTGCGTTACGATGATGCAGGCCAAGAAATTGTTAAGGAAAGGGTGTGTAGGTTATTTAGCTTATATCGTGGATACTCGAAAAAAGGGAGTAGAAATTAAGGATATATTCGTACTAAATGAATTTCAAGATGTGTTTCCGGACGATCTGCCTGGTCTTTCGCTAGACAGAGAAATTGAATTCGTAATAGACTTAGCACCGGGAACGGCACCGATTTCGAAAGCTCCATATCTTATGGCGCCGGTAGAAATGAAAGAATTGATGATACAACTTCAAGAGTTATTAGATAAGGGGTACATTCGACTGAGTGTGTCTCCTTGGGGAGCACCAGTGTTATTCGTGAAGAAAAAGGACTAATCGATGAGGCACTGTATTGATTATCGAGAATTAAACAGAGTAACAATCAATAACAAATATCCACTACCAAGGATAGACGACTTATTTGATCAACTGAAGAGAGCAAAATGTTTTTCGACGATCGACCTATGGACATGATATCACCAACTAAAAGTACAGGATGAGGACATACTAAAGACTACGTTTCGAACCCGTTATGGACATTACAAGTTTTTGGTAATGTCATTTAGTTTAACTAATGATCCGACAACATTTATGGACTTGATGAACCATGTCTTCAAGCCATTCTTAGATAAATTCGTAGTAGTTTTCATCGACGATATTTTGATATACTCGAAGACAGAGGAAGAACACGTCGAACATCTGAAGATTGTTTTGGAGGCACTACGAAAGGAGAAGATGTATACGAAAATTTTGAAGTGTGAATTTTGGATGAAGAAAGTTCAATTTTTAGGCCACGTGGTGGATGAGAATGGAATCTCAGTAGACCACGTAAAGGTCAAAGCGGTAAGTAATTGGAACAACCGAGAACACCGACAAAGGTGAGAAGTTTCTTAGGGTTAGCTGGGTACTATCGAAGATTTATCCAAGATTTTTCTAAGATAGCGATCCCGTTGACTAATCTGACAAGGAAAACGGTGAAATTTGTATGGACCGACAAATGCAAAGTGAGTTTTCAAGAGTTAAAGAAGAGATTAAGTGAGGCACCTGCATTATCATTACCATATGATACGGGAGGATTTTTGGTGTACAGTGATGCATCGCATAGAGGACTGGGTTGTGTGCTGATGCAGCATGGCAAAGTCATTGCGTATGCGTCACGACAATTGAAGGATTACGAAAAATGATACCCTACTCATGACTTAGAGTTAGCGGAAGTAGTTTTTGCGTTAAAGATATGGAGGCATTATTTTTATGTAGAAAGATGTAAGTTATACACGGACCACAAAAGTCTAAAATATATCTTCACACAAAAGGAGTTGAATATGCGTCAGAGAAGGTGGTTGAAATTGATCAAAGATTATGATTGCGATATTCTTTATCATTCAGGGAAAGCAAATGTAGTAGCGGACGCGCTAAGTAGGAAAGGAAGGGAGAAAATGATGCAAATGACGACTCAGGAGGAGTTAATTAGAGAGAATGAGAACACAGTTGAGGTTGAGTACCGCTTATCATCCTCAGACAGACGGACAGAGTGAGCAAACAATACAAATGCTGGAGGACAAGCTTAGGACTTGCGTAATGGATTTTAAGGGAAATTGGGATGACCATCTACCCTTAGTTGAATTTGCATATAATAATAGTTACCATGCGAGTATCAGCATGCCACCGTACGAAGGTCTCTATAAAAGAAAGTGCAGAATGCTATTACGTTGGGACGAAGTCGGAGAGCGACGAATACTCGAACCAGAGTTAGTACAACAAATCGCGGATGTGGTGACAGTAATAAGGGCCAGACTAGTAGCAGCTCAAGATCGCCAGAAAAAGTACACGGATTTGCATCAGCAAGATCGAGATTTTAAAGTCGGCAGTTTTGTATTCTTGAAGGTATCTCCATGGAAGGAAAAGATCCGTTACGGCAAGAAAGGAAAACTGAGTCTAAGATTCATAGGACCGTTTGAGATACTAAAGCAAGTGCGCGAAGTAGCGTACAAAGTTGCACTACCACCTGAGTTGGAGCACATCCATAACGTGTTTCACATATCTGTGTTGCGTCCGTACAAGCCTGACTACAAACATGTGATTTCTTATGAACCCATTCAAGTGGAGAAGAACTTAGCGTATGAAGAAATTCCTGTCCAAATTCTAGATAGGAAAGAGCAATCTTTAAGGAATAAAGTCATTTCTTCTATAAAAGTACTTTGGCGTAACCACGATGTCGAGGAGGTATCGTGGGAGTTAGAAGATAGGATGATGAGGGATTATTCCCATCTATTTGTGTAACCTTGTAGCAATTCTGGGATAGAATTTTTATAAGAGGGGATGATGTAATACCCAAGAATTTCCACGTATTATTAAATGAATATATTAATGGAAATAATATTTATGTGAATATAAGTGTTAATGTTTTATAAGTTGAATAATTCAATTGATTCGCATTAGATTAATACGAATTGAGAAGTGTGGATTTGACAATGAGAATTGTGAAATGCCTTGTGTGGCACTGTGATGAGAAATAGTAGTGATTATATTAATTAACGAAAGAGTTGTTAAGTAAACAATTAATCTATAATAATTGTTCATTATCATTAAAGAATATTGACAAATTTCACGTAAGGAATACACTCTTAAACTAGTATGATAGTTAATTTATGATGTGAAGAAATATTATGGAGATGGATGTTAAAACTGGGTTGAAGCTAAGCTAGTTTGGCACTGCCAGGGTACGGCGCAGCTGGGCCCTCCCAGCAATACAAATTGGCACAGCTACACCAGAGATCAGTTGGAGAAAATTTAGTTTTCTTCTGTGGAAATGAAATGGGACACTTATGCATTAGGTGTGACATTAATAAAACCATACGATATGAGTATATTGCAATGAAAGGAGGTACCTAGTAGCACAATGATATCATATGAAGTTGTAATGCATAAATGATTAATTATCTGGGTATTCTAGAATCTGAGAAAGGAATTCAATGTTTTAAATAAATATTAATATTAAATAAGGTTATAATGTGGTTATGTGAGTAGTAGAGATAATTATGGAACTACCCGGACAATAATGCCTAACTGCGATATTTTATTACGTGTAGTTAATATACATGGATTATATGATGTGAGTATAAAATTTATCTTTAAATTCCTAATATGATAATAACTGTACCTTAATATTACATTATGGGAATTAAAAGAACCAAACCAAGCTTTACATTACCAAATGCTAAGATTTTTCTCTCTTGTCCCAAATTGAGTGTCACAAGGTACAATGAACAGTGACCTAAACTAAGTTACGCAACTTTCAAGCTGCTAAATCTTAGGTGATCATTTGATAGCTAAGTGGCTGGTATAGAGTTGTTAAACCACTCTTCATTAACCTATGTAACCTTCCATTACACTATGGACTCCAAGATTGTGTAATGTCAATATCTAATCCATGTTTTTTCAATAAATACAAGCTTAAGTTCAGATTTTGTGTTGTTGAGAAGTTGTTGATAGTCTAATTGGAGAGTTCTAAGTGGCTGAGCATTGTAGAATCCTATTCAGTGTGTGAGGAGTCCAATTTAAGCTCAAGAAGGTATAATTTCTAATTATGTTCGTGAGATGGTTCTTGTTTGATTCTTGGAATTACTTGAATTTCTATGTTAATCAAGATGAGTTAGCATACTATAAGGTGTTTAAGAAGTTTTCTGACATGTATGAACTCTTGAATGATAGTTTGGAACAAGTTTAAATCGTTGGAAATCAAGTTGGCTAAGACTCTATATAATAGAGTCTATTTCTGCTCCTGAACCAGACGTGGCGCAGCTGCGCCCTAATTGTACTTGGGTGCAGCGCAGCTGCGCCGTCCTCTGAGTTCAGTTGAGCCTTCTATTTTAAAATCTGATCAGTGTTGGTAAAGTACTATGACTTAAACTAGTATGCAAGCATGTGTAATTTGTATATACAAGTATATTAACTTAATGTGAGCATGTTTTAATAGATTAGCGTACATGATTAACGAAAGTGTGTAGTTGAAATGAATTTAGAAACTTTAGAAATGAACTTGATGAGTATGAATGCCATGTTTATGTATTGACTCGCAAGCATGTTGGTATGGTTTAGAAATGCATGAATAACCCATTAACTTGTGTTTATATGATTCATAGTTCCTTTGTTCATGACCACTTTATTAGGATTTGTGTTAAAGAAGTTTTCAAAAAAAAAAACTTAGTATAGTGAGCTAACATGCATAACTACTACATGCTTTATATTCTGATCTTGCGAGCATGATAACATGGCTTGACTACATATGATTAGAACCTTAAAGTTGCCTTGTATGTGTTAAAATTGCATTGTTCAGGCTTAAAATAGTTTTAAGAGTAAACTTGAACACATCTTCAAAATATAGTTGCATCATTTGAATATTTAGATTCTAAAGGGTTAAGATGTCATGTTATGTCTATAATATCCCTATACATGATCCATATGTATTGACATGTTGAACCTACTAGTAAGCTTTACAAATGAAAATACGAATGTTGAACATGAATATTGACAAACTACCTTGAGGCAAGCAGGTTAGACTTTGTGATTTCATGACCTTGAATGACTTTAAATTGTTGAAATGATCAATTTAGAACCATGTTACGAAAGTGGGAAACCTAGATTGACTTATGAAATGCTAAATGACCTTTGGCATGATAGTATGTATGTTGTATTCATGCCGGACAGAAACCTCAAGGCAACAGCTGAGTCTTGACTTGGCCAGAGGACTGCGTAGCTGCATCGGTCCTAGGCTTAGCCATGGCGCAGCTGCGCCAGTCTAGAATCTGAGATTCTGCATTTTAATTTTGGACAGTTAACGTGAATGATGCCTATATTTCTAAAAGTAGTTTAAAACCTACTGATACATGTATATATGTGATGATTAGATAATATGATGGTGTTTGCCTTGTCATAGGAAAGTCCATGGGTAAAAAGGTCTTAACCTTAAGCTTTATAAATTGCTTATGAGTAACTAGATACTAGATTTCGTGATAAACATATAAGCTAATTTTGTGCCATATGTGCATACTTGAATCATGTCGATCTTGATTAAAGAATGTGTTAGCTAATGAGCATCTTGTACTTATAATACACTATAAATAGGAATCGAAAGTGTTAATTTATTAACGTGGATAGACTACGCTGAAGGTAAGTATCCTAACCCTACTTTTATTGTAACAACCCCAAAATTCATACCATTTAAAAACTCGACTTCGATCATTAACCATACATTCAACCTCTAATTTTACATCATTGTTCGATATTAAAATCACTAAAAATACGGAATATTTAAAACTTTTATACATTAAACATTACACAATATTCCCAAGGTCGAGAACCTTCATATACTACCTAAATCAATATCCTATCAGACATACAAGGTTATTATTCTACATTACCATTACAAACTTATCTGCACACATAATTCAAAGTTGACTTGTCTTTTGACTTTTCATGTATCCGATGTATTCATCCTAATCTGCAATGTTTATCTTGATATAGCAAGGATGAGCAACAATTTTGCCCAGCAAGTATCAATTAAGGATATATCATGATTAAAAGAATTGAACAATAAGCTGGCTAACTTTCTACAATATATACATTGTAAAAGAGCATGAATAAATTTTCATAGCTGAACGAATAATGAACATGAATAAATCAACTGAACCAAATGGTAATGAAGGTGATCAGCCTTTCATACCTGATGAATACATGCAATGTGCATAGTGTGCGAATCAATAATTCATTGACATGGTATAATCAGTAATGATTAACCCCAAGCATATTTCAAAAATATCAACTCGAGATCGAGTTAGAGAACTTGCATGACAATAAATCGTTAAACAAGAGATTAGAAATAGAAAACTTGCACAAGTATAACATAATAGTGAAAAGTAACCTTCCTGAATAATAAAGTAGCAAAGGTTAGGGAACTTGCCTTAAGCACAAGCTAAACCTTACAACTTGAATCTCAATACCCTATATATATGTCATCATGACATAATTAGTCTTTACCAACAAGTATATACATCATGTAGGTTTGATTTTCAATTCACATAATCGAATTACAAACAAGTTAATTGCTAATAACATGCTCATTCATGGTATAGAAATACTGAAATCATAATTTAACAGTCCTACTATTAGCACATAACAATTCCTTCAAATTTTGAGTACAAAAAGTACACTGTCAGACCATTCTGCTAACCCGCGCTGCGGCGCCACAATTTATACTATGGGTCGCGCTGCGGTGAGGAGATGGCACTGCGGCTCGAGAATAAAGCTACAAGGCCGTGCTGCGGCGTGGTGCCGGCACTGCGGCGCCACTAACGTACTGCTGGGCCGCGCCGCGGCGCGAAATTGCAGTTTTGACTGACAGCTTCGACAACAGTATAAGGAAAAGCCAATTTGGCCTACAAGCTTCAATCTAATAGACTAATTAACATGAAATTCATACAGAGACTTCATGTAAACATATTGTGAAGACTTCTAACATGATTCAACCTATAAAATATCATAAACATCAAATTTTCAACACCCAATTTTAATGTTTTTGGCAAAAACTCCACTTTTGATGTTTTCAATGAAAATTAACATTGTGATTTTGTTTTTCAACCAAAACAGTTAATTCAAAATACCATGGTTATGATTATACATACTCTATCAAATTCTATAGTCAATTTATATATATTAACAATTAATCAAACCTTAATTTCATTTTAAACTTAGTCATACTCATATATTTTTTATATTAACACTCTGTAATATTTTCTTCACAAATTGTATACATACCTCACTTAATTTCTCTATAATCATATACAAACTCATGAAACAACCTTATAACTACTAATCATACAAAACTATATATATATATATATATATATATATATATATATATATATATATATATATATATATATATATATATATATATCAACAATTCATCTTATACAAATATTTTACAGAGACTTTTTGGGAAGAGGAAAACTAAACTTTTAAAGAAAGAGATTGAGCTCCTACCTTTGATTAAAAAAATGATATCCTAGAGTCAGATTATCCTTTTGATTATCAAGTTTCTTCTCCCCCGATTCCTTTCTCAATTTTCTCTAGCCTTCCTTCCTCTCTTCTTTTCTCTCTGTAAACTTCAACTGAGTCTTCTTCTCTAACACACGTACTAACAATATAACGTATATAGTAATAATATATATTAATGATATAATATAAATATAGATATAATTATATCAGTTATGTTTTATTTGAAAATCAAAAGCCATAAGGCTTGTTTGGCTAATCAAAATAAAATAACTCATTAACTCTTACACCTCGTTTAGTAAACTTAATTAAAATAAATGGATTAATCCTTATACCTTGTTTGATAAAACATCATTAGATTAAAGACTTATTATGCATTAAGACATGTTTGGCAAAAACTAAAATTAAACTCTTTTAATTTATTTTAATAACTCCTTTATAGCAAGGTTATTTGTCACACATCTATTTAAATTAAATAATCGATTTAATCAATTAAATATTAATCTATTAAATTACTTTAACACATAAATCATTATCTCATAATTATAATTTCTTTTATAATCATAACTTTATTTAATCCATTAACACATCCTTTTAATTTACAAATTTAAATTAAAATATAATAATTTATTTAATCAAAATTCTCTAACTTAATAATTAAATTAGCAAAAATAATTAATTTCCTCAATTATTTATTTAACAAATAGTTAACCAAATTGAATCAAATTTGAACAATTATTTATTTAACAATAAACACATCTTTTAAATACTTATATAATTCAATAAATATTTAATATTATAATTTAAAATTCTAAAATGTTACATCATTCCCTCCTTACAAGGATTCTGTCATCAGAATCACAATTCAAACAATTCGTTCGTCACATTCTCCCCTACTTACAAAGATTTTGTCCCCAGAATCGAAGATACAGATTAAACAAATAACTCAGACTATTAACACAATTCAAACACCAATTAACACTTAAATTCTCTTCACACCAATTCACATATTTCACAATATATAGCACATATACACATACTCGTACTTAAACATCTTAAAATAAGAATTTTATTTATTAAATTATCATTTATTAATTCTTAAAAATTCGGAATGTCACATCATTCCCTTCTTATAAGGATTCCGTCCTCGGAATCAACGAAACCTCCCTTACTCGATTTTTGTAAAATCTCTTTCACAATTATCGTTGAATAACTTCAACACGTTAACTTAGCAAAATGTTTTACATATATATATATATATATATATATATATATATATATATATATATATATATATATATATATATATATTTCATTCATTTCTTCAACAACTTTTAGGTTTTATTACATAACCTTCAATTAAACACAGTCATCTATCAAATACTATATATTCTTTAACCCAATTCATTTCCTTTTCTAAGGATCGTTATCATAAACACTCGGGATATTACATTCGCCCATTCTTCTAAGAATTTCGCTCTCGAAATTTTATTTATTAATCCTCATTCATTCAATCTATCAAAGTAGATTTTATGTTAATACTTTATTCATTCATTGGGTTATATAACCACTTTTTTTTTCACAAAGATCTTTCTATAATCATCATATTCATCACCTCTTCCTCTTCTAAGAGTTTCACATTCCTCTACTTTTTGGAATTCCATTATTATGTTTTGCTTAATTTTCTTATCTTTTCCACTTTCACCTTTCAGAATAGAAAGAATCTTCCACAATTGCTCGATAACTGGGAAGCAGTATGAATAACTCAAGAATTAAAAAGATTCCAAATCATGCTGAGGGTCACAAGACGATGAACTCTATCCTCTAGGTTTAATAGTGCTTCACCCCCGGTTCTTCACACTTTAAACCCTCTTTGGCAGAATGTTTATCAATCACAAAGACTGAAAACACCCTCCGCAAGTACTCTAGGTGATCAACCTATTGTACATGTATTGTATACAAATATTTCAGCGCAACCCCTAATAATAGGGTTGTTCATCTCAGCTTTTCAACATTTGAATCCGCACCAAAACAATTTAGTTTGGCATAACTTCTCAAGAAACTCTTGAATTTCATGAACATCTTTCAATATTTGTCTAGCTGAATCAAATAGCATAGACCTCTACAACAATTCGAACATCAGCCAAAATATACATATACATACATACATATGTATTCTCATATCTCAAAGAAATCTGAAAAATCTTTTTATGATGTCATGATACCGCACTGTATTTACAGTC
Source organism: Panax notoginseng (assembly GCA_016801055.1). Classification (NCBI taxonomy): domain Eukaryota; kingdom Viridiplantae; phylum Streptophyta; class Magnoliopsida; order Apiales; family Araliaceae; genus Panax; species Panax notoginseng. The sequence goes on along the minus strand of CM029022.1, from coordinate 144,335,677 downwards.
CGTTGAGGATTCCGTTATTTGGTGATTTTATCATACTATATCATACCATAGTGGGCTGACGATCCTTAGATCACATCCAACACTAAGTAATACTGCATTGATGACTCCATCATTTTTATCATCTTTGCACCAGGTTACATGATGCATTAATGATATATAAAATACATTTTGATATATTGCAAATCATTTTTGTCTAGCCGAAGCAATTAGCATAGACATACGAATAACAGTATTGTTGTTAAAACTCATTGGTTCCATCATTTGATCCAATGTTTTTCAAGAAAATAAAAGTATAAACATCAGCACGAAGTCAATAAATTTCGAAAGTCTAGCATAGCTAGTAGATTTAGAATATCTATGCTTCCACCATCAACTCCACTTTCTGTAATGATCTATTGCTTAAAAGGTCTATCTATTCCTATCATCCTCAATACTCCATTCATAACTTAATTATACCCTAGTTCATCAAACTTACCACACGTTATGAGTTCAGGAACTTGCCACAATCATATGAGTTTAAGAACTTATCCTAGTCATATCATAGGCGTCCATTCGCTGAGGAGTTCAAAAACATACCATATAATTATGAGTCACGAACCTACCATAAGTATGAGTTTTAAGAACTCGAACTTAACCTTATAATATTCTCTAACTATTCTCTACCTATCTGTTATACACATGAGAAAAGAATCACCTTCTCAACATGCACATAGCAAATAGTGCGACACAAACATTCCAATGATTATCAATGTGATAAATTGAGTACAAGCACAAAACCCTCGCCCATACAAAGGTTTGTACAACTCAGCCACCACCTGAGTCCTCAATTGAAATCCCTCCTAACTCTATCTTGCTTATAACTTGCTCTTTGCTCGATATAAATTCCTCGTATCACATCATCTATAACTCCTCATGAGTTATCTCGTACTATTTCATAGTACACCATCTTCATAGCATTAAGCTATAATTATTCAAACATTATAGACCATCTTTCTTTTATAACTTAAACAGACCACGTCGTGATCTTATTCTATAATCATCTCCTTTAAAATTCTTTTCTTAACTCGTGATCGTTTTGTTTTACGATCCTTATTCTTTCCCCCCTTTTTTTTACGACATTATTCGTTATCTTGGCTTTTGGAGTTAGGAAACTCCCATTTCTTATCTTTATATCTCTTCAAGATTCTTCTTTCAATCTTCTTATTTATATAACAATTCTTCCTTTAAGAATTTCTAACTTCATTTACATCACTCAACATTCATTCGAGTTACACACTTGGTACACATCGAGTCTCTAACAGTTTCAATATGATACGCTGAGTGGTTTCCCACAAATAACCAATAAACTAGGTTCCGAGTTGCTAGTTTGTATATACCTCCGCTCTATGAAGGAATCATTTAGCCCAGATATCATACATCAACTACTAAAGAATACAATTGTACCACTTAGATATAACTTTCTATTCTTAACTTTTTCTCACTCTCTTTTTATAGACATTGTATATTCATTATGACCTTAAATCCTTATTATTGGAGTTGAGTAACCCCACATTCATATTCCTTATAACTCTGGGAGATTCTTCTTTGAATCCTTTCACGCAAGTTTTAATCCCTTATTGTTCAAACTCTATTTGAGCTTATTCGTTCACTATCTTCATCTCTCTTCTCTAAGGTTATAGCCTATGGTACTCCTACCAAAGGTTTATAACCTACAACTCTGATACCAACTGTAACAACCCCAAAATTCATACCATTTAAAAACTCGACTTCGATCATTAACCATACATTCAACCTCTAATTTTACATCATTGTTTGATATTAAAATCACTAAAAATACGGAATATTTAAAACTTTTATACATTAAACATTACACAATATTCCCAAGGTCGAGAACCTTCATATACTACCTAAATCAATATCCTATCAGACATACAAGGTTATTATTCTACATTACCATTACAAACTTATCTGCACACATAATTCAAAGTTGACTTGTCTTTTGACTTTTCCTGTATCCGATGTATTCATCCTAATCTGCAATGTTTATCTTGATATAGCAAGGATGAGCAACAATTTTGCCCAGCAAGTATAAGTTCAATTAAGGATATATCATGATTAAAAGAATTGAACAATAAGCTGGCTAACTTTCTACAATATATACATTGTAAAAGAGCATGAATAAATTTTCATAGCTGAACGAATAATGAACATGAATAAATCAACTGAACCAAATGGTAATGAAGGTGATCAGCCTTTCATACCTGATGAATACATGCAATGTGCATAGTGTGCGAATCAATAATTCATTGACATGGTATAATCAGTAATGATTAACCCCAAGCATATTTCAAAAATATCAACTCGAGATCGAGTTAGAGAACTTGCATGACAATAAATCGTTAAACAAGAGATTAGAAATAGAAAACTTGCACAAGTATAACATAACAGTAAAAAGTAACCTTGCTGAATAATAAAGTAGGAAAGGTTAGGGAACTTGCCTTGAGCGCAAGCTAAACCTTACAACTTGAATCTCAATACCCTATATATATGTCATCATGACATAATTAGTCTTTACCAACAAGTATATACATCATGTAGGTTTGATTTTCAATTCACATAATCGAATTACAAGCAAGTTAATTGCTTATAACATGCTCATTCATGGTATAGAAATACTGAAATCATAGTTTAACAGTCCTACTATTAGCACATAACAATTCCTTCAAATTTTGAGTACAAAAAGTACACTGTCAGACCATTCTGCTAACCCGCGCTGCGGCGCCACAGTTTATGCTGTGGGTCGGGCTGTGGCGCGGAGATGGCGCTGCGGCTCGAGAATAAAGCTACAAGGCCGCGCTGCGGCGTGGTGCCGCGCTGCGGCGTGGTGCCGGCGCTGCGGCGCCACTAACGTACTGCTGGGCCGCGCCGCGATGCGAAACTGCAGTTTCGACTGACAGCTTCGGCAACAGTACAAGAAAAAGCCAATTTGGCCTACAAGCTCCAATCTAATAGACTAATTAACATGAAATTCATACAGAGACTTCATGTAAATATATTGTGAAGACATCTAACATGATTCTACCCATAAAATATCATAAACATCAAATTTACAACACTCAATTTCAATGTTTTTAGCAAAAACTCTACTTTTAATGTTTTCAATGAAAATCAACACTGTGATTTTGTTTTTCAACGAAAACAATTAATTCAAAATACCATGGTTATGATTATACATACTCTATCAAATTCGATAGTCTATTTATATATATTAACAATTAATCAAACCTTAATTTCATTTTAAACTTAGTCATACTCATATATTTTTCATATGAACACTTTGTAATATTTTCTTCACAAATTGTATACATACCTCACTTAATTTCTCTATAATCACATACAAACTCATGAAACAACCTTATAACTACTAATCATACAAAACTATATACATATCAACAATTCATCTTATACAAATATTTTACAGAGACTTTTTGGGAAGAGGAAAACTAAAATTTTAAAGAAAGAGATTGAGCTCCTACCTTTGATTAAAAAGATGATATCTTAGAGTCAGATTATCCTTTTGATTATAAAGCTTCTTCTCCCCCGATTTCTTTCTCAATTTTCTCTAGCCTTCCTTCCTCTCTTCTTTTCTCTCTGTAAACTTCAACTGAGTCCTCTTCTCTAGCACACGTACTAACAATATAACGTATATATTAATAATATATATTAATGATATAATATAAATATAGACTATATGCATGTTTATAAAACTATCCAAACCAATTGACTGATGCAAAAATCTTGAAAACTGAGTTGAACAACCCTTTTGGTAAGGGGGGTGTTTATTGTTGGAAGCCTCAACACACGTGTGAATATTACTGTGGTGATATGCATAACTTAGAGTATTGTAGACTGATCATCTATAGTACTTGATTCTTTTGGGTTATCAGTTTAATATTGGTAATTCTAGTAGATATTTAATAGTCCTTAGTGACTGCTCAGTATAAATTATATATCCAGTTGGATACATTGATAGCCTTTGAATTCATATATATCTGTTTATTTATATTGAATTATCGTTCTTACTCCAAGGATTTGATTCAAGAATTGTTGGCATTCATTATTCGTGATATTATTCCGAAATCTTGAACTATCTTATAAATGATACTTTGATATTTCAAGCTCGTGTTATAAAACTCTTTACCCTTGTTGTATATTACTTGCTGGGCAAATTATGCTCATTCTTGCTTATTTAAAACCTTTCAGTTAAGGCAGAATAGGGAAGTGTCTCTGGGAAAGACAAGGGCAAGGGCAAGGCTACTGACTAGCTTGTTCCTTTATGTTTAAGACTATTATGTTGTATTAAGACTGTTTTCAGACTATGTTTAAGCTTAAGTAGGATTATGTAATAAGTCTTTATTCGATATTATTATGTAATCTATTTAGTACTGTAGGTTGCGATACTTGGGGGAATAATTATAATAAATCGTTGTATATTATTCTAAATTGGATTTTTCGTTGTGATTATGTAATTCTACTTATTATTGTATTACCATGAGAACGTGATGAACCGAATTTGAGTGACCAAGTGGCAGTCCGAATATGGGGGCGTCGCATCTACCACGATCATGTGGGCGGGGTTCCCTAAATTGTGTGACAGGATCGGTGGGCTGATGTCCTAACAAGTGTGGCTGACGTACATCAGTAAGGGTCTTAGTATAGAGCGTCATAACTTCAGTAATGTTAACGCTAAGATCCGTCCACGCGCTCCAATCACCAAAGCGCATCCAATCCTGCATAGAAACAAGTAAACACCAAAAGCTTGACGGCTTGGGCCGCTGGGGGGATAGTTCCGGTGTTAGAATAAGTACATGTTGACATAAGATTAACAATGGAGGCTTAATGCTCTAGTGCTGGAAAGTAATAAATTGCATGTACCTAAAAACTAGTAAAGTGCCTTGTATTTATAATGGTCTCACCACCTTAATGCAATCCTTCTCCAAATCAGATTAAGGTACTCACCTAGTGACCAATCCTTAACAGAATCGTATTAAATCTCCTGTAATTAAGGAAGTGGATTCATAATCCAACACTTCCTTCCAAATTCAGAGTCCAAATATAATTAGGAACCTCAATCCATAAATTCCCCGTCCACCAAACCCACTTCTGGCCCAAGCCCATATAATTCCACAGAATTAATGGTTCCACAGAATTAATGGCTCACTACACTCTGAAGGCCCAAATAAGCATGGCCCAACAAGTAATTTGATGAATTGCGTAATCATCTACGTTTATGCATCTGTATCCCTCTACTAATGTATGGTATACACGTGCAAGATTCTCAACCTGTAAGATAATATATGTAGAAGATGTTATGTCATAGGTAACTTGTATTTATAATATTTTCTTATATTGGTTTAGTTTATACAAAGTTACAACAAATAATAGTAAGCATCATTTTAAAAATAACAATGTAACAATGATTAATTATTTTCTAAATACCAAATAAGTTGTAGCTCCATGTGTCCCCTCAAACCCCCCGTCGTCTGCTGAGCTAGCCAAGGATTTAAAATTTGGCATCGTGTAACGGTTCGATACCAAGGCGTGTAACCAGGGTCACACTCTGAATGCTTATCAGTATCCTCTCCAACAACTACAAGAGTTTCCCTAGTACCCCACAACATTATGTAGTAGCGGTGTTGTGCCTCCCAGTTTTGATGCGAGCAACCAGTAATTTTGTGAGGATTTGTGCTATTTTTTGGCACCCGAGGTATGAACTATTGTATATCAAACTGTCGGAGCACTCTGTCGGCATAATGTCATTTCACCACCTTAAAATATATTAGTGGGCATCTAACACACCAAAGGCCCTGACATGCACTACAATATTCTGGCAACAAATTTATCACATCTTTTGTATATGGTTACCAAATAAATTGATCAATACTTAGTGTGTTTAAGCTGTATCGATGGATTGACACGGCATCATATTAAGCAATACGATCAAACATGTAGTGGACGTTCCACCTACAAGGGGTAAATATTGTTAGTACTTTATTTGGTTTCCCTATATGTATTATTTTGTTTTTTTCTCTAGATTACAAACAAACAATAAGTTTCAATTACCTTGCACTCCACGGCTATTGGTCGAATTCTATATACGCTCACACGAAAGTATACGTGGTCAACAAGTAATATAATAGTAAGAAAAGAATCATTAGCATAGAGACTAGTATGAAATTAATCCTAACAATTACCAGTTTTATATTAACTCAATTTTATTAAACTATTCAAATTTTATAATTAATAAAACTAAGAACTAAAAATTCCAACCAATTAACACAAATTATTAACCGTAATTTCAAGTAAATAAAGGAGAATTAGGCTTACAACTTCACTTCAAGTTTCACTCCGATTATCACACCTTATTCCAGTTCAATTCACTATCTCAGTTTATTAATCAAGAACACTTAAGTAGAATTAGCCATATCTCGATGCACTAACATCATATTAACTTAAATCCATAAATTTGATAAAATTAAGCCAAACACCCTAATTAACTAATTCACTATATCTCTAAGTGAAATAAAATCAAATAAAGTTTAAATTTCAAGTTCTCTACTCGATTACATGCGATGCTAGTATATCTCTATCCTAAACATTCATCAAGATTCCATTCAATCACAGAATTCAAGAACACATGCTAAAGTGATTAGGTCTAGATTCATACATCGAGTCTGTAGACACTTAAAATTTTGCATTCCTATTACTAACCCTACAAGAAGGCAAATTCGTCTTCCAAAGATAACCCTAGAAGTCAAATTAGCTCAATCATAGAGACAACCTCGGGATACTCAGTTCTCAATTTCGGAGATAACCCCGAAATACTCAGTTCCAATCCTAGAGATAATCCCGAGGGAAGCAATCCAGTTCCGGAGATAACCCGAGAATAGTCAGTTTCAACCTCGGAGATAACCCCAGGACACTCAGTTCCAACCCCGGAGATAACTCCGAGAGGTCAATCACATCTCAGAGATAACTATGAGGACATTTAGTACTCACAGCAGCCCAATCTCAGAGATAACCCTGAGCAACGACTGCTACATCTGCACAGAATCGGAGATAACCCCGGTGAAGGGCAAAATCATCATTTTGCCACCTCGATACTACATTAATGTCATCTCAACATCATTTCAACCTACATTTCATACAAAAATGTCCCACAAGAACTGTATCTCAAAATACCGAGTGATTACTACACAAGACAACACACCGGATAGAATTAGAAGACTTGAAGATCTGGTCATGGACCCATCTTCCCGTTTTCGTACAACGTCTTATCCCATATCATTGTGTAGCTCTCAACAACAACATTTCGAAAAGGTATAGCACGCCTCAATCGGATGCCCAAATTGAAAGTTATGAAGGTTCGAGCGGACATCGCGTTACACGAGTGCACGTACTTCGAGACAACGGGACCCACAGAGCCCGGTGCACCCCGGGAAGCCGTAGGTAGACTCGCGCCTGCAGCGGTTAGACCCACGGCTTCCTGGTCTATAAATAGGTGCCTTGGGCTGGCCATTTTAAGAAGAAAAATAGCGAGGAAACCGTGTCCATTTCAGTTCATAAACACATCTAGAGTGCGCTAAACTGATTAATTCTTCTTTATAAACACTTGTAAGCTCGTGTTTTGCTACATACTAAAATTTAACCAGTGGAAACCGAGTTTTCAGGCGTCAAAAGCTATCTGAAGTCTTCTTGTCAGCCCACTGTAAGATATTTCAGGTTTTTAAGTTTTTTATCACTTCTGTATGTATATATATATATATATATATATATATATATATATATATATATATATATATATATATATATATAAGCAGTAAACGCTCCGATTATTATTGAGCTATGCTTCGATTGAGCCCGAATATAATATTCAGAGCGTTTACTGTTTGTATATATATATATATATATCTTGTCATCAAACTTTATTTGATTGAGCCTGAATCAAGCCCCCGAACGCTAACGAATTTTGGTTTTATGAACCAGTTAAACAATGTCACATCACTAGGTCTTTCTGCAAAACTTTTTCTCGGTTAAGTTGGTGCAACCATTTAAAAATACCAACTGGCGACTCTTATAGTCAAATCGTCGACATATACATGTCAGACCTTTTCAAACAAATCTCACCTAACATGAGAACACCAAAAGACAAGAACAGAAAGGGACAAATAAAAAATCCCGACGTCGATAGGTGGCGACTCTGTTGGGGACTCCAATAAGAGGGCTTAAGCCTCTATTCAAACTATACAAAAACTTTTACCTGGTTATGTGTGGATGTTGCATTTACATTTAAATGAATGTATACTAATGCTTTACTTATTTCACTTTAGTGCTTCACACCATATCTGCCTATGATATTAGTGTTTCGCACATGTCATCATTTCCATACGGTGAGACGCAATGTATGTGAATGTATGTTGTGTGGTCCCTCCACTAGGTGGCTATCCTGTCACTGTTTGATTACTGGACTCGTCAGAAGACTAATTCCATGAGGCTCAAGAAAGGCACCACCCAGATTTGCTCCAGTTGAAAGATCGGATTAACTTCCCATCAAGTAAATTGCGATAATCTGGGAACCTTCATGCCAAAAAGCCGCGAGAGTAACCTAAGATAGGCCAGCCTCTAATAAACCAAACTTAGAGGGAAGTCTCTTCATACCTTCCTATTTCAATTACTTGTACTTTTAATTACTTGTAATTTCATTTCCATGTCAATCTCATGGAAAATATAATGCAATATGTGAACATGCATATTAAAATCTGTCATGATATCCTATCATTCAAACAGCTGAAATCCATTTTGCAGGATAATACTCCTAAAACATCGATACATTACATAGGATGTAACATTACCACGTTTCCCCAGACTAAACTACATAAGTCTTTTTGTAGGGAAACAATTAGTCCCGTTACATGTTCAAAGTTCAAGAAGGCAATAAGCATACAGCCAAACATGGCTACATCTGGCCAGCCTAATCCTACTCATGTCTCTCATGAGAAGTTCGAAGGATTAAGTAATCAAATAATAGATTTGGTTGTTCTGCTAAAAGAATTACACAAATCAACTCAGGGTCCATAAATACCCATCCACACAGAACCCTCTGCACATGGAGGAATCCAGGGTCCTAACAAAGAAGTTCCAGAACCTGAGTATCAGTCTGATAAGACCAACAAAACCCCTGAAAGCACCTATCTTAAAGAAGATCAACACACCGATGATATTCGGAAGAAGGTTTTACAAATAGAAGAGACCATTAGGTCCATCAAAGGGATTGGAACACACAGGAGAGTTTCATATTTAGACCTTTGTATCTTCCTCGGGGTTCACTATCTGAAAAAATTCAAGACTTCTAATTTTGAGAAATTTGATAGATTGGGAGATCCTTATACCCACTTAAAAGTGTTCATTGGAGAGCTTGGATCCTATGCCGAGAATGTAAAGCTAAAAATGTAGCTATTTCAGAAAAGCCTGACTGGAGAAGCCAGAGCATGGTACACCAGATTGGATAACTCTAAAATTCACAGTTGGGAGGAGTTAGTCCATGCTTTCCTCAGTCAATACAACTTTCAAACTCAGATGGCTCCAGACCGGTATCAAATTACCAAGGTCAAGAAATAAGTCAATGAGTCATTCAGAGAGTATCCCCAAAGATGGAGACGTCTGGCTGCTCAAGTTATCCCATCTATGATAGAGTCTGAAATGGTGATGACCTTCATAGATATTCAAGAAGCTCCATTTTATGATAGGTTCCTGGCTGGAATAGGAAAGCCATTCTTAGAAATGATTAAGCACGGAGAAATGGCAGAAATGGGATTGAAATCAGGAAAGATTCAAGACCTTACCGCATTAAAAGCCGTAGTTGAGCATATCCAATCTGGAAATTATGGGAACAACCCCCGGAGGGTCCATAAAAAGAAAGAAGAGGATGTTTTCTTGATACTGCAAGGACAAAAAGGCAATCAAAATTTTCCTATCCAGAGGAAAAACTATTCCCCTTTTCAAGCACAGTCTTCAAACCCTCCATTGCCAAAAAAAAAGGAGAAGTCAGACATACAAAAATGTTCACACCCTTAGGGGATTCACTCGAAAACATTCTCAAACTTCTGATAGATCAGAAGAAAATCACTCATCTCCTTCCACCGGCCAACTACAGTGGAAAAGGTTTCAACACAAGTAAGAAGTGTGCTTACCACGCTGGAGCTCTAAGCCATGACACTCAAGATTGTTGGGCCCTCAAGCATAAGATCCAGGATTTAATTGACAGTGGTGAGATCATAGTGGCCAAGCCCGACCAACCATATGTTCAAAACAACCTTCTCCCTCAACACAAGAAGAGGAGGATAACATGATCAACTGGGGAAGTGGAGAAAGCTTCAAGTACCTCAAATATGTGGGTGGTTCATCCCAAATCAACAAGGATAATGCCGACAAATGGGATTATTCAGAGTTCTAGTTCATGATGGAACGAGAGTTGAAGGCTCTTGGCGAACAAGTCAATCAATTGGTAGAACTGGTGATTCATCAACACCAAGTCACACGTTAGTTGTTCAGTCAGGAGCATGCTAGCCTCCTTTATCTTATCATAAGTACTCCTCCACTTATTCCAGAAAGTGAAACATTGGAGGAAAAGCTTGCTAGAAAAGCAAAAGCTAAAGCCCGTCGGGACTTCGCCAATAAAAGTGAATTCACCTATTTAGGCCAATCGATGGAAGAAATATTGCAGATGCTGATCAATGAGGGAAAAATCATAGCACTGCTACCTCCAGTCAACCCACGCTCAAAGCGATTTGATGCTAATAGAGTATGTCAATACCACTCCCACTCTCGCGGTCACAACACTGAGGAATGTTGGGCACTCCGTCATCTTATTCAAAACATGATTGACAGTGGTGACCTATAAATGGCAGACAATGACGCTGTATTATCTGACAGTGGGAACACATTTCCTCCATGATGGAAGAAAGTTGTAGCAGCTATATCCTCTGAAGGAGACTTGGCTGCCACACGACTTACAATTCAACCAATTCAGCTTAAAAGGAATTGATAAAGTGGCTGCACAAAAGCCAATTATATTGCCATTCATGCCACAATATCCTATCATCAGCCTCAAAAAAGTTTCATAGAATTATGAAGAGGCTGAAGGATCAACATCATACACAACTACTGCAGTGTCTAAAGAAAATTTATTGTAACTTCCTCTTCGAGTGATGAAGCCTATCGTCAGGTCTAAGGGGAAAGTGCCCAAGGAGAAGATTGAAGAATTCCTCCGTTAGATGGGACACAATGAAGTCAAAGTGGTTCAAAGCTTGAAAGAAGCTCCACAATAGATCTCTATTTTGGACTTAGTTTTCTCTTCAAAAGACCACCGGAAGGTCTTACTGAAAATATAGGAAGAAGCCCACTTGCCAAAGACAGTGGATCTTGAGAAATTCCATCATCTGGTAGATCACATCTTCAATAGCAATGTGATATCCTTCACCGATGATGACATACCTCCCGAAGGGACGGGTTATTGGAAACCGTTGCACATAGCGATTATGTCTCCCGGATATGTGGTCAGAGGAGTACTGATAGATGGAGGATCATCCCTAAACATATGCCCCTATGCCACATTAGAAAAAATGAACATCAATCTCAATAGGATTCGAAGCATCCACATAATCATCAAAGCTTTTGATGGAACCCGGTGAAATGTTGTCGGAGAGATTGAGTTACCCATAGAAATCTGTCCACATACATTCTACATATCCTTCCAAGTGCTCAAGATCACTACAGGATACAATTTACTGTTGGGAAGACCTTGGATTCATATGGTGGGAGCTGTCCCATCCACTCTTCATCAACAACTCAAGTATATCATCAATAGTAATCTGGTCACTGTCAATGTCGAGCTAGAATGTCATGTTCATAGTGATATACCACTTATCAGTTTCAATGAAGAAGTTGAGCCTGTCAGCTTCTGGGCCCTTGAGGTGAGCAACACTCACTATCAACCCATTGGGGCTCCACCTCTGAAATCCAGAGTTTCTACCGAGGTAATGTTGGCAAGTATAGAGATGATATCCTTGGGTTTTTAACCTAGATAAGGGTTAGGAAATGATCATCAGGGAATCAAATGTCCAATCCAAGTTTCCAGCTAAACAGGGACAACCGGATTAGGCTACTCCTTTGGCTCCACTCATAGGAACCCTCACAAGCATAAGCATATTCCTTCATCTACAAGGTTGTTGCCTAAACCTATAGGTGATAATCCTGCGAGGCCTTTATTAAAGATTCATGCCCTTGTGGTAGCCATGATGTTTCCTAAGCCGATATCGGTTAAAGGAAAAGAAGTCTTGATTCTAGACCCGGAGGTGGAAGAAAGGAATCAAAGACGCAAATAAGACATCAAGAGACGGTTATCAAAGATATACTTCCTAGTACATATCGAGGGTATAAACAGAGATATCCCAGATGATGATTATCCAGACATCATGGTCATCATTTAAGAGAAGGAGGATGATAATAGCCCCTTCATCACTGCTGTCCACCAGGACTTAACCCTTGGTATTTGGAGCAGCACTCCTTGCATCTGCCGACAAGGGTAAAAAGGGCAAAAAATCCCTCTGCCCTGTAGATAGCAATAACTGCTTACTTTTGTTGTATAATATTAGCAGTTGTTTTGTCATTTCATGCAAACACTTTGTATGATTGAACATTTTCATATATTAAGTGAAAGCATTTTGTTTCAGGACTCTAAAGTTAGATGTGCCTAAACTTGCTGATGAGATGCCTATTCCTCACAAGGACTGTAACTTTGATGTAAAGTTGAACTCTGACTTGATAGAGATTGAGCAAGAGGACTATGAGATACCTCAGGAGATCAAAGAATGGGTCGAAGACAAACCCAAGCCAAATCTTGATCAAACCACCTCTTTCAACCTTGGAACCTCAGAAAACCCCAAAATAATCCAGATTGGTACGAACCTTACTCCAAGCCAAAGGAATGACATGGTTACTCTATTGACCCAATTCGAGGATGTGTTTGCATGGTCTCATGAAGACATGGTCAGTTTGTCAACTTACATCATCATTCATCGCCTTCTCATTAAAGAGGGATTCAAGTCGGTCAGGCAGAAACTCAGGTGATTAAAACCTAAGTGGAGTCTAAAAGTCAAAGAACAAATAATGAAACAATTTCAAGCCAGCATCATTATTGTATCAACATACCCTAAGTGGCTATCCAACATAGTCCCCGTGCCTAAACCCGGAGGGAAGGTGCAAGTTTATGTGGATTACAGGAATATGAATAAAGCTTGTCTCAAGGATATCTTTCCCGCAACATTCATCCATATAACGACCCAAAATTTCGGATCGTCCAGAATTTAAGTTTAAAGAATTAGTTATTAATAAATTAAATTTTTTATTAATACTATTCTATGCTATGTGTTTATTAATCGTTCTATAACTTAGGATGATTATAAGTCGGGAGTATTCTGGTTGCGAGCTAGATTGAACGAGTAAGAATTTTCATGACGAAGATAAAAAAATTTCCAAGAACAAAAATATTTTTGGGGAAAAAGATAAAATAGGCACTATTCATCCATTTCTGCTTGGAGATTTATTTTGAATTTCTGAGAAACGCGTAATGATAGAATTCTAAGACGTAATAGAATATTCAAGAATATTTTATTTATGGCAAAAACGAAGTTTTCGTATGCGGACATAAAACCTAAGGGTTAGGAAAAGTGAGTTCCGAGAATCTAATGATTTTGTATAATAATTAGGGTTATTATGCGTAAGAAATACGAGTGTAATACTAATTATTATACGAGTATAGTACGAGGATTATTACGACGTATAATATGAATATTGTACGAACTATATACGAAGAGAATACGAGAATGAGATGCGTAGAATACGATTAGTCTTAATGGTTAAGTAAAGGATAGGTTAAGTAAGGACTAAGTAAACTTAATAGCTAAGTAAAGTGCTTATGCTTAAGGGCTAAGTAAACTTAAAGGCTAAGAAAACTTAAAGGCTAAGTAAACTTAAGGGCTAAGTAAACTTAGTGCTTAAGTAATGAATAATAAGGAGGTTTGGGGGGGCAAAATGACTATTTTGCCCTAGCCTTGGATTTTCTATAAAATGAAGCTTAGATTTCATTTTTATAGCATTTTGAAAATCCTATAACACTTGAGAGAGAGAGAGAGAGAGAGAGCTCGGATGAAGAGGGAGAAGGAAGAGCATGAGCATAAATGATCGGATCGAAGGTGATCGTGAAATAGAACAGCTTGCGAATCGCCGGCTTTGTCTAGCGGAAGAAAAATAAAGAAGAGAGGTAACCTAAAACCTAGTTAAATTTAATTTCTCTTTAAGTATTATATGTTAATAACATAACTTAATGAGAAAAAAGAGTAAAAGAAGTTAGGAATGATTTCATATGGTTGAAATCGTCAGAAAATGAAGAAATAAGAATTTAAAGTTTAGTAAATAAATTTCTTAAGGAAGTATAAGATTTGTAAGGATTTTGAGCGATCCTAGTGGATTATAGGAATAAGTAGGTGAAATAAGTTGGGAATGATGTTCTATAACATCAAATTCCAAGAAAAAGTGAAATCGTAATCTAAAATATCGATTTAAAATGAAGAACGAACGAAGAACAAGAAGAACGCGAATAACACGAAGAACGTTGTTGATGGAAAAATTTAAAACTATCGTAGTGTAATTATTATTGATGGACAAGTTTAAAACTATCACGTATAAGTTAGTTCCTTATTTCTTGGTTAGGAATGGTAGAAACGTTCATGAAGAATGGATTAAAACTGAGCTATAAAGAAGTTATGGCGAAAATTTTGTAAAAGACGAATGAGAATTAGAAAGTTAGTAAATGAACTCGAATGTGTAGGGTTTCATAAGAAAGTAAGAGAATGTAGAAAATGTGAGTCATGGACTCAAGAACGAACGAGTTCCGAGTTCGGATGACCGAATTACGGATGAACGAACGAAGAGCGTTAAAAACGTAAAATGAATAAAAGGTGAAGATCAAGCCAATTGAATGGCACTTTAACAGATTCAAAACAAGGTTCTGTTTGAAGGGTATTAAAGTACATGAAATAATGAAGAGATTGGCTTTAGAACGACCTCGTTCCGAGTTATAACGAATAAGTTACAAAATTTTAAGTAAGCGATTTAAACTTGAAAAAGACTTAAGAAATTTTTCTAGGGTTCTTGATTGGCACCGCAGAACCAGATGAGCCTTGGAAGGCGGCACCATAGTGCCAGCCCGGGATGTCATGTACTGTTAGTTGGCGCTGTAGTGCGAGAGTTAGTGAAGGATTCGGCGCCGTAGCGCCAGACCAGGGAGGTAGTTGCCGAAGACTCGCGCCGCATCGCGGGTGGAAGGAAGGCAACCGGTGCCGCAGCGCCAATGCAGGGCTAGGCCCAGTAATGACCTTTTAAGAGCTTAATTACTGGGCGATGTGCAAGAAAGAAGTATGAACATAGAGTTCACCTAAAATAACACTTAAGCAAGCGAGTTAAACCTTTAGTAAAGGATGAACGGAAAGATTAAACGTGCTTAAAAGACCAATATTTTAGGTGCGGGTTACGTAACTGATGTCCGGGGACCGTAGTCGCGATGAACGAATGCGAGGGATTGCTATGGTTGTGATTCCTTAGACGTTGACTGACGAGGGTAATGAATAACATTTCGATGTTATGTCATGATAGTGAGAGATAAGTGTAAAGTGTATAGATGCTGCGAACGTAACATTGTTGCGATGAATGATCGATCTTAGCATACAACGATCGGTATGGCTTCAACACTAAAAATGAGTAATGAACATGAGGTTCACGTAATGGATAACGAAAGTATTAATAAGATATGAATTATCAAGAAAGCCATAATGAATTAATTGTAATAAGATTAATGAAAGACGAATGTGAGTCGATAAGGAATGAATCATGAGGTATGGCATTTCGTTGCTAGAAAGCCATAAGGAATAAGAAATTGACTTAACGAACGTTATAGTTAATGGTTAGGATAAGTTACGATAAGTTAGGTTGTGTTACAATCGTAACCTTTGATGGTTGACATATGGGAGCTGGGCTAAACAATTCCTTCAGAGAGCGAAGGTATATACGAAACAGGCAACCGGTCTAACTCACTGTGATGGCAGTGTAGATGAGATGGGAACTTGTTTTGGGAAACCACTCAGAGTACCATATGGACTACTAGCAGAGAAGCGATGTGTGCAGAGTCCTAGAGAAGTTATAAGAAGAAGATAAGAATATAAATCATCCAAGATGATGAACGTATGTGTAAGATATCTCCGTATGTTATGAAGCTGTAAACTGGTAAAGGAAGTTAGTCACGTAAACTTATATTGCAAGAACGCATAAGTAAACCAATGCGTAAGTTCTATATATGACTAATTGGTGTTTATGTTTTCTCCTTATATGTTATATAGGAATTGGAATTAGCAGTTCAGTGTAAGCTGTAGTTGTGCATAAGGCAAGTTTTCTAACTTCATTCGTATGCTAAAGGAATGCTAGTTTCTTAAAATTCTCAGATGTTGAACTTGAGAAGTTCTGTCTATATGCGAATGTGTCATATTTGTATAAGGTGGTAGAATGTATGAGGCCGTGTGCCACAATGTGAACATTTCGATGTTTCTATGAGATGAACTGTTCTGTGATTAAATTTTTCAATATAAGTATGTCTATTTATATATGAACCGTTATTCTTAAGTATATGCTAATGATTCTAGTCAGACATGATGTGCATGAAAAAGGTAGAGGAATAAAAGTATTTCAAAGTGAAAGTGACTGATGTTTTAAGATGATAGGAATCGAGATTATTCCTATTATTCAAGCTGTTTCATAACCTTTGTTCGGTTATCGAAGTTCTAGAGGAACGTTTAAACTCTTGAAGTTATGTGTTCAACCGTTATGACTTGCTGGACAATTGAATGCTCACACTTGCTTTTAAATGAAAAACCTTTTCAGCGAACGATGTTAGAAGAACTTAAGGATCCCGTAAAGATCAAATTGACGGTATCCAGATGAAGTGCCATTCAGAATGTGAATGAGCGAGAAGATCAAGTGAAGACTTATAATGTAGAAAGACGAATTGAACGATAAATTAGTTTAATGAATTGTTATGTATCCTTGGTGGCAGATAAAAGTCACTCTTGTAAGATGAAATGAATAATGTAATTATCATTATTTGTAATGAAAGAGGTTATAAGGTTTCCAGAATCTGGGATTTGAGAGTGTATGTTGTTATATTTTGGTATATAATGATGTATGTTGGATGAATGATGTACTCGTGACGTACGGAATCCGGATGTGAAGCTAGACCAGATTTTGGGGCGTTACAAGTGGTATCAGAGCTAATTGGTTATAAACCTTAGGTAGGAGTACCTAAGACTACAATCGTAGAGAGAAGGATAAGAAGATCACCACGTGATCATAGTTAATCGTAGTAACAGATGAGCTATTAAACGATGAATGATTTATAGCTAATGCTATGAATGAATGGTATTACGAGGTAGTACGGAAAGAACTCAGATTGAGTTATGAAGGATAGTATACGAATTAAAGAAAATTCGTATTAAGTAAAGAGAAACTTAGAATTTGTAAATTTCAATTGAGGACTCATGTGATAGCTGAGTTGTATGAACCTTTGTGTGGGTAGAGGTTTGTGCTTGGTGTAACAACTGCTTAGCTTATTACAGTGATAATCATTGGAATTGGTCGCGCTATCAATATATATATGACAAGAAGGTGAATCTTTTCTCATGTATATATTTGATAGGTAGAGAATGATAAGGTAGGTGCGAGTTCCTGAAACTCATACTTATGGTAGGTTCGTGACTCATAATTATATGGTAGGTTTTTGAACTTCTCAGCGAATGGACGCCTATGGTCTGTCTGAATAGTTCTTAAACTCATATTATTGTGGAAAGTCTCTAAACTCATAATGTGTGGTAAGTTGATGGACTGTACTAAGGTATAGGAAGGTTTAGACTGAAAGTAAGTATTTTCAGTAGACTTAGCATTGAAGGTGCTAGAGAAGATTAAGTATTGTCGTAAGTACGACAATGAAGGGAGATGGAGAATAGGATATTCCAAGTCATCTAGCTAAGCTAGATTCCGAAGTTTATTGAACTCGTGCGGATATGTACATTTTAAAAAGGAAAGAATTGGTTCAACTTTTAGATCCAATGGATTTTAAAAGAACTATTCTTGGTATGTCTATGCTAATTGCTTTGGCTAGACAGAAATTGATTTGAAATATCAAAATGAATTTTATATCATCAGTGCAATTGATGTAATGATGGTAAAAGGATGGAGTTATTAATGCAATTGAACCTGGTGTTAGATGTAATCTTAGGATCAACAACCCGCTATGGTATGATGTAAAATGATGAAGTCATAAACTGACGAAGTCCTCAACGTACTGTGAAAAGTACGGTATCATGACATCATAAAATGTTTTGATGTATTGCGAAAAGAATTTAAAGAAGTAGTCGATGTCAATTGGGTTGACTAGACGAATGTTTCAAGTTGATGTCCAATTTATTGGTATGGTCTAAGCTAATTGTTCTGGCTAAGACAAATGGTATGTCATGTTTAAAAGAAAATCGAGCTTTTTTTGAAGAAGTTATGCCAAACCAAATTATTTTTGGTGTCGAATCTAATGATTAAGTATGAGGTGAACATATCCCGAAATGGGATGGGTAAGAGATAGTTTGCTTTCTTTGTGATTGTAAACAGACCGTAGAAGAAAGGTTATAGCATCATGCAATTAAACCTAGTAAGAGTTCATGGTCGATTTGACCCCTCAGCAAAAGTATGAAATGTTTTAAAATGAAATTTTATATTTCTCATTATTCCTTCTACTTCATGATTCTTGATAGGTTATGGGGGTTAGGAATGAGGGAAAGATAAGAACTCCGTTGAAGGGAAGTTGAGAAGAAGGGTAGGCTAAAATTTCGAGGACGAAATTCTATGAAGAAGGGGTGAATGTGATGACCAGGGTAAGGGTGTGGTTTTAAGAAATTTTGAGGACGGAATTTTTATAAGGGCAGAAGAATGTAACGACCCGAAAATTCAGATCGTCCAGAATTTAAGTTTAAAGAATTAGTTATTAATAAAATAAAATTTTTATTAATAATATTCTGTGCTATGTGTTTATTAATTATTCTATAACTTAGGATGATTATAAGTCGGGAGTATTCTGGCTACGAGATAGATTGAACGAGTAAGAATTTTCAAAATGACGATAAAAAAATTTCGGGAACAAAAATATTTCAAGGAAAAAAGACGAAATAGGCACTATTCATCCGTTTCTTCTCGGAGATTTATTTTAAATTTCTGAGAAATGCATAATGATAGAATTCTAAGATGTAATGGAATATTCAATAATATTTCATTTATGGCAAAAACGAAGTTTTCGCCTGCGGATTTAAAACCTAAGGGTTAGGAAAAGTGAGTTCCGAGAATCTAATGATTTCATATAATAATTAGGGTTATTATGCGTAAGAAATACGAGTGTAATACTAATTATTATATGAGTATTGTACGAGGATTACTACGATGTATAATAAGAATATTGTACGAACTATATACGAAGAGAATACGAGAATGAGATGCGTAGAATACGATTAGTCTTAATGGCTAAGTAAAGGATATGTTAAGTAAGGACTAAGTAAACTTAATAACTATGTAAAGTGCTTATGCTTAAGGGCTAAGTAAACTTAAAGGCTAAGAAAACTTAAAGGCTAAGTAAACTTAAGGGCCAAGTAAAATTAGTGCTTAAGTAATGAATAGTAAACAGGTTTGGGGGGCGAAATGACTATTTTGCCCTAGCCTTAAATTTTCCATAAAAGGAAGCTTAGATTTCATTTTTATAGGATTTTGAAAATCCTATAACACTTGAGAGAGAGAGAGAGAAAGAGAGAGAGAGAGCTCGGATGAAGAGGGAGAAGGAAGAGCATGAGCATGAATGATCGGATCGAAAGTGATCGTGAAATAGAAAAGCTTACAAATCGCCGGCTTTGTCTAGCGGAAGAAAAATAAAGAAGAGAGAAAACCTAAAACCTAGTTAAATTTAATTTTTCTTTAAGTCCTATATGTTAATAACATAGCTTAATGAGAATAAAGAGTAAAAGAAGTTAGGAATGATTTCATATGGTTGAAATCGTAAGAAAATGAGGAAATAAGAATTTGAAGTTTAGTAAATAAATTTTTTAAGGAAGTATAAGATTCGTAAGGATTTTAAGCGATCCGAGTGGATTATATTAATAAGTAGGTGACATAAGTAATGAATGATGTTCTATAACATTAAATTCCAAGAAAAAGTGAAATCGTAATCCAAAATATCGATTAAAAATGAAGAACGAACGAAGAACACGAAGAACGTTGTTGATGGACAAATTTAAAACCATCGTAGTGTAATTGTTGTTGATGGACAAGTTTAAAACCATCGCGTATAAGTTAGTTGCTTATTGCTTGGTTAGGAACGGTAGAAACGTTTATGAAGAATGGATTAAAACTGAGCTATAACGAAGTTATGGCAAAACTTTTATAAAAGACAAACGAGAATTAGAAAGTTTTTAAATGAACCCGAACATGTAGGGTTTCATAAGAAAGTAAGAGAATGTAGAAAACGTGAGTTGTGGACTCAAGAACGAACGAGTTCTGAGTTCGGATGACCGAATTACGGACGAACGAAAGCGTTAAAAATGTAAAATGAATAAAGGGTGAAGATCAAGCCAATCAAATGGCACGTTAATAGATTTAGAACAAGGTTCTGTCTAAAGGGTATTGAAGTACGTAAGATAAGGAAGAGATTGGCTTTGGAATGACCTCGTTCCGAGTTATAACGAATAAGTTACGAAATTTTGAAGTAAGCGATTCAAACTTGAAAAAGACTTAGGAAATTTTCCTAGGGTTCTTGATCGGCGCCGCAGCGCCAGATGAGCCTTGGAAGGCTGTGCCACACCGCCAGCCCGGGATGTCATGTACTATTAGTTGGCACCGCAGCACGAGAGTTAGTGAAGGATTCGGTGCCGCAGCGCCAGTCCAGGGAGGTAGTTGCTGAAGACTCGCGCCGCAGCGCGAGAGGAAGGAAGGGAACCGGCGCCGCAGCGCCGGTGCAGGGCATGGCCCAGTAATGAGCTTTTAAGAGCTCAATTACTAGACGATGTGCAAGAAAGAAGTATGAACATAGAGTTCACCTAAAATAAAACTTAAGCAAGTGAGTTAAAACTTTAGTAAAGGTTGAACGGAAAGATTAAAAGAGATTAAAAGACCAAGATTTTAGGTGCGGGTTACGTAACCAATGTCCGGGGATCGTAGTCACGATGAACGAACATGAGGGATTGATATTGTGACAACCCCAAAATAGGTCCATTCCATCCAACCCATTCTGAGTCGTCAAATACATGGTACAGAAAACAACTACAACTTTATTACAACAATTGTCGTGCAAAATACAACAACACATATGCTGTGAGTTTGGATACAAATATATACCAAATGTGACATTGGACACCATCATGTATCAGCACCTCACAAAGGTACCTTACATAAAGGTACAGTCAAAAACTGTTTTAAAAACTAGAATCTTTGGAAAGTGCTCAAGGAAACCTTCGTACATGGGAGGTCACGTGTCTAGGTTATGATAGATATCATATGGCCACAGAATTATCCTTGGTTGACCCAATAGACCCCATAGAAAAACGAGAAGATTACTATCATATTCTTCCCAATGGTGAGTCTTCTCTTGACATATCATTATCTCTACTGTCTCCAATTGAGAATTATACTTTAAACAAACACCAAGATTATATAGGTAGTGCTCGTATATATACCCAGCAAGTGGATGAGCACATCCCTGTCTTATGATGACACGAGGTAGTATGTCATTAGACATCTTGTATGATAGTGGCAAACCACCCTTCCAACGTTGGGTACACCTTACCCTATTGGATTCACCAAATATAACTACTAAATGAACTTTTCTATACTACTTCGGGAGAACCTCCACAGCTAGAGACCACCATTCTATTTTCCTGTTACCCTCGCTTGACCCAGCTACACTCTTATTACCTGAAAGGAATTGTGAAGCAAAAGGGTGAGCACAACTAGCTCAGTAAAGAATATCATGACTAAAGATAATTAAATTATCAATAGCCTTCATCAACAATAAATCAGAGATTTAGAACATATGGTAAATGATAAAAATTTCAACCATAGTTGCAGCGGAACGAGCAATCCATTAGAAGAGTCAAATAGACTATAAAGTCTATTATCTTCTCCATGTTAAAAATCCATCAACAATGTTTTATCCATGTAACATCACTCAACAGTTCCTTTCCACAATCATATGAATAACTCATAATCATAATTGTGACTATAAATTTTTCTTCGCACACAGGACGAAGAATATTTTCATCACCTGTCTTTACCTGAAACATCAAAGATCATGGTTATACCAAATCACATTTCCTGTTTATAATCATACTAACAAATCCATCTTTGCACTACGGGCCAAAGATATTCATCAACAAACCATCTTTGCACTACGGGCCAAAGATATTCATCAACAAACCATCTTTGCACTACGGGCCAAAGATATTCAACAACAGTTCATCTTTGCACTACAGGCCAAAGATATTCAACAACAGTTCATCTTTGCACTACAGGCCAAAGATATTCATCAACAATTCATATTTGCACTACAGGCCAAATATATTCATATCTCAAAGAAATATATAATCATTTCAGAATTTATATAAACAATAATTATAACCATGTTGATCAATTCACCTTTGCACTTAAGCTTAAGATATTCAATTATAAATTCAATGGTCATGATCATACCAGTCACAATTCAACTTTACACTACAGGCCAAAGAGAACCCTAGTCATGATCATACCAATAATCTACCCATCTTTACACTCCAGTGAAAGAGAATTTCAACATCAGGGTTATAAAAATATTATATATGATGATAAAAATAATATAATCAATACATAGTTTTAATCTCAAGAGTAATATTCATAACTCAACTATAATTTGGTTAGAAAAAGAAACCAATTTTGTCGTGAATAGTAACTCATGAATAGTAACCCCGACACAAAAGATAGAAATTCTACAATAAAATTCATACCAATATTTCGGTATAATGATATTGAAAGAATAACATTACTTAAATTTATAAATAATTTATTTTAATTGTTTACACTTTACTAATTAATGCATTTAATCATCATAAAATGCCAACTCTTACAATTTCATCATCAATAACCAAAACCCTCATAAAAAATCTGCATATACCTCATATAGGATTCTCAAGCCATAAAATCCTATTTTCCAATTTTCTTTCTTCACAAAACATATTTAATTCATTTACTCATAACTAGACCATTTTCATGAAAAATACCAAATCAGTTCCAAAAATATTTCTTTTCTGGGATTTAGCATAATATAGTCCCATAGTGAACATATATTTTTCTCAGAATTTTTAAAAGTCATTTACTATTTTTCATATGGCCAAAATAGCCGAATATTTAGACATTTATCAAAAATTGTACTTTTGTCTAAAAATTCTGAAATTTACAGAGTATACTTCTATCATATACATGTACTCCCAATAAAAATTTCATCAATTTTGGAGTTAACCACAAGGAATTATAAGCTGTTACTTCTAAAATAGTCTTTTCTCATAAAATTCATAACTCTCAATCTATACATCCAAAAATCACCATTTTTGGACACAATCAAGAAAACTCATCAATTAATCATTTCAAATTTTTCCAAAATTTTTGAAGGTAAGAAAAATTACGAAACTGAAAAACATAACAACCCTTAAAATTCCTTACTATCCCTTACAATCCCTTACTATCCCTTACTATCCCTTACCTCAAAAGAGCAGTACTTCTGATCGGTATGACGCTGAAGGAAACTTGCACTGATGAATAGCAACTCACCAAGTATCTAAAAACTCACAAAATATGCTTCATA
Source organism: Panax notoginseng (assembly GCA_016801055.1). Lineage (NCBI taxonomy): Eukaryota > Viridiplantae > Streptophyta > Magnoliopsida > Apiales > Araliaceae > Panax > Panax notoginseng. The sequence goes on along the minus strand of CM029022.1, from coordinate 144,311,598 downwards.
ATATAGAGAGAGAAAGAGAGAAAGCTTATGTTTCTGGTGTGATTTTCAATTCTAACTTAGCCCTCTATTTATAGGAAAATTTTGGTAGGTTTGACCTGCAACCTGATGGTTTTACCTGCTACTATTCCCACCCACCACATTTGAAATATAATTCAGTACATTTCTTCACCAACCACAAGTGGGGCCCACCAATTCTAGAATTTTCCACCAAAATGATAAACTCCGAAAATTCAACAATTTCTGAACCAGTCATCTCGTAAAATTCATAATAAATCATACGTTCATTTTTAACGGTTCAAAATTTGTAGACATATACTCAACTTATATATGTATAACATATCCAAATATTACCACGATCCAACGGCCGGATTAAAATTTATAACCCTCGCAAAATATCTCAAAAATCCTGATTTTTAATACCTCCATTCCGACAAAAATACTGATAAAAATCTCAACATTAACTCCTTTATTTTTAACCACAAAAATATATTCCTCATTTATATCCACATAAAATAAATATTTTCTTATCATATAAATCAATAATTAATTATTCACAAATAATATTACAGAATCACATTTATGACAACCAGGCCGTTCCCAGGAAAGAGGGGGCTTTCCAATAAGAATTTCTCCTTACTGGCGTACAATTAGATGACCAAACCTCTCCTTAGACAGAACTTTCTAGACATTGCCAATAATGTTATCTAATAATATTATTCAAATAATATGAATTATTGATCTGATAAAGGAAAATACTGTGCAGCAACAATTATTGAAACAACAATAATATAAAATATCAACGCAACAATTATTGAATCAATAAAATAAAATATTGAACAGTAACTACTGTAACAATTATTGAGTAGTGCCTTCTTACGTAAGAATCAATAATTTTAAAAATACTGTGCAATACCGTGTGCTACTGTGCAATAACGCGTATTACTGTATTTTAACCACCGGGTATTTCAACAGTGTTAACGGTAACAACTACGCCGTTATTTGTAAAAACTCAAATTTGTCGTTTTCCTTCACCCGACAGTTATTCGTTATGGGGCCCACAAATGGCTGCGCCGTCGTACGAATATTCCCCGACAGAAAGAATATTCCACGACCAAACGAATATTCCCCGACAACAATGATTATTTTATAACCACTTGCTTATTTTGAAAAAAAATCATATTTCACTCATAACTTTAAACTTTTATCAATTTAACCATTTATTGAATAGTAATTATAAGAAAAATTGAATACTTTTATTTCATAAAATTCGGGGTCTTACAGATATTGTTGTGATTCCTTAGACGTTGAGCGACGAGGGTAATGAATAACATTTTGATGTTATGTCATGATAGTGAGAGATAAGTGTAAAGCATATAGACGCTATGAACACAACATTGTTGTGATGAACGATCGGTCTTAGCATACAACGATTAGTATGGCTTCGACACTAAGAACGAGTAATGGACATGGGGTTCATGTAATGGATAATGAAAGTATTAATAAGATATGAATTATCAAGAAAGCCGTAATGAATTAACGGTAATAAGATTAATGAAAGCCGAATGTGAGTCGATAAGGAATGAATCATGAGGTATGGCATTTCGTTGCCAGAAAGCCGTAAGGAATAAGAAATTGACTTAACGAACATTATAGTTAATGGTTTGGATAAGTTACGATAAGTTAGGTTGTGGTACAATCGTAACCTTTGATGGTTAACATATGGGAGCTGGGCTAAACAATTCCTTCAGAGAGCGAAGGTATATACGAAATTGGTAACCGATCTAACTCACTGTAATGGCAGTGTAGATGAGAAGGGAACTTGTTTGTTGGTTGTTTGTGGGAAACCACTCAGAGTACCATATGGACTACTAGCAGAGAAGCGATGTGTGCTGAGCCCTAGAGAAGTTATAAGAAGAAAATAAGAATATAAATCATCCAAGATGATGAACGTATGAGTAAGACATCTCTGTATGTCATGAAGCCGTAAATTGGTAAAGAAAGTTAGTCACGTAAACTTATATTGCAAGAACGCGAACCCTAAGAAGTAAAGTTAAGTAAACCAATGCGTAAGTTCTATATATGACTAATTGATGTTTATGTTTTCTCATTATGTGTTATATAGAAATTGGAATGAGCAGTTCAGTGTAAGTTGTAGGTTGTGTAAGGCAAGTTTCCTTACTTCATTCATATGCTAAATGAATGCTAGTTTCTTAACCTTCTCAGATGTATGACCCCAAATTTTATGAAATAAAAGTATTCAATTTTTCTTATAATTACTATTCAGTAAATGGTTAAATTGATAAAAGTTAAAGTTAAGGGTTACATATGAATTTTTTTTTCAAAATACGCAAGTGGTTATAAAATATTCATTGTTGTCGGGAAATATTCATTTAGTCGTTGAATATTCTTTCTGTCGGGGAATATTCTTACGACGACGCAACCATTTGTAGGCCCGATAACAGAATAACTGTCAGATGAAGAAAACGACAAATTTGAGTTTTTATAAATAACGCCGTAGTTGTTACTGTTAACACTGTTGGAATACCTGGTGGTTAAAATACAGTAATACGCGTAGTTGCACAGTAGCACACGGTATTGCACAGTATTTTTTCAATTTTTGATTCTTACATGAGAAGGCACTACTCAATTATTGTTACAGTAATTTCTGTTCAATATTTTATTTTATTGAATCAATAATTACTGTGTTGATATTTTATATTATTGTTGTTTCAATAATTGTCACTGCACAGTATCTCTATTATTAGATCAATAATTCATATTATTTGAATAATATTATTAGATAACATTATTGGTAATGTCTACAAAGTTCTGTCAAGGAGAGGTTTGGTCACCTAATTGCGCGCCAGTAAGGAGAAATCCTTATCGGAAAGCCCCATCTTTCCTGGGAACTGCCTGGTTGTCATTATTGTGATTATGTAATATTATTTGTGAATAATTAATTATTAATCTATATGATAATGAAATATTTATTTGAGGTGGATATAAATGATGAATTTATTTATGTGGTTATAAATGATAGAATTAATGTTGAGGTATTTTATCAGTATTTTGTCGGATTGGAGGTATTAAAAGATCAAATCAGTGTTCTTACAGCTTTATTGTGTGAGTTATAATTTTTAATCTGACCGTTAGATCGTTGTGATTTTTGGATATGTTATACATATATAAGTCGAGTATATGTTCACAAATTTTGAACCGTTAAAAATGAACGAATGATTGGTTATGAATTTTAAGAGGTGACTAATTCAGAAATTAGGTTTATAAATGATTTTGGTGGAAAATTCTAGAAATGGGTGGGCCCCACTTTTGGTTGTTGGGGAAGATGGCTGATTTTTGGTGGGTGAAATAGTAGCAGGTAAAGTTATCAGGTTGCAGGTCAAGTCTGCTTCGGCGTGCTAACATTTTCCTATAAATAGAGGGCTAAGTTAGAATTGAAAATCACACCAGAATTCATAAGTTTTCTCTCTTTTTCTCTCTATATTATCGAGTGTATTTTGTGAGTATTTAGATACTTGGTGAGTTGCTATTCATCAGTGCAAGTTTCCTTCAGCGTCATATCCGATATCCAGTCAGAAGTGCTGCTCTTTTGAGGTAAGGGATAATAAGGGATTTTAAAGGTTGTTATGTTTTTCAGTTTTGTAATTTTTCTGACCTTCAAAAATTTTGGAAAAATTTGAAATGATAATTTGATGAGTTTTCTTGATTGTGTCCAAAAATGGCGATTTTTGGATGTATAGATTAACAATTGTGAATTTTATGAGAAAATACTATTTTAAAAGTAACCGCTTATAACTCCTTGTGGTTAACTCCAAAATTGGTAAAATTTTTATTGAGAGTACATGTATATGATAGAAGTATACTCTGTAAATTTCGGAATTTTTGGATAAAAGTACAATTTTTGATAAATATCTAAATATTGGGCTATTTTAGCCATATGAAAAATAGTAAATGATTTTTAAAAATTCTGAGAAACATATATGTTCAATATGGGACTATATTCTACTAAATCTCATAAATGAAAATTTGATTGTACTGATTTGGTATTTTTCATAAAAATAGACTAGTTATGAGTAAATGAATTAAATATGTTATGTGAAGTAAGAAAATTGAAAAATAGGATTTTATGGCTTGAGAATCCTATATGAGGTATATGCAGATTTTTGATGAGGGTTTTGGTTATTGGTGATGAAATCTTATGAGTTTGGAATTTTAGGATGATTAAATGCATTATTTAGTAAAGTGTAAATAATTAAAATAAATTGTTTATAAGTTTAAGAAATGTTATTTCAATATCATTATACTGAAATATTGGTATAGATTTTATTGTGGAATTTCTACCTTTTTGTGTCGAATTTACTATTCATGAGTTACTATTCACGAGTTACTGTTCATGAGTTACTATTCACGAAGTTACTATTCATGGGTTACTATTCACGAGTTACTATTCATGACAAAATTGGTTTCTTTTTCTAACCAAATTATAGTTGATTTATGAATATTACTCTTAAGATTAAATCTAGATGTTTTGATTATATTGATTTTATAATTATATATAACATTTTTATAATCCTAATGATGATATTTTTATTTGACTTGAGTGTAAAGATGGGTAGATTTTGAGTATGATCATGACTATGGGTTCCCTTTGGCCAGTAGTGCAAAGTTAAATTATTGACTGGTATGATCATGACCATTGAATTTATAATTGAATATCTTTAGCTTAAGTACATAGGTGAATTGATCAACATGGTTATAATTATTGTTTATATAAATTCTGAAATGATTATATATTTCTTTGAGATATTAATATATTTGGCCTATAGTGCAAATATGAACTGTTGATGAATATATTTGGCCTGTAGTGCAAATATGAACTGTTGAGGAATATCTTAGGCCTGTAGTGCAAAGATGAATTGTTGATGAATATCTTTGACCCGTAGTGCAAAGATGACCTGTTGTTGAATATCTCTGGTCAGTAGTGCAAAGATGAACTGGTGACGAATATCTTTGGCCCGTAATGCAAAGATAAAGTTATTAGTATGATTGTGAACATGAACTGTGATTTGGTATAACCATGATCTTCGATGTTTCAGGTAAAAACATGTGATGAAAATTATCTTCATCCTGAATGAGAAGAGGAATTTAGAACAATAATTATGATTATGAGTTATTCATATGACTGTGGACCAGAACTGTTGATTGATGTTACAGGGATAAAATATTGTTGGTGGACTTTTAACATGGTGAAGATAATAGACATTATGGTCTATTTGACTCTTCTAATGGATTGCTCGTTCTGCTGTAACTATAGTTAAAATTTTTTATCATCTACCATATGTTCTAAATCTCTAATTTATTACTGTTGAAGGCTATTGATAATTTATTTATCATTAGTCATGATATTCTTTACTTGGCTAGTTATGCTCATCCTTCTGTTTCACAATTCCTTTCAGGTAATAAGAGTGTAGCTGGGTGGAGCGGGGGTAACTGGGGAATAGAACGGTGGTCATCATTTAGTAGTTATATTTGGTGAATCAAATAGGGTGAGGCGAACCCAACGTTGGAAGGGTGTTTTATCACTATCATACAAGATGTCCAATGACATACAACCTCGTGTCATCATAAGACACTGTTGTGAACATCCACTTGCTGAGTATATCTACGAGCACTACCTATATAATCTTGGTATTTGTTTGAAGTATAATTCTCAATTAGAGACAGTGGAGATAATGATATGTCAAGAAAAGACCTACCATTGAAAAGAATATGATAGTAATCTTCTTGTTTTTCTTTGGAGTCTATTGGGACAACCAAGGATAATTCTGTGGACATATGATATCTGTAATAACCTAGACGCATGGCCTCCCATGTACGAAGGTTTTCTTGAGCACTTCCCACTGATTTTAATTTCTAAAACAGTTTTTGACTATACCTTTATGTAAGATGCCATGGTGACGTGCTACCCAAATTGGTGTCAAGAGTCACAGTTGATATATATATTTGTATCAGAACTCACAACATATGAGTTGTTATATTTTGCACGACAATTGTTGTAATAAAGTTGTAGTTGTTTTCTGTACCATGTATTTGGCGACTCAGAATGGGTTGGATGGAATGGACATATTTTGAGGTTATCACAGTTGGTATCAGAGCTTAGGGATATGGTCTCTGGCGGAGATCGGGGAATATAACTAGGAGGGGAGAGATGAGTAAATCCTTCGCTAGTGTGTCTTACTTAAGCTTAATTGTTGGTTGGTCATAATATATGGATATTATGTGATACGTTAATTTGCTTAATTAACCCTTATTTTATGGCAGTATTTGAGAATGGCAGCGGAGAATGATAACAATAGAGTGAATGAGACTATGGGGATACCTCTAAACACCAACCAGGATAATGTGATGTTAGGCGAAGAATAAATTAGAGAAATCCATATGGTGAGTAAAGAATTGATAGTTACACCCGAGATGGTCGCACAGGTAACAGTTGAGAGTGAGGAAGAAGAGGTACCTGAGGAGAATTTATTAGAGGTAATATATGATCAAAATGTAGAATTGTAAAATCGTATTCATGAGTTAGAAGAGCAGGCTGAAGAACGACAGGCGATCGTGGAGCAAAAGGATGCAACAATTCAAGCTTGTGTTACCCGATATGTGATGCTTGAACAGAAGCATTCTTTGGCAGCGTATAAGATGATAAAGCTGGAATCTGAGCTGAAAGAAGAAAAAACTGAACGAGTAAGGGTGAGTGATGCATGGGGGAAAGCCGCACGACGCATTGATATTGTGAAAAGAGATGTCTGATCTAAGAAGGCTAAAATAGATGATATGTATTTCTCTTTTTGGACAGCAATTGGGAGAACCCAACATCGAGTTTTGAATTACCCTGTATAGAGCGGTCAACTTGAATTCGATATGGATCGAAGATTGACGATTCAGATCATGAATCAGGAGTACGACAAGGCAGTTGAGGATGGAATATGACCTATAGAAAAGTATATTCTAACGGTAGTGATAACACCAAATGCTGCCCCAAAAAAGTCAAAGCCGAGTAGTTCAAGAGATAGCGGTTGTCATGACTTCCCAACAAGTGAGGAACCCAAATGAAGTTATCACGGGAGATGAGCAATGGAGAAATCATGGGGACCGGGGAGATAGAATCTGGAATGAAAGCAAGGTATTCTCAACTTTTCGAAATACCAGGCACGTAAATTTTGGGAACAAAATTTCATAAGGAAGGGAGATTGTAAGACCTCGAATTTTATGAAATAAAAGTATTCAATTTTTCTTATAATTACTATTCAGTAAATGGTTAAATTGATAAAAGTTAAAGTCAAGGGTGATATATGAAATTATTTTTTCAAAATACGCAAGTGGTTATAAAATATTCATTGTTGTCGGGGAATATTCGTTTAGTCGTGGAATATTCTTTCTGTCGGGGAATATTCGTACGACGGCGCAGCCATTTGTAGGCCCCATAACAGAAAAACTGTCGGATGAAAAAAACGACAAATTTGAGTTTTTATAAATAACACCGTAGTTGTCACTGTTGAAATACCTGATGGTTAAAATACAGTAATACGCGTAGTTGCACAGTAGCACACGGTATTGCACAGTATTTTTTCAATTATTGATTCTTACGTGAGAAGGTACTACTCAATAATTGTTACAGTAATTTCTGTTCAATATTTTATTTTATTGAATCAATAATTACTGTGTTGATATTTTATATTATTGTTGTTTCAATAATTGTCACTGCACAGTATCTCCACTATCAGATCAATAATTCATATTATTTGAATAATATTATTAGATAGCATTATTGGCAATGTCTAAAAAGTTCTGTCAAGGAGAGATTTGGTCACCTAATTGCGCGCCAGTAAGGAGAAATCCTTATCGGAAAGCCCCCTCTTTTCTGGGAACTGCCTGGTTGTCATTATTGTAATTCTGTAATATTATTTGTGAATAATTAATTATTGATCTATATGATAATGAAATATTTATTTGATGTGGACATAAATGATGAATTTATTTATGTGGTTATAAATGATGGAATTAATGTTGAGGTATTTCATCAGTATTTTGTCGGATTGGAGGTATTAAAAGATCAAATCAGTGTTCTTACAGCTTTATTGTGTGAGTTATAATTTTTAATCTGACAATTGGATCGTTGTGATTTTTGGATATGTTATACATATATAAGTTGAGTATATGTTCACAAATTTTAAACCGTTAAAAATGAACGAATGATTTGTTATGAATTTTAAGAGGTGACTGATTCAGAAATTAGGTTTATAAATGATTTTGGTGGAAAATTCTAGAAATAGGTGGGCCCCACTTTTGGTTGTTGGGGAAGATAACTGATTTTTGGTGGGTGAAATAGTAGCAGGTAAAGCCATCAGGTAGCAGGTCAAGTCTGCTTCGGCGTGCTAACATTTTTCTATAAATAGAGGGCTAAGTTAGAATTAAAAATCACACCAGAATTCATAAGTTTTCTCTCTTTTTCTCTCTAGATTATCGAGTGTATTTTGTGAGTATTTAGATACTTGGTGAGTTGCTATTCATTAGTGCAAGTTTCCTTCAGCGTCATATCCGATATCTAGTCAAAAGTGATGCTCTTTTGAGGTAAGGGATTTTAAAGGTTGTTATGTTTTTCAGTTTCTTAATTTTTCTGACTTTCAAAAACTCTAGAAAATTTTGCAATGATAATTTGATGAGTTTTCTTGATTGTGTCCAAAAATAGTTATTTTTGGATATATAGATTAAGAATTGTGAATTTTATGAGAAAAGACTATTTTAAAAGTAACCGCTTATAACTCCTTGTGGTTAACTACAAAACTGGTAAAATTTTTATTGAGAGTACATGTATATGATAGAAGTATACTCTGTAAATTTCGAAATTTTTGGATTAAAGTACAATTTTTGATAAATATCTAAATATTAGGCTGTTTTGGCCATATGAAAAATAGTAAATGATTTTTAAAAATTCTGAAAAAAATATATGTTCAATATGGGACTATATTCTACTAAATCTCATAAAAGAAAATTTGTTTATACTGATTTGATATTTTTCATAAAAATGGACTAGTTATGAGTAAGTGAATTAAATATGTTATGTGAAGTAAGAAAATTGAAAATTAAAAAATAGGATTTTATGGCTTGAGAATCCTATATGAGGTATATGCAAATTTTTGATTAGAGTTTTGGTTATTGGTGATGAAATCTTATGAGTTTAAAATTTTAGGATGATTAAATGCATTATTTAGTAAAGTGTAAACAATTAAAATAAATTGTTTATAAGTTTAAGAAATGTTATTTCAATATCATTATACTGAAATATTGGTATAAATTTTATTATGAAATTTCTACCTTTTTGTGTCGAGTTTACTATTCATGAGTTACTATTCACGAGTTACTATTTATGAGTTACTATTCACAAAGTTATTATTCATGGGTTACTATTCACGAGTTACTATTCATAACAAAATTGGTTTCTTTTTCTAACCAAAGTATAGTTGATTTATGAATATTACTCTTGAGATTAAATCTAGATATTTTGATTATATTGGTTTTACAATTATATATAACATTTTTATAACACTAATGATGATATTTCTATTTGACTTGAGTGTAAAGATGGGTAGATTCTTGGATTGATCATGACTATGGGTTCCCTTTGGCCAGTAGTGTAAAGTTGAATTATTGACTGGTATGATCATGACCATTGAATTTATAATTGAATATCTTTAGCTTAAGTGCAAAGGTGAATTGATCAACATGGTTATAATTATTATTTATATAAATTCTGAAATGATTATATATTTCTTTGAGATATTAATATATTTGGCCTATAGTGCAAATATGAACTGTTGATGAATATATTTAGCCTGTAGTGCAAATATGAACTGTTGAGGAATATCTTTGGCCTGTAGTGCAAAGATGAATTGTTGATGAATATCTTTGACCCGTAGTGCAAAGATGACCTGTTGTTGAATATCTCTGGTCAGTAGTGCAAAGATGAACTGGTGACGAATATCTTTGGCCCGTAATGCAAAGATAAAGTTATTAGTATGATTGTGAACATGAACTGTGATTTGGTATAACCATGATCTTCGATGTTTCAGGTAAAAACATGTGATGAAAATTATCTTCATCCTGAATGAGAAGAGGAATTTAGAACAATAATTATGATTATGAGTTATTCATATGACTGTGGACCAGAACTGTTGATTGATGTTACAGGGATAAAATATTGTTGGTGGACTTTTAACATGGTGAAGATAATAGACATTATGGTCTATTTGACTCTTCTAATGGATTGCTCGTTCTGCTGTAACTATAGTTAAAATTTTTTATCATCTACCATATGTTCTAAATCTCTAATTTATTACTGTTGAAGGCTATTGATAATTTATTTATCATTAGTCATGATATTCTTTACTTGGCTAGTTATGCTCATCCTTCTGTTTCACAATTCCTTTCAGGTAATAAGAGTGTAGCTGGGTGGAGCGGGGGTAACTGGGGAATAGAACGGTGGTCATCATTTAGTAGTTATATTTGGTGAATCAAATAGGGTGAGGCGAACCCAACGTTGGAAGGGTGTTTTGTCACTATCATATAAGATGTCTAATGACATACAACCTCGTGTCATCATAAGGCACGGTTGTGCACATCCACTTACTGAGTATATCTACGAGCACTACCTATATAATCTTGGTGTTTGTTTGAAGTATAATTCTCAATTAGAGATAGTGGAGATAATGATATGTCAAGAAAAGACCTACCATTGGAAAGAATATGATAGTAATCTTCTTATTTTTCTTTGGGGTCTATTGGGTCAACCAAGGATAATTCTGTGGATATATGATATCTATAATAACCTAAACGCATGGCCTCCCATGTACGATGGTTTTCTTGAGCACTTCCCATAAATTTTAATTTCTAAAACAGTTTTGACTATACCTTAATGTAAGATGCCATGGTGACATGCTACCCAAGTTGGTGTCAAGAGTCATAGTTGATATATATATATATATATATATATATATATATATATATATATATATATATATTTGTATCAGAACTCACAACACATGAGTTGTTGTATTTTGCACGATAATTGTTGTAATAAAGTTGTAGTTGTTTTCTGTACCATGTATTTGGCGACTCAGAATGGGTTAGATGGAATGGACCTATTTTAGGGTTGTCACATCAGATGTTGAACTTGAGATGTTTTGTCTATGTGCGAATGTGTGATATTTGTACAAGATGGTAGAACATATTAGGCCTTGTGCAACAATGTGAACACTTCTGTGTTTCTATGTGATGAACTGTTCTGTGATTAAACTGTTCAGTACAAGTATGTTCTGTTTATACATGAACCGTTATTGTTAAGTCTGTGCTAATGATTCTAGCCAGACATGATGTGTATGAAAAAGGTAGAGGAATAAAAGTATTTCAATGTGAAAGTGACTGATGTTTTAAGATGATAGGAATCGAGACTATTCCTATTATTCAAGTTGTTTCATAACCTTTGTTCGGTTATCGAAGTTCTAGAGGAACGTTTAAACTCTTGAAGTTATGTGTTCAACTGTTATGACTTGCTAGGAAATTGAATGCTCACACTTTCTTTTAAATGAAAAACCTTTTCAGCGAATGATGTTAGAAGAACTTAAGGATCCCGTAAAGATCAAGCTGACGGTATCCAGATGAAGTGCCATTCAGAATGTGAATGAGTGAGAAGATCAAGTGAAGACTTGTAATGTAGAAAGATGAATTGACCGATAGATTAGTTTAATGAACTGTTATGTATCCTTGGTGGCGAATAAAAGTCACTCTTGTAAGATGAAATGAATAATGTAATTATCATTATTTGTAATGAAAGAGGTTATAAGGTTTCCAGAACCTGGGATTTCAGAGTGTATGTTGTTATATTTCGGTATATAATGATATATGTTGGATGAATGATGTACTCGTGACATAAAAAATTCGAGTGTGAAGATAGACCAGATTTCGGGGCGTTACAATCCACTTACTCATTGACAATACAGCTCAGTATGACATATACTCGTTTGCTAACTACTTTGCTGGGTACCATCAAATCATGGTTGCTGAAGAGAATAGTGAGAAAACTACATTCATCACTCCTTGGGGAACCTTTTGCTTCAGACGGTTGTCATTTGGCCTCATCAATGCCGGAGCTACCTATTAGTGAGCCATGATGGCTTTTTTCCATGATCTAATGCATAAAGAGATAGAAATCTATGTGGATGACATCATTGTCAAGTCCTGCAGGGAGGAAGACCACCTAGATCATCTCAAAAAGCTTTTCAGCCGGTTGCGTAAGTACAATTTGAAGTTAAACCTAGTCAAGTGTGCCTTTGGCGTCAAATCAGGCAAGTTGCTAGGATTCCTAGTAAGCCACAAATGCATTGAGCTGGATCCTGTAAAAATTCAGGCCATCACAGAAATGCCCATACCCCAGATAGAGAGGGAAATACGGAGATTTTTGGGAAGAATCGCTACTACAAAACAGTAAATAGATAATGCGTAAAAAAACGTTGTAGAAGGTCTTACAGAAATGTCATATTTAAGGGTGTTGTCTATTTGACACCTTTATACAACGTTTTTTAAACGTTCTAGTTTGACACATTACACAACATTTTTTTCTTAAAAAATATTGTATATTTGTTTTCCATAAATTCTTGGATGCTTGAAAATGTTGTAGGTGGTATGATTCCACAACGTTTTCTGGTTTAAAATGTTGTAATTTGATACATCAGACAACCTTTAGACACATTTATATAACGTTTAGAAGGTGTCATCTATTTAAAGCCAAAATATATCAAACATTCAAAATATACCAATTACAAATAATATTACTATCCAGACATCTCAAATTCAAAATATACCAATTGCAAAAAATATTAATACCATACAATACGTTTACATCCCAATAATACCAAACTATTCATACATCTTAAATTCACTTTTTAATATAATTACTACTATATTGAATTAAGGAACTTCATAAAAAATAATAAAGGAATGGTTTAGAACTGGAACCCTTTGGCTAATGCTCTTAGTTTGCATACCACGACGGAGACCTTATTCTTAAGGAGCAGCAGCACTTGCAGCACTCAGGTCCACAGAAAGATCAAGATCCTGAACCAAATAAAAGAGTAAAACATTTAAAATCAACTAAGAGTTTCAAACAATTATTTCTCTTGAATATGTACACTTAATTACAATGCAATTAAGCAGGAAAGTTTGGTGATTTAAAATCAGAGGTAATGTTTACTTGTCAGAAGAAAAAGAAAACAAAAAATGAGGCAGTGTTTACAAAGATTTATTAGGTTGGGTACCTGTACACCTTCCTTGGCTTTTGATTCCAGTAAAGCATCAAGTCGGGAGGACGCATGAGCATGAAAAGGACGTCTTAGATACAGTTCTGGGCAAACCCACCAACCACAAATGAATATCTGCACGAAACACTCAATCATCCAAAAACACCATTAAACAAACATCAAATAATCAATGTGCACTAAAATTAATTGCTAACAATGATAAAACAGCACCTCTGATTTTGCTCCCTCAATTGCCAAAGCAATAGGCTCAAATGCTGCTCGACCATCGACAAACCACTGAGCATGACTACCATCTTCAGTCAAACCCCGTGGAGGAGCATAAGAGCCAAAACGGTGAGGATGACACCAGCCCTCTAGAGGCCGAAGAGCAACTTCATTAATTGCAGTAACCCATTCTTTAACTTTAGCACTATTCTTAGATCTTAACCTTATGCTTCGGCTCCCACAAGACACCTGCAGTAATTTAAAATTGTCAGAAAATCAAGTTTTAAGTGGGAGCATTATTCATTAGCAATTCGACAGAGAGAGCTCAGCCTATGAGAAGTTTCCCTTATTTTCTGATTAGTTATGTTCATTAATGTAAGAAGAGAAAAAGAAAAATAGAATGTCAACTACACTCTATAAAGGACATAAAAAAAATTTAGTCTCTGGGCACATATAGACCAACTTCAACATTAATTACCCAAAGTTACCCTCAAATTGGAACCTGCAATTCCTTGACTTAGTATTCACCCCAAGTACTGCCCACTCCTATGCAAAATTTATCACAATAAACCTTTAGTTCCACTCTGTATGGCAAGTACTAAAACTATAGAATATACATAAATTTAATGGAAAAAACCCATTTTCTTGCCTTAACCTTTCATCCACTAGGCCAACCACGATGAAAAGGTAAAGTTAATGTCAAATATCTATCATATTTAAGAATTTTCTTTAGCTACTACAGCTTTCTTCAACTTTTATGCAGTATTAATGAACAACGCTATATTCAGAAACTGACACTGATTAAGCTCAAAAAAAGATAGAGGATAACTTCGGATTAGCAATTGCACTGAAACTGACATTGATTGAACAACCAAATGATTAAGCACGCTTAGCAATTGCCAAGCATATCCTGCCCAATCCTAAAATGCCAACTGATGTGCCACTGAACTGCAAGAAAGATTAAGAGGGCCCTAATATGAGCACCATAAGTCATGAAAAGATGATTAAAAAAATGGTTGTTCTCCATCAACCTAAAACTAACTTGGTACAAGTGAAGAATCGCGTATAAAACTATTTGTCCAACCTTTTAATAACGCAAACTGAAATAACTTTAAATGTATTTCACCTAAATCTTCTGCTATATTAAGTTGATAACCGCATCAAAATATGTAATTGATTAATAATTCCAAAGGATATCCGTTATTTATTGCTCATGTTCGTTATATACAAGTAACTTTGTTATGTTTAGTTTTCAAGTCTACTTGAAAATAAAGGAATGAAAAACTCTTGCACATTCTTGAAAATATTTTGAGCAGCTGTTAAAATGGTGAATTCATGTCACAAAACAAATAGGAGTATTATAATTTGTGGGCTAAACACATAAAAAATTTCACACTATCACAGAAGAGGAAAAAAAACCTTTGTAGTCAACTTGAAGTCCCCATTCTTGATCCAGAGCCCACTTCTGACATAGCAAACACATTCGTAAATCTTTCTCAACATAGCCAATACTAGCAAAATCTCCAAGTTAGTAACTTCATCAGTCAAGATATCGGGCGTGTAAGTAACCCTAATCCCCTTTTCTCTACACCCAACCAAATCGATCTGGTCCAACCCGACACTATGACTGGCGATGATCTCCAAACTGGGGAGGGAGTCGATTAATTTGGAGTCAGCCCCGTAGGCTCCATTACCCATTAAAGCTTGGATGGATTGGGCGTCTCGATGGAGGAATTCGGATCACCCAAAATTTCCCAGGATTTGTGGACACAAAAACGTTTGACCAGCTCTTCTTGCAGTAGAGATCGATAACTAGGGTTTTGGTTTTGTGAGCGAAAGAGAGTAGAGAAAGACATATACTCCATGTTTTAATTTTAAGTTTTCATTTAAACGCTGTTTTTTGCTTCGTGTTTTTTACGTAGATAACATTTTTTTTTAAAAAACGTTATCTATTTAAAATCAAAAATTGCCCTTATAAATAGATAACGTTTTTTCATATGTATCTACAACGTTTTGTTAAAAACGTTATAAAAAACACCACAGCTTTTTTTATAAAAATGTCATCTTCTAAGTGTTGTCTTTTTATGGTTTTGTACTAGTGAACCAACTTCATCAGCCGATTAAGCTCCCAACTCACAGCAACCTATGAACCCATCTTCAAATTGCTAAGGAAGAACTCCTCCATAAAATGGAATGATGAGTGTCAAAAAGCCTTCCTTCTCATCAAAGAGCAGCTAATAAAAGCTCCTATTTTAGTACCTCCCAAGGATGGTGTTCCCTAGTTTATGTACATGTCAATCAATGACAATGCTATGGGCTACATGCTAGGGTAGAAAGATGATAGAGGCCAAGAAAGAGCTATCTATTACCTCAACAAAAGATTCAGCAGCAGTGAACAGAAGTACACTCCGTTTGAGAAAACTTATTATGCTTTAGCATGGGATTCCATGAGATTACATCATCTCCATGGTCACACAACCCATCTTATATCCCGCATAGAACCTCTCAAGTACGTGTTCAGCAAACCCATGTTGAATTATCGAATGTTCAAATGGAAATTTATCCTATAACAATTTGACATCATTTACGTGACTCAAAAGCCTATCAAAGGTCAAGGAATTACGGATCAACTGGCCTCCGTACCTTCAGGGGATTTCAAACCCTTGGAAATATACTTTCTCGATGAAGGGATAATGATAATTTAGCAACACAATCAGGACAATGCACACCAACCGTGGAAGATGTATTTTGATAGAGCTATAACAATGAAAGGCTATGGAGCTGGAGCAGTTCTAATATCCATTTCAAGGGAGCAATATAGTTCTTTGGTGTGATAGATCCTAGTGGTTTGTCTGATTACCAATTCGAAATCTCCAAAGACAGTTAAACATCTGATGCCCATGGATTGGGCTAGTTTCAACCCCATGATGCAGCCTTCATGCTCAATTGTGTTATTGGTGCTAGCAAACTGCAATTTGATGGCAACGGGATACTGCTCCCCCGAAATGGACACTAGAACTGCTCCAATTCCAGAACCTTCCATGTTTACAGCTCCATCAAAATACATCTTCCATGGATGTTGCGTATTGTCCTGATGGTGTTGCTGAACAGTCATTACCCCTTTATCGGGGAAGTATGTTTCTAAAGTTTTGAAATCCTTTGAAGGTGCGGAGGCCAGTTGATCCGTAATTCCTTGACCTTTGATAAACTTTTGAGTCACGTAGATGATGTTAAATTGCTGCAGGATCAACTGCCATTTGGACAGTCGACAATTCAACATGGGTTTGCTGAACACGTACTTTAGAGGATCCATGCGAGATATGAGATGGGTTGTGTGACCATAGAGATAATGTTGTAATCTCATGGAAGCCCATGCTAAAGCACAACAAGTTTTCTCAATTAGAGTGTACTTGTGTTCACTAATGTTGAATCTTTTGCTGAGGTAATAGATATCTCTTTATTGACCTCTATCATCTTTCTGACCCAGCATGTAGCCCATGGCATTGTCATTGATTGATAGGTACATAAACAGGGGAATACCATCCATGGGAGGTACCAAAACAGGAGCTTTGATTAGTTATTCTTTGATTGAAAGGAAGGCTTTTTGAAACTCTTCATTCCATTTCTTGGAGGAGTTCTTCCTTAACAACTTGAAGATAGGCTCATAGGTTGCTATGAGTTGGGAGATGAATCGATTGATGAAGTTGATATTTCCCAAAAATCCTTATATTTCCCTCTCTGTCTGGGGTATGGGCATTTCCGTGATGGCCTGTATTTTTGTAGGATCCAGCTCGATGCCTTTGTGGCTCACTAGGAATCCTAGCAACTTGCCTACTTTAACGCCAAAGGCACACTTGGCTGGGTTCAGCTTTAAATTGTACTTACGCAACTGGATGAAAAGCTTTTTGAGATGATTTAGGTGGTCTTCCTCCCTTCGGGACTTGACAATGATGTCATCCACATAGATTTCTATCTCTTTGTGCACTAGATCATGGAAAAGAGCCATCATGGCTCACTGATAGGTAGCTCTGGCACTGATGATGCCGAATGATAAACGTCTGTAGCAAAAGGTTCCCCAAGGAGTGATGATTGTAGTTTTCTCATGATCCTCTTTAGCAACCATGATTTAATGGTACCCAACAAAGCAGTCAGCAAAGGAGTACATATCATACTAGGTTCTATTGTCAATGAGTATGTTGATGAATAACGATGTCAGTTGACAAACCAGCCATGTCTTCATGAGACCATACAAACACATACTGGAATTAGGTCAATAGAGTAACCATGACATTCCTTTAGCTTGGAGTAAGGTCCGTACCAATATGGATTTGTTTGGGGTTTTTTGAGGTTCCAAGGTTAAAAGAGGTGATTTGATCAAGATTTGGCTTCGGTTTGTTTTTGACCCATTCTTTGATCTCCTGAGGTATCTCATAGTCCTCTGGTTCAATCTCCATCAAGTCAGAGTCCAACTTTACATCAAAGTTGCAGTCCTTGTGAAGAATAGGCACCTCATCAGCAAGTTTAGGCATATCTAACTTTGGAGTTCTGAAACAAAATGCTTTCACTTAATATATGAATATGTTCAATCATCTACAGTGTTAGTATGAAATGACAAAAGCAACTGCTAATACTGTGCAACAAAAGTAATCAGTTATTGCTATCTACAGGGTATGTGACGCCCCCAAAATTAGGTATACATCACCCATCTTGGGTCGTCAGATACATAGTACAGAATACAAATACAACTTAATTATACAAATGTCGTGTAACATACGACAATACATAAACTGAGAGTTCTAATAGGAATATTGTCATCTAGACAATATCCATACTCAAGGAGTCCTCATTACATTTATTGTCACACTATTTAACAGAATGGTGAGGACTACTAATGCTATCTTCTGGACCATCACTCCTTTCCCTGACTCGTCCCAGCTATATTCTCATTTCCTGAAGAGAACATTGAAAGAAAGGGTGAGCTCAACTAGCCCAGTAAGAAATATTATGACTAAGATAATGAAGAATAAATTATCAATAGTCTTCAACAATGTTAAACTGATAAAATACAATAGACATCAAGTTTAACTACAACGGAATAAGCAATCCATTAGAAGAGTCAAGTAGAGAATAAAACCTACTATCTTCTATGATTTAAAAATGTTTTCATCAACTTTTATCACTGAGACTCAGCTTAATAAATAAACCACGTCTTCTAATCATCCTTGTATTACGGGCCAATGATATTCATTAAATCATCAATGATCATGACTATACCGAAAAATCCCTGGTCATAATCATACCACAAACTGTCTATCAATGTATTACAAGCCACTGAGGACTTTTACCACACCACTTATAACATCACAGTTCATGATTATACCGAATGATCCCTGGTCATAATCATACTAAGTTCATCTATGCACGTAAGCCAAAGATGACTTTTAACATAAAATAAACATGAGGATGATGACAATGTTATAGGAATTCAATTAAACAAGTTCAAGAATTAGTTTATCCAGGAACTAATAATATCCAAATTGTCAACATGATACTTCTTTGTAAAGTAACAGTCAAGAATGCTCAGAAGAATATTTTCATGAAAAGATACTGGATGAAGCGCAAATATCAAGGATATTCCACTAATTTCATGGAGTATAGAAATCAAAACTTTAACCAAATAAGTATAATAAAGAATATATGAAACTTCAAATGGATTTTTACCAGCCATGCGGTAATCCACGTATATAGATCATTTCCACAATTTAATAAGGAATGAATATAAAGGATCATTCACCATACATGTGGCAATCCACATAGACAGGTTATTCCAACAGAATAATAAAGAATGGAATAACAGAAGGATTCACCATGCATGCGATAGAGACCACATAGACAGGTTATTCCCAACAGAATAATAAATGCGGAATAATAAATATGGAACCAGGTCAGGTGAAATTCACACCGACAGGATATTCCGACAGAATAATAAATGCGGAATAATAAATGATGGAACCAGGTCAGGTGAAATTCACACCGACAGGATATTCCGACAGAATCGTAAAGAACGGAATAATAAAAGAATTTCACCAAGTATGCGGTACTTCGCATAAACAGGTTATTCCAACATAATAATAAAGAATGGAATAACAGAAGAAGATCACCAAGTATTGGGTAAACCGCATATACAGGTCATTCCACCAAGTATAGGGTAAACCACGCATACAGGTTATTCCAACAGAATAATAAAGAATGGAATAACATAAGTTCTCTTCATGAATAAGAAAGAATAACACCCCTTACCGTTTTAAAGAAGAGCTAAAATAAGGAAGTAGTTAAGTAGCAGAATACTTTTCTTCTCTCTCTCTATAGTTTCTCTCTATAGTTTCTCTCTCTAGAGTTCAGTGAATTCGTAAGAAAATAATGAAGGAATGAGCTTCTATTTATAGAAAAATAGAATGCATAGTAACTAATCCATGAACGGTCCAGATTGATTTACTTTAATCTGACGGTCCATATTTAAAGAAAAATATTTTAAATAAAATATAATATATTCTATTTATAGAATAACTTTAATAAAGTATTCTGTTTTATATAAAAAGATTTTACTATGCAAAACACTATGCACAATAGAATATAATATATTCTATTTATAGAATAACTTTAATAAAGTATTCTATTTTATATAAAAAGATGTTTCTGTTTTATTACGTTAATAATACAAATAAAACAAAACTTCATTATCGCTAAATAATTCATATTATTAATTGACAATAATTGAATCAAACTGAGTGACTTCTCACATAAGCATCAATACCGTGTGCTACTATGCAACCACACGTATTACTGTACTTTTACTATCGAGTAGTTCAACAGTATCAACGGTAAAACTTCCGCCGTTATTTTTAATAAAATATTTTTGTCGTTTTCTCAATCTGACAATAATTCCGTTGTGGGGTCCACCAATGATTGTACCGTCGTACGAATATTCCCCGTAATTAGTAACTTGTGAATAGTACTTCGACACAAAAAGTGTCCCAAATACTCGAGCGAACAATACTAGAGTGAATAGTAATTTGGGTGAATAGTAACTCGTGAATAGTAACTCGTGAATAGTAACTCCTGAATAGTTACTCCGACACAAAAAGTGTCTCAAATACTCGAGTGAATAATACTAGAGTGAATAGTAATTTAGATGAATAGTAACCTGTGAATAGTAACTCGTGAATAGTAACTCCGACACAAAAAGTGTCCTAAATACTCGAGTGAACAATACTAGAGTGAATAGTAATTTTGGTGAATAGTAACCTGTGAATAGTAATTTGTGAATAGTAACTCATGAATAGTACTCCGACACAAAAAGTGTCCTAAATACTCGAGTGAACGATACTAGAGTGAATAGTAATTTGGGTGAATAGTAACCTGTGAATAGTAACTCGTGAATAGTGACCATGTATTTTATGACAACTTGTTTACTTTAAAAAAAATTCACATATCACCCTTAACTTTAACCTTTTATCAATTTAACCATTTACCAAAATAGAAAAATTGAATACTTTTATTTCATAAATTTCGGGGTCTCACAGGGTAGAGGGAGTTTCTGCCCTTTTTACCCTTGTCGGCAAATATAAGGAGTGTTACTCCAATTGCCAAGGGTCAAGTCCTAGTGGACAGCTATGATGAAGGGGCTATTATCGTCCTCCTTCTCTTGAATGATGACCATGATGTCTAGACAGTCGTCATCTAAGATATCCTTATTCATACCCTCAGTATGTGCCTGGAAGTACATCTTTGATAACCGCCTCTTGATGTCTTGTTTATTTCTTTGATTCCTTTCTTCCACCTCTGGGTCTGGAATTAAGACTTCCTTTCCTTTAAACGGTATCGGCTTAGGAAACAACATGGCTACCATAGGGCAGGAACTCTCCGTAGAGGCTGTACAGGATTAGCACATGTAGGTTTAGGCAATCGCCTTATAGATGAAGGAACCGGTGTATGCTTGTGCGGGTTCCTGTGACTGGACCCAAAGGAGTAGTTGTCGATGTCAGGATTTTTATTTATCCCTTTTCTATTCTTGCCTTTTGGTATTCTCATGTTAGGTGAGATTTGTTTGAAAAAATAAGTTATGAAAAGGTCTGACATGTATATGTCGACGATTGGACTGTAAGAGTCTGCAGTTGGTATTTTTAAATATTTGCACCAACTCAACCGAGAAAAGGTTTGCACATTGACCTAGAGATGTGACATTATTTAACTAGTCTGTGAAATCGAGATACGTTAGGGTTCGGGGGCTTGATTATGCGGAGGGAAGGTGTTAGGCACCCCCCGACATCCGTGTTACCACAGTGACCGCCACTTTTCAATTTAAATTATTATATGAATGCGTGTTTGTGTGTGTGTGGGTCAATGTGCAATTATCTATAAGCAGTGATATGCCTCGTTTGCACCTATATACAAAGGGTTTGAATTTTGTATAAAAGTTCAATTTTAACAAGATATAGCAATGACGTTTTGTAAAAAAGGTTTTTCAAACCCTTGTGCTCAATAGTAATTGAGGCCTTTGATACTTCTATTTTATTATGTGTTCGGCTTAGTTGCTTTTATTTTCAAGATGCGAAGCATCTTCGAGAAAATAAGATAAAAAGCAGTGCCGAACTCCTTGCGGGCATGAGAGCCGTCTTAAGGAAATTCAAACACAGTGAATAATTTACAAACCATGTACATCCGAAAATGTCCATCACGGGAATCGAATCTAGATTCAGGAGACTGAATCTGTGATCACGTGATTTCTAGGCTCATAAGATGATGCAGTTTGTATGAAAGCTGTAAACAGTTATATATATAAAAGCTGTATATATATATATATATATATATATATATATATATATATATACACACACACACACAGACAATCAACCACCACGAAGAACCTCCACGGGGGATTGAAAAAATGTAAATAAAGAAATAAAAACCAATCAACCGCCATGAAGTAAACTCCAGGCGGGTCTAAATATAAAGAAAGCAGTACAAGGCCACGAAGTGCACTCCAAGCTTGACAGAAATGTAAATATATATATATATATATATATATATATATATATATATATATATACATACATAAAAGCAGTAAACGCTCCGGATGTAAATCCAGGCTCAACGAACATAGTTTGACAATAGTTTATATAAAAACATATATATAAAAGCAATAAACGCTCTAGATATAAATCCAGGCTCAATCGATATATATATATATATATATATATATATATATATATATATATATATAAAAGAAATGAAAAGCCACGGACCGAAGTCCGGGCACACGCACACAACACGACTCTCAACGTGAATAACAATGTGTGCAGGAAGTGTAGAAAAGGCTTTAAATGATGTAAGAAGGCTTACAGTGGACTGCCAAAGAAGACTTCAATAGCTTTAAATGGATGAACATTCGATTCCCATCGGTAAAAAGTAGCCAAATATAAGCTCACAAGTGTTTGAAATGAGAAAGCACTCAATTTATAGTGTGTACAAAGCAAATTAGACAGGGCTTCCTTACCTTTTTTTCTTCTTAAAATGGCTACCCCAAGCCCTCTATTTATAGAGGGGGGAGCCGCAGGTGTACCTGCGACTTCCCGGGGTGCCCCGGGCTCCGCGGGTTCTGCCATCTCGAAGTACGTGCACGCGTGCAACGTATTGTCCGCTCAAACTTTCAGAACTTCAATTCGAGCATCCAATCGAGGTGTATAAGACCTTTTATGGCATGCTGTTATCGAGAGCTACACAATGACATGGGATAAGAGATTGTACGAAGTCGAGAAGATGGAACCATGCCCAGGTCTTCAAGCTTTAAATTCTATCTGGTGTGTTATCTTGTGTAGTTGTCACTCGGGATTGGAGCTATTCGTTCTTGTAGGACACTTCTGTGTAGAATATATGTTGAGACAGCGCGATGGGGGATCGAGGTGGCAAAATGATAATTTTTCCCCTCACCGGGGTTATTTTCGGTTCTAGCAGTCGTTGCTCAGGGTTATCTCTAAGATTGGGCTACTGCAAGTGTTAAACATCCTCAGGGTTATCTCTGAGGTGTGTCTGACCTCCCGGGGTTGTCTTTGGGTTTTGGGACTGAGTGCTTTGGGGATATCACCGAGGTTGAAGCTGATTACTGGGGTTTAAAACAAGCATTTCTGGGGTTATATCCGGAACTGCAACTGGACTCCTCGGGGTTATCTTTGAGGTTGGGTCTGAAACTCCCGAGATTAGAACTGATTATCTCGGGATTGTCTCCGACATGGCAAACGTCTCTGGTGTTATCTCTGGAACTGGAATTGTATTCATCGGGATTGTCTCTGAGGTTAAAACTGAGTATCCCGGGGTTGTCTCCGGGACTGGAACTGAATATCTCGGGGTTGTCTCTAACATAGAAAATTGAGTATCCCGGGATTGTCTCCGGGGACTTTGCTGATTTGACTTCTAGGGTTATCTCTGGAAGACGATTTTGCCCTCCTGCAAGGTTAGTAATAGGAATGCAAAATTTCAGGTGTCTACAGATGCCCTTCTTTATCATATTCATGCAGTGTAATGGCATGGAGAGGATAAAGAAAACTAGACACTTGAAATGTGACAAGATATTCATGATGCAATGTACTGCAGCATGATGCAAATGTATGATGTATGTGGTTTGTAGGACCGTTTTCCAATGGGACGTGATGAACATTTACTCCCATAACTTGTGATGGGGACTGGAGTTATCACAAATATCCCTGATGAACTGCTTGGATGTGTGCTCCAAAGTTCTCAGAAACTTCCAGGATGTTGACATTGGGGTTGTCACTAAAGTCCTTAATCCTTGGTACAGACTTCTCATTGAGGATGTACCTCTCATGTACGAGAGACCTGTGGGGATCTATTCTGTCTGTTGAAGATGTGTATAACATTTCCATCATCGGTCCTCCTCGATGAGGATGTTCTTCCCTGGTTTGTATCACCAGGTCTTTCCAGTGTTCTGTTGGAGTTACTGCTAACAGTTTGTGTTTGTCAGGGTTGCCTGACCCTCGCTGAAATGTAAATCAACAGATGAAATCCCTACTGGGGATAACGTCAAGGCTGCTTGACCTTCGTTGACGTGTGCATTAATGACTGAAATTATTGGATAACTTTCGATTCTTCGATGGATTTACTTGCCATCGACTGAGTGTTGTCAAGGTTGCTTGACCTTCATCGATATGTGCATCAACGAATAAATTTTATGAAGTTCTAGCTGGGGAGAAGTGTTTTGGAGTTACGACCCCAAACTGATGGCATCGGACCTTCACGAGGTATTGTCGAATGTAGTTTGTAACAGTTGTGATCATTGGTATAGTAAGCATGTGTCTGGGCGAGTACCAATGTGACATGTAGACTTGTAGTTTGGTCTATGAAAACCAAGATTTCAGGCTTTTCCGCTCAATCACGTAGCATTCTTTTTCTTGATTTGGTTTTTTTAGCTTGCGAGATCTCCTTTGCAACTCAAACTGGACTGAGCCAGAGGGGTGGACCCCACCCAAGGGAGCCACAGGTACACCTGCGGCCAACCATGGGTGGTTTTAAGCTGCCTGTTCCTTTCATAAGTCATTTTCAAACTGCGCCACACAGAGAATCCGAGAGCTCTTCTTCAAATCTGCTGAGTTCGGGCGTCTTTCTGCAAAATCTATCACCGTACAAGTGTTTTACACTGTCCTGGTAACGTATGCATGTCTTCTTTTCCAGTTTCTATCTGTTGGAAAATGACTTATCATATGAAATGCGTCTAAACACATAGTAGTGAATATGCATGCTCATATATCTTGATAAAAAATATTCAACATAGTAAATGTTAGTATTAAACCATGCTGAACACAATGATGTGAAAAAATTTAACTTTTGAAACAATCAAATTGGTAACCTTTTCTGTTATTTCTTATCCTATTTGTGGACAAATGAGCAAAGATAAGAAAACAAAGTAATCCTAGTAATTAGGCTACCCTTACGGATTATGACTTGGACATGTTCATGCATTATTAGATGTTTATGACTATGGGTAGGTGTGCTACTGAATGGCCACCTAGTCATGCCTATGTACATATGGATAGTCATGTTTACAAAGGAGACTCTGGCAAAATTTTCCAAAAGTCTAGGCATTGGGTAGACATGTATTTTTAACTCTACTGTAGGTGTATGTTAAAGTAATGCATGCATGCATGTAGTCATAAAATGCATTTAAAAAGCTCCAGGTTAGAATTTGCCACTCCCTTTCTGAGGTGATTTGGAGACTTGTGTCCAGATATATATGGATTCGGATCAGCTGAGTAGTTCTCGCAGGACCACTTCAGGTGTACGGAGGAGGGCTTCTGAAGTGCCTCGACCCCGTTCAGTTAGACAGCCTCGTCGTCTGGCGAAGGTGGTGATCTGTCCTATCTGGGTTGATGTAACGGATGTTGAGGACGAGGAGAAGGATGTTCTAGTTGCGGCTCCTGCTTCTATAGCTCAGGTTCCCCATAGGGGTCTTCCAGGCATTCATGTGGCTATTTCAGATCTTCTGGGTGATTTGAGTCACCACCCCTCAGTTTACTTGCATGCAAAAGAGGTAAAAGCTGGGTTTGATCTTCCTTTTTCCTATTGACGAGGAGCAAGGATTTTGACATTGATTTGCATTTGATGTAAGTTCCTGGCTTTACACAGCCTCGAGGGAACTGGTTCAGTATACACTCCCTGTATCAGGCTCTGCATCCAGATTACCGAGGTATTGTGCATGGTTGGGGCTTTGGGGCGTTCTTTTCCATTCTTCTATGTCATTGTCCCTGGGGTTACCTCAGGGTGTTGTTTGAGCACTGGTTTCACCAGACTCAGTCTCTCTATTTATTGGATTGTGAGGTGATGATGACGCCGATGGAGTGGCAGTTTATCACTGATACGGAGTTTGGAGGGGCGCCAGTGCCATGTACGGGGAACATTACCCCGACTGCCGTCAGATTCTTGCTAGGAGTTCCGGCTAAGTCGCTCAAAGGCAAGACCATTCGTACAGGTCTTTTGAGCGTAGATGCTATAAGTGGGCTGTTGAGTGAGCCCATACCCGCTAATGTGAGAGTCAGTGATCGCATTCTTCGGTGATTGTTTTTGGTTATTATCAGGGGTTGTTTCATAGTAGATAACTCTTCCATGGTGTCATTCGCTTTGATCAGCGCCACTCGGGAGGTGGACTGTATTGAAGAGTATGATTGGGGCTCCAACACCTTTACCTATTTCCTCATGGGAATGTGCATGTGTTCGCAGGGCTTGATAGAGGCTTGGCTAGAATTTTACCCATTTTTACTGGTGAGTATTTCTCTTTTAATTTCCTATGTACAGTTTAAGAGTGTTCACTGACAGCAGATGTTTGCCTTGGTGTTGGCAATTTTGGGCATATGAGAGGCTTCCATGTTTGTGTCCTGTGAGTGTGTTAGGTTTGGAGACCTAACCATGAGGACGGCGATGGCATCACTCTATATTGGTGGAGGTTCCTGTAGCTGAGGGTTTCACCCATTATCGCTTACAGTTGGAGTTGTTGACAGCTGATGTCATCACTTGGGTTCCCTATTCTGGGGAACACTTGACCATTATATTTGAGGATGGATTCCCGACTGGTGTCGAGCACGTGATATCCACCCATAGGATTCCTCTCTTCACAGATGGAGGATGGGAGCTCTATTTAGGAGATCGTACTATTAGGAGCACTACAGGAGAGATTCGTGTACCGATCTTGCCTCCTCCCAGGCGTTCTTGGCCGGTGTCGCAGTCACCCGTCAGTGATATCCCGTTAATGGGTGTTGACGGCTACACTTTGTCAGAGGGTTCATTTACTCATGAGGCATTATACCGCTGGTGGTCCCCTCGTACCATCGGAGCCCAGACCCGCGCCACTCAATTCATGGGGGATATAGTTCCTAGATCCATGATGATGATGGATTGGATGACTTGTGTCTGAGATTTAACTTATTTGACACAGATTGACAGTTTGACCCGGCAGTTGGACTGGGCACATTTTTTCATCCAGCATTTGGGTAGAGATCCTTCAGAGGCGGATACTTTTGATCCTTCCAGCTCGGGGGCTGGCCCTTCAAATGACCCATATGGCTTTACCGGTGTAGATCCTCCCTTGTATAAGCCTGACATCCCCATTGACGGAGATCCAGTGACTCAGGAGGAGTTACATCAGGTGGAAAGGATTGATGATATAGATATTGACACCATTGTCTTCTTCTGATGTGTATTCTCGTTATATCCTTTGATAGGCCTCTGTTAGATACTGGGTGGTTGTGCCCCATTCTCGCTATATCTTTTGATAGGCCTCTGTTAGTCATTGGGTGTATGTGCCCCATTTTCCTGTATTTTTAACTGTACAGAGATGATGTATTAGATGTTGATGTACTTAGGAATGTATATATTGTTATTCCCTACATCATATTGCCATCTATTTTTTATCATGCATGTATCATGTTATGCATATGTATGTATATCCAGAGATATTCAGCATTGACCCCTGGATGATCTTATGATATGGCCCACACAGATGTCTTCTTCGACAGTCAGCCGTATTGATCATACCCCACCAGTATTGGTAGTATCCTGTCTGAGATCTTGGTATGATAATAGGTCACCTCCAGATAAGGTGACTATAGATCAGCTATTACAGCATTCTTTACCCTCCTGATCTTTCAGGTTCCCTCGGGCTTTATAGATGGCATGCTAGAGCATTGGGTACCGAAGAGGTAGGTTTTTCGATTTGAGACCCAAGAGGTGACTCTAACATTAGAGGAGTATGAGCGATTGACTGCTTTACCCTTAGACAGACCTTGCACTTGGATGGCTATTAGTGATATGAGATGGTAGTTCATGACCCTCATCGGGTTGCAGCGTAGAGTAGTACATGATGAGATTACATCCAGCATTTCCTGATAGACAGATTTAGCTTATTGGATAGCTACGCTCGGCATTCTGGGGATTTCACCACGCTAGAGGATCAATGGCATGTGGCTAGAGTAGATGTACTCGTGATGTGTGTAGTGGCGTATGTATACATGCCACGGTATATGGATGAGCTGGACATCTGTGTTATCATGGCAGTGAGAGCTCTCAGGGAGGGTCAAACCATTGTGTCGATGATTGTGGTAGAGACACTGAGATCAGCCACGTTTTGACACACCTACCCTTTAGGGGTGTATATAGGCAGCTCGATCTTGTTGTATGTGTGGTTTATGTCACACTTTAGACCGATTGACACCTTTCGTCGGCATGGGTATTTCTTTTCCCATGAGATAGCCATATCTTACTTCTTTCAGCCAGCAGAGTGTATAGACGCTATATCCTGGTCGGTGTTCTTGGCAGGGATTGGGGATCCATTTGGCATTCTGCCGTGTACAGGGCTGAGTTCACCCTATAGCTTTATTACTTATGCTCCTGACATGGATTATGTCCCTCTGGCTGGTTTGAGGGGCATAACTACCTACCACCCACTGGCTGTGATGTCATAGTTTGACCAGTTCTAAGACTTCCATCCTTTTGAGGGGGCATTAGGTCAGTGTATGGCTTCTCGCCATTTATCAGCAGAGGACAGATTCCGGGTGTATGCCTATTGGGATCAGCATGAGAGAGCTAATTTTTTTGTTAGCCATCAGGGCTATTCGTCAGAGTATTCTACGTGGATGGGGATAGAGACTTCATTGGCTGCGATAGTATCCACAGTGCCGGGGATTGAGTATGTCAGTGAGGAGCCCACGGAGGCTGTTGATTTCCCCACCGAGGAGGAGGAGCTGTTTGCTAGTTCGACAGCAGCTCTTGTTGACTCTCTCAGTACTTTTGCAGCTGTGACTCCCCCTTCAGAGTATTTAGTGCAGAGTTTGCATTTGATGACTTTTGAGAGAGATCAGGCTAGGGCATTGATGTTGACATCTCTTGATGGCAGAGATGCCGCTCTATTAGGCAGAGATGATGCCTTAGCTCGTATAGATACCGCTATGATTGAGCGATATGAGGCCAGATCAGCCAGAGATGCAGTGATAGTTGAGCGGGAAAACACTTTATCTGCCCAGGATGTAGCCGTTATAGATAGTACCACAGTAAGGTCCCTTACAACTGGCATTATTGCAGAGATGAGCACGTATATTGATGAGCACAGTGTCACTATGCAGATGGCTGTAGATCTGTTAGCTCGCATAGAGACCCTTGTACAGTAGATCACACCGTTACCTCCTTCTTCTGAGAGGGATGCCATGTTGGACTTGATAGCTCGCATATACATTGACTTGTAGATGGGCTTGTATTTTCCTGCATAGACTATCATGTAAAGTTCATATTGTATATATCAAGCAGCATTATAATAGCAGGAAAACATATTTTGATCACTTCTCTTTTAGTTATGCCTTGTTGCTTGCTTGATATTTGCATGTTTCTCCAGGTCTTGTGATCTTGATGTATTCTGAACTCCTCCTTGATGGATGGACAATGACATGTCTTAGGATCTTTCAGAATGGATCGTTGATCTGTGTGTATTTCCTACCATCTTTGGTGTCTTGGGACTGGTTTCTGTATATAGATGTGGAGAGGAGTCTGGCTTTCCTCTCTGAGGTTGACCGCACTACAGATGGTCGCCAGTACTCATTTGTATGGGGGAACCCAGTTAGTTCCATCTCTTATGGATTGGTGTTTCTCTTTGAGGAATCAACCGCAGCTTAAATGGTCACCGATTCTCCCGTTTACATGGGGAGGTCAGGTAGTTCCATCCCTTTGGTCTGAAGCCGATAAAATGTGGTGGATTGAAAGATGATCCCAGTACCGCTAACAAGTTTTTTTATGTTTTGGTAGAGGGTGAGACCGAACCATGAATGGCTGCCTACGTACTCCTATTGAAGAGGAGATCAGGTATGCGTAGTTCAAACCTAGTGTAAGAGGTCCAACATTGTATGTAGAAAGGGGTGTAGAGATGTGTTTGTTTTTAGAGAGGGGTGTAGAAATGTTTTTTATTATTTTTGTTTTATTGCGACCGGACCATATAAAATATGGCTGCCTACGTACTCCCGTATATTGGGAAGATCAGGTCAACGTAGTTCACCTCATGTTCAGGACGGTTTGTAGCCAATGAAAAGTTTGATCCCATGTTCAGGACAAACTGCGTGGGATAAAGTTTGATCCTATGTACAGGAAAAACTACAGGTGTGAAAAGTTTTAATCCTTGATGGGAAAAAATTGCGGGTGTGAAAAGTTTTGAAGGCAAAGTTGTGTGAAGGATCTACTGATCCGGAAGTAGGCTACTGGTTGGAAAAGTGTGTTTATCCCTGATGGGACAGATGAGTATGAAGAAAGGTTGTAGGTAGTGAAGGGTTAGAAAACCTAAAATAACTGGGGATCTGGTGATCCAAAACCAGGATGTTTGTTCGATGGTAACCTCAGACATAGTACCATTTCACGGTGTCCGAGTTGATGAGTTGTGGAAATTCATCGCCATCCATTTCCTACAATCTGAGAGCACCTCCTGTCAATACCTCCTTGACAACAAACGGGCCTTCTCAGTTTGGGGCAAATTTTCCCTTGGATTGATCTTGGTTGTCAATGATCTTCTTCAAAACCAAGTCATGTTGTTTGAACTGCCATTGTCAGACTATTCTGTTGTAGGATTTGGCAATCCTCTGTTGGTAAAACTGACCATGGAAAATAGCATCACTTCGCCTTTCATCTATTAGAGACAATTGGTGATACCTGTCTTGAAACCATTGGTCTTCATCCAGGTGAGAGTCTATCAACACTCTGAGGGATTCCATTTCCACCTCTATGGGGAGTACTGCTTCCATCCCATAGGCTAATGAGTAGGGGGTTACCCCAGTGGAAGTGCACAGTGATGTTCTGTAGTCTAACACAGTCAGGGACAATAAGTCAGGCAATCCTTTATGGTTGGCAGACATCTTTTACATGATCTTCTTGATGTTTTTGTTAGCTCCTTCAACAGCACCATTCATCTTTGGATGGTAGATGACGGAGTTGAGATGTTTGATGTGGAATTTACTACACAACTCCTCCATCATTTTGTTGTTGAGGTTCTTGGCATTGTCTGATATAATTACCTCTGGTTGTCTATATCGACAAATGACATTGTTTCTGATGAAATAAATGATGACTTCTTTGGTAACCTTGGGGAAGGAGGCTACATCTACCCACTTAGTGAAGTAGTCGATCATGGTGAAGATAAATCAATGCCCATTACTGGCTTTGGGGTCGATGGGCCTGATCACGTCCATTCCCCACATTGAGAAGGGCAAGGGCTAACTCATATTGTGGAGTTCCCGTGGAGAGGCGTGGATATCATTTCCATGAATTTGACATTGATAGCATCTCTTGACGTGATCATCACAGTCAGCCTTGAGAGAGAGCTAGTAATGCCCTGTGTTGAGGATATTTTTAACAAGTAAAGGGCCGCTCATGTGTGGGTCACATACTCCACCATGGATTTCATCCATGAGCCTCTGAGCTTGGTCCTTGTCCAGACATCTGAGGAGATCTAATCATGCATCTCTTTTGTATAATGCATCTCCGCTCAAGTAGAATTTCATAGCCAGTCGATGGATCTGCCTTCTATCAGTCGGGCTCGCCTCAACGGGTGTAGATCCATCTTGTAAGTACTCCTTGATATGCTGATACCAAGGGTGTTAGATGGGAGGTAGCTCATCCGATACTTCTCCAACATAGTTCTCATAGGCTGGAGCCTTTTGTTGGGCAAATGTAATGGTTGGCATGTTTTCCTTGTCAGGTATATTGATCGAGGAGGCCAAGGTTGCTAGTGCATCCGCAAAGTCATTCCTATTCTGAGGAATGTGGAGGATGGATATTTCTTCAAACTCCGAAGCCATCTGTAGAACCTGTCGATGGTAAGGCAGCAAGTGTAGACCTTTGGTGTGTAGATTCCTGTGGTTTGTCTGATTACCAACTCGGAATCTCCAAAGATAGTTAACTGTCTGATGCCCATTGATTGAGCAAGTTTTAGCCCAATGATACAACCTTTATACTCAGTTGTGTTGTTAGTGTTGCCAAACTACAATTTGACGGCGATAGGATACTGATCCCCCATAACGGATACCAGAACTGCCCCAGTTCTAGAACCTTCCATGTTTACAGCTCCATCAAAATACATCTTCCATGTTTGGTGTGCATCGTACTGATGCTGTTGCTGAACTGTCATTATCCCTTCATCGGGGAACTATGTTTCCAAAGGTTTAAAATCCCCTAAAGGTGCGGTGGCCAGTTGATCCGCAATTCCTTGACCTTTAATGGACTTTTACGTCACGTAGACGATGTCAAATTGTTGTAGGATCAACTGCCATCTAGACAGTCGACAATTTAACATGAGTTTACTGAACACGTACTTGAGAGGATCCACACGGTACTTGAGAGGATCCACACGGGACATGAGATGGGTTGTGTGACCATGGAGGTAATGCCATAACCTCATGGAAGCCCATGTTAAAGCACAATAAGTTTTCTCAATCAGAGTGTATTTGTGTTCACTGCTGCTGAATCTTTTGTTGACGTAGTAGATAGCTCGCTCTTGGCCTCTATCGTCTTTCTGTTCCAGCATGCAGCCCATTGTATTGTCATTAATGGACAGGTACATGAACAGGGGAACATCATCCCTGGGAGGTACCAAAATAGGAGCTTTGACTAGCCGCTCTTTAATTGTAAGGAAGGCCTTTTGGCACTCATCATTCCATTTCATAAAGGAGTTCTTCCTTAACAACTTGAAAATAGGCTCACAGGTTGCTGTGAGTTGGGAGATGAATCTGCTGGTGAAGTTGATTCTTCCCAAAAATCCCCGTATTTTCTTCTCTGTCTGAGGAATGGGCATTTCCGTGATGGCCTGGATTTTGGTGGGATCCAGCTAAATCCCCGTGTGGCTAACTAGGAATCCTAGCAACTTGTCTGATTTAACGCCAAAGGTGCACTTGGTGGGATTCAACTTTGAGTTGTACGTATGCAACCTGTTGAAGAGCTTTCTGAGATGGTCTAAGTGGTCTTTCTCCCTTCGGGACTTGACAATGATGTCATCCACGTAGATCTCTATCTCCTTGATCATTAAATCGTGGAAAAGAACCTTCATGGCTTGCTGGTAGGTAGCTCCAGCATTGATGAGGCCGAATGACAATCGTCTGTAGCAAAAGGTTCCCCAAGTAGTGATGAATGTAGTTTTCTCACGATCCTTTTCAGCAACCATGATTTGATGGTACCCCGCGAAGCAATCAGCAAAGGAGTACATGACGTATTGAGCAGTATTGTCAATGAGAATGTGGATAAATGGCACGGGAAAGCTATCTTTTAGACAAACTTTGTTTAGATCCCGGTAATCCACGTAAACTCGCGCATGTCCTCCTGGTTTAGGAACGGGGACTATGTTGGATAGCCATTCAGGGTAGGTGGACACGATGGTGATGCCTGCTTGAAATTGTTCCACAATTTCTTCTTTAACTTTTAAACTTCACTCCGGTTTCAATCACCTGAGCTTCTACCTGACTTGCTTGAATCCCTCTTTAATTGGAATGCAATGAAAGACTATGTTAGTGGACAAAGCCACCATGTCTTCATGAGACAATGCAAACACATCCTGGAATTGGGTTAATAGTGTAACCATGTCATTCCCTTGGTTTGAAGTAAGGTCCATACCAATCTGGATTAGTTTAGGGCTTTCTAAGGTTTCGAGATTTAATGAGGTGGTTTGATCAAGGTTTGGTTTGGGTTTGTCTTTGACCCATTCTTTGATCTCCTGAGGTATCTCAATGTCCTCTTGTATTTTCATCAAGTCTGAGTCCAACTTTTCATCAAAGTTACATTCTTTGTGGAGAAAAGGCACCTTATCAGCAAGCACATGCACATCTAACTTTAGAGTCCTGAAACAAAATGCTTTCACTTACTATATATGAAACTGTTCAATCATACAAAGTGTTTGCATGTAATGACAAAACAACTACTAATATTGTACAGAAAATAAGCAGTTATTATTATCTAGAGGGCAGAGGAAGTTTCTACCCTTTTTACCCTCGTCGGCAAATGCAAGGAGTGCTGCTCCAATTACCAAGGGTGAAGTCCTGGTGGACGGCTGCGATGAAGGGGCTGCTGTCATCCTCCTTCTCCCGAATAATGACCATGATATCTGGGCAATCATCGTCTGAGGTGTTTCTGTTTGTACTGTCCGTATGGACGGTGATGCATATATTTGATAAGCGCCTGGCAATGTCCTGCTTGCGCATCCGGTCCTTTTCCTCCGCCTCTGGATCTGGTATCAAGACCTCTTTTCCTTTGACCGATATCGGCTTAGGAAATAACATAGTCATCACATGCGCAGGAACCTTTACTGAAGTCTGTATAGATTCAGCTCCTGTAGGTGCAGGCAATCGTCATATGGCTGAAGATGAAGGAACCTGTTTATGTTTGTGAGGATTCATGTGACTGGAGCTAGCAGAATAGCCTAGTCCAGCTGTCCCTATTTGACTGGGAATTTGAATTGGTCGCTTGATACCATGATGATCTTTGCCCAACCCTTGTCCTGGTTGATAACCCAAAGATAACATTTCTTGGCTGGCTAACATTACTTCGGCGGAAACTCTAGGTGTCAGAGGTGGTGCCCCAATAGAATTATAGTGAGTGTTGCTCACCTCCAGGGCATGGAAGCTGACAGGCTCAACTTCTGAATTAAAACTGATGAGCGATATGTCACCTTCTTTAGGACATTCTGGCTCAGCATTAACAGTGACTAGACTGTTATTAATGATGTATTTAAGTTGTTGATGAAGGGTGGACGGGACGGCTCCAGCCATATGAATCCACGGTCTTCCCAAAATCAAGTTGTATCCTGTATCTATTTTGAGCACATGAAAGGATATGTAGACTGTATGTGGATCGATCTCCACAGGTAGTTCAATCTCTCCGACAGAATTTCGTCGGGATCCGTCGAAAGCTTTAATAATTGTATGGCTTCTTCGGATTTTGTTGAGATTAATATTCATCTTCTCTAAGGTAGCATAAGGGCAGATATTCAAGGAGGAAACTCCATCTATCAATACTCCTGCGACCACGTATCCGGAGGACATAACTGCCATATGCAACGGCTTGCAATGACCTGTCCCATCGGGAGGTATGTCATCATCAGTGAAAGATATCACATTGTTGTTAAGAATGTGATCAACCAGGTGATGGAACTTTTCGACATCCACTGATTTTGGTAAATGCGCTTCTTCCAAAACTCTTAGTAATACCTTTAGATGATCCTCTGAGGAGAATACCAAATCCAGTATGGAAACCTATTGTGGAGCTTCTTTCAAGATTAAAACCACCTTGGCTTTATTATGTCCCATTGTACGGAGGAATTGTTCAACCTTCTCCATGGGAACTTTCCCTTTTGATTTGATGGCGGGCTTTATCACCCGTTGGGGAAAATACAGCGGATTCTCTTTCGACACTATAGCAGTTGTGTGGGATGTGGATCCTTCAACCTCTCCATAATTCCATGGAACTTTCTGTAGGCTGACAACAGGATATTGTGGTCTGAATGGTAAGATGATTGGCTCTAGTGCAGCCACTTTCAAAGGAATCTCAATACCCTTGAGCTGAATAGGTTGAATTGTATATGAGGGGGTAGCTAAATCTATCTCAAAAGATATAACTGCTATGACTTCCTTCCACTTTGTAGGAAACGCGTCCCCACTCTCTAGTACTACAACATCATCGTCTGCCATTTGCAGGACACCGCTGTCAATTAAATTCTGATTAAGGTGGCAGAGTGCCCAGCATTCTTCAGTGCTGTGACCGCGAGAGTGGGAGTGATATTGACATACTCCATTAGAATTGAACCGCCTTGAATGAGGGTTGATTGGAGGTAACAGAGCTATGATTCTTTCTTTATTGATCAGCATCTGAAATATCTCTTCCATCGGTTGGCCTAGGTATGTAAACTCCCTTTCGTTGGCAAAATCCTGACGGGCTTTGGCATTTGCTCTATTTGCAATTTTTTTCTCCAACAATTCACCTTCTGATGTCGATGATGGAGTAATTGTAACAAGAGGAAGGAGGCTAGCATGCTCCTGACTAAATAATTGGCGTGTGACTTGGTTCTGATGGACCACCAGTTCTACCAATTGGTCAACTTGCTCACAGAGAGTCTTCATTTTCTGTTCCATTATAAACTAGAACTGTGCAAAATCCCATTTGTCAGCATTACCCTAGCTGGTCTGGGAGGATCCACCACTGTAATGGGAAGTCTGACCATTACTCCAATTAATCATGTTAACCTCCTCTTCTTTGTGTTAAGGAAGAGGGTTATCTTGCACATGGGGTTGGTTGAGTTTAGTCACCATGATCTCACCATTATCAATCAAATCTTGGATCTTATGTTTCAAGGCCCAGCAATCTTGAGTATCATGACCTGGAGCTCCAGTATGATAAGCACATTTTCGGCTAGCATTAAAACCCTTCCCATTCGGATTAGCTGGTGGAAGAAGATGAGTAATTTTCTTTTGAGTTGTCAGAAGATTGAGAATGCTCTCGAGTGAGTCCCCTAAGGGTGTGAACACTCGAGTGCGTCTGACTTCTCCACTCTTTGGCAATGGAGAGTTTGAAGACTACGTTTGAAAGGGGGAGTAATTTATCCTCTGGATAGGCATGTTCTGATTGCCTTTTTAACCTTGTAGTACCAAGGAAACATCCTCCTCTTTCTTCTTATAGACCCTTCTGGGATTTTTTCCATAATTTTCGAATTTGATGTACTCAGTAACAGCTTTCAGAGCGGCTAGGTCTTGAATCTTTCCTGATTTTAAACCTATCTCTGCCATTTCCCCATGTTTGATCATTTCATAGAATGGCTTGCCTATGCCAGCTAAAACTCTCTCATAGAAAGGAGCTTCTTGTATGTCTATGAAGGTCTTCACCATCTCAGCCTCAGTCATAGAAGGAACAACTTGAGCCACAAGGCGCCTCCACCTTTGAGCATACTCTCTAAAAGATTCATTTGTTTGTTTCCTGATTTTAGTAATTTAGTACCGGTCAGGAGCCATCTGAGTTTGGAAACTATACTGGCTGAGAAAAGCATGTGCTAGTTCTTCCCAACTATGAATCTTGGAGTTGTCCAATCTGGTATACCATGATCTAGCTTCACCAGTTAGACTCTTTTGAAACAGTTGTATTCTAAGCATTTCAACCTCGGCATAAGATCCGAGTTCTCCAATGAAGACTTTCAAATGTGTGTAAGGATCCCCCAACCCGTCATACTTTTTAAAGTCGGGAGTCTTGAATTTCTCTGGATAATGCACACCAGGGGATATACAAAGGTCTGTATATGAAACACTCCCATGTGCTCCAATCCCTTTGATAGACCGAATGGTCTCTTCCAACTGCAAGACTTTTTTCTTGATATCACCGGTGTCTAGATCTTCTTTGAGATGGGTGGTATCAGGTGTTTTGTCTGTTTTATTCAACCGAAATTCAGGTACAGAAATTTCTTTGTTCGGTCCCTAAGTTCCTCCATGTGCAGAGGATTATGTATGTATGGGTATTTGTGAACCCTGAGTAGACTGATGTAGTTCTTTCAACAGAATAGCCAACTCTGTAATTTGGTGGCTTAATCCTTCAAACTCCTCATGGGAGACATGAGTAGGATTAGACTGGCCAGATGAAGTCATGCTTGGCTATAGGCTTGTTGCCTTTTTGGACTTTGATCGGATCCAATTGTTTTCCTACAAAAAGACTTATGTAGTTTAGTCTTAGGGAATGTTGAAATGTTTACATGCTATGTGATGTATCCGTTTTAGGAGTATTATCCTACAAAACGGATGTTAGCTATTTGTATGACAAGATAGCATGTCAGGTTTTGATATAAAATGGAATATATGTGCACATGTTTCTTCATATTTTCCATTACATTGAGTTTGACATGGAAATGAAATTACAAGTAATTAATTTTACAAGTAATTGAAATGGAAAGTATGAAGAGACTTTCCTCCACGTTTGGTTTATCAGAGGCTGACCTATCTTAGGCTACTCTCGCGACTTTTTGGCATGAAGGTTCCCAGATCATCGCAATCTATTTGACGGGAAGTTAATCCGGTCTTTCAACTAGAGCGAATCTGGGTAGTGCCTTTCCTGGGACTCGTTGGAATTAGTCTCTCTACGAGTCCAGTAAACAAACATCGATAGGATAGCCTCCTGGTGGAGGAACCACACAACATACATTCACATGCAACGTGTCTCACCATTTATGAAAATGATGACTTGTGTGAAGCACTAATATCACAAGCAGATATAGTGCGAAGCACTAAGTGCAATAAGTAAATGCAGTCATACACATTCATTCAAATGTAAATGCAACATTCACACACAAGCATATAACAGTTTTGAAAAGTTTGTAGTAGCGGCTTAAGCCCTCTTACTGGATGTCCCCAGCAGAGTCGCCACCTACCGACATCGGGATTTTTATTTGTCCCTTTTCTGTTCTTGTCTTTTGGTGTTCTCATGTTAGGTGAGATTTGTTTGAAAAAATAAGTTGTTAAAAGGTCCTACATGTATATGTCGACGATTGGACTGTAAAAGTTTCCAGTTGGCATTTTTAAATGGTTGCACCAACTCAACCGAGAAAAGGTTTGCACATTGACCTAGTGATGTGACACTATTTAACTGGTCTGTGAAACCGAGAGTCGTTAAGGTCCGGGGGTTTGATTATGCGGAGGGGAGGTGTTAGGCACCCCCCCGACATCCGTGTTACCACGGTGACCGCCACTTTTCAATTTAAACTGTTATATAAATGTGTGTGTGTGTGGGTCAATGTGAAATTATCTGAAAGTAGTGTTATGCCTCGTTTGCACCTATATACAAAGAGTTTGAATTTTGTATAAAAGTTCAATTTTAACAAGATATAGCAATGACGTTTTGTAAAAGAGATTTTTCAAACCCTTGTGCTCAATAGTAATTAAGGCCTTTGATACTTCCATTTTGTTATGTGTTTGGCTTAGTTGCTTTTATTTTCGAGATGCGAAGCATCTTCAAGAAAATAAGATAAAAAAGCAGTGTCGAACTCCATGCGGGCATGAGAGCCGTCTTTAGGAAATTTAAACACCGTGAATAATTTACAAACTATGTATGGCCAAAAATGTCCATCACGAGAACCGAATCTAGATTCAGGAGACTGAATCTGTGATCACATGATTCCTAGGCTCACATGATGATGCAGTTTATATGAAAGTTGTAAACAGTTATATATATAAAAGCTATATATATATATATATATATATATATATATATATATATATATATA
This sequence comes from Panax notoginseng, assembly GCA_016801055.1. Classification (NCBI taxonomy): domain Eukaryota; kingdom Viridiplantae; phylum Streptophyta; class Magnoliopsida; order Apiales; family Araliaceae; genus Panax; species Panax notoginseng. The sequence continues at coordinate 144,271,677 of CM029022.1, read as the reverse complement.
TATATATATATATATACAGACAATCAACAACCACGAAGTACCTCCATGGGGGATTGAAAAAAATATAAATAAAGCAGTAAAAACCAATCAATCGCCATGAAGTAAACTCCTGGCGGGACTAAATATAACAAAAGCAGTAAAAGGCCACGAAGTGAACTCCAGGCCTGACAAAAATGTAAATATATATATATATATATATATATATATATATATATATATATATATATATATATATATAAGCAGTAAACGCACCGGATGTTATATCCAAGCTCAATCAAACAGAGTTTGATGCTAATAATATATATATAAGTATATATATATATATATATATATATATATATATATATATATATATATATATATATATATATATATAAAAAGTATTAAACGCTACGGATATGAATCCAGGCTCATCGAACAGAGTTCGACAACAGTATATATATATATATATATATATATATATATATATATATATATATATATATATATATATATATATATATATATAAGTAATAAACGCTTCGGATGTAAATACAGACTCGTCGAACAGAGTTCGACAACAGTTTATATATAAGCATATATATAAAAGCAATAAACGCTTCGGATGTAAATTCAAGCTCAGTCGAGGCATAACTCGATAATGTTAGTATATATATATATATATATATATATATATATATATATATATATATATATATATATATATATATAAAAGAAATGAAAAGCCACGGACCGAAGTCCGGGCACACGCACACAACACGACTCTCAACCTGAATAATAATGTGTGCAAGAAGTGTAGAAAAGGCTTTAAATGATGTAAGAAGGCTTACAGTGGACTACCAAAGAAGACTTCAATAGCTTTAAATGGAAGAACACTCGGTTCCCACCGGTAAAAAGTAGCCAAATATAAGCTCACAAGTGTTTGAAATGAGAAAGCACTCAATTTATAGTGTGTACAGAGCAAATTAGACTGGGCTTTCTCGCCTTTTTTCTTTTTAAAATGGCTGCCCCAAGCCCTCTATTTATAGAGGGGGAGCCATAGGTGTACCTGCGGTAGCCGTATATGCACCTGCGGCTGCCCGGGGTGCCCCGGGCTCCTCGGCTCGGGCCGTCTCGAAGTACGTGCATGCGTGTAACGTGTTGTCCGCTCACACTTTTAGAACTTTTATTCGGGCATCCGATCGAGGTGTATAAGACCTTTTACTGCATGTTGGTGTCGAGAGCTACACAATGACATGGGATAAGAGGTTGTACGAAGTCGGGAAGATGGGACCATGCCCAGGTCTTCAAGCTTCAAATTCTATCCAGTGTGTTGTCTTATGTAGTTGTCACTCGGGATTGGTGCTATTTGTTCTTATAGGACACTTCTTTGTAGAATGTATGTTGATATGTTGTTGATATTATTTTTCCCCTCACCGGGGTTATTTTCGATTCTGGCCTGATTTAGCAGTCGTTGCTCAGGGTTATCTCTGAGATTGGGCTGTTGCAAGTGTTGAATGTCCTCAGGGTTATCTTTGAGGTGTGTCTAACCTCCTGGGGTTGTCTCTGGGTTTTTAGAATGAGTGCCTCGGGGCTATCACCGAGTGTTAAAGCTGATTAATGGGGTTTGAAATAAGTATTTTCGGGGTTATCTCCAGAACTTCAATTGCACTCCTCGGGGTTATCTCCGAGGTTGGGTCTGAAACTCCCAGGGTTGTCTCCGAGGCTGGAACTGAATATCTCGGGGTTGTCTCCGAGATGGCAAACGTCTCTGGTGTCATCTCCGGAACTGGAACTGTATTCCTCGGGATTGTCTTCGAGGTTGAAATTGAGTTTCCCAGGGTTGTCTTCGGGACTGGAACTGAATATCTCGGGGTTGTCTTCAAGATGGAAAACTGAGTATCCCGGGGTTGTCTCTGGGATTGTGTTGATTTGACTTTTAGGGTTATATATGGAAGACAATTTTGCCCTCCTGTAAGGTTAGTAACAGGAATACAAAATTTTGAGTGTCTACTGTAGCTTAGTCCGGTTGTCCCTATCTGACTGGGAACTTAGATTGGGCACTTGATTCCCTGATGATCCTTTCCTAACCCTTGTCCAACTTAAAAACCCAAGGATATCATCTCTTGACTTGTTGACATTACCTTGGCAGAAACTCTGGGTTTCACAAGTGGAGCCCCAATGAGATGATAGTGAGTGTTGCTCACCTCAATAGCTTGGAAGCTGACAGGCTCAACTTCATCATTGAAACTGATAAGTGGTATATCACTTTGAACAGGACATTCTGGCTCGACATTAACAGTGACCAGATTATTGTTGATGATATACTTAAGTTGTTGATGAAAAGTGGATGGGACGGCTCCCGCCATATGAATCCAAGGTCTTCCCGACAGTAAACTGTATCCTGTAGTGATCTTGAGCACTTGGAAGGATATGTAAAATGTATGTGGACCGATTTCCATGGGTAGTTCAATCTCTCCGACAGCATTTCGCCGACATCCATCAAAAGCTTTGATGATTATGTGGCTGCTTCGAATCCTGTTGAGATTGATATTCATTTTTTTCTAATATGGCATAGGGGCAGATGTTTAGGGATGATCCTCCATCTATTAGCACTCCTCCGACTACATATCCGGAAGACATAATCGCTATGTGCAATGGTTTGCAATGACACGTCCCTTCGGGAGGTATGTCATCATCAGTGAAGGATATCACATTGCTATTAAAGATGTGATCAACTAGATGATGGAATTTTTTAACATCCACTGTCTTTAGCAAGTGGGCTTCTTCTAATATTTTCAGTAAAACCTTTCGGTGATCTTCTGAAGAGAAAACCAAGTCCAGAATAGAGATCTTTTATGGAGCTTCTTTCAAGCTTTGAACCACCTTGGCTTCATTGTGTCCCATCTGATGGAGGAATTCTTCAATCTTCTCCTTGGGCACTTTCCCTTTAGATCTGATGATAAGCTTCATCATTCGTTTAGGGAGATATAGTGGATTTTCTTTAGACACTACAGCAGTTGTGTTTGATGTTGATCCTTCAACCTCTCCATAATTCCATGGAACTTTCTTAAGGCTGATGATAGGATACTGTGGCCTGAATGGCAATATAATTGGCTTTGGTGCAGCCACTTTCAAAGGGTTTTTAACTCCTTTGAGCTGAATTGGTTTAATTATAAATGGTGCGGCAGCCAAGTCTCCTTCAGAGGATATAACTGCTATAACTTCCATCCATCTTGGAGGAAATGTGTTCCCACTCTCAGATGATACAGCGTCATTGTCTGCCATTTGCAGGTCATCGATGTCAATCATGTTTTAAATTAGATAGCGGAGTGCGCAGCATTCATCAGTGCTGTGACCGCGAGAGTGGGAGTGGTATTGACATACTCTAGTATCATCAAACCTCTTTGAGCGTGGATTGACTGAAGGTAGCAGTGCTGTGATTTTTCCCTCATTGATCAGCATCTGTAATATTTCTTCCATCGGTTGGCCTAAATAGGTGAATTCCCTTTTGTTGGCGAAGTCCCGACGGGCTTTAGCTTTTGGTTTTCTAGCAAGCTTTTCCTCCAATGTTTCACTTTCTGGAGTAAGTGGGGGAGTACTTGTGATAAGAGAAAGGAGGCTAGCATGCTCCTGACTAAACAATTGACGTGTGACTTGGTGTTGATGAATCACCAGTTCTGCCAATTGATTGACTTGTTCGCCAAGAGCCTTCAACTCTCGTTCCATCATGAACTGGAACTCTGAATAATCCTATCTGTCGGCATTATCCTTACTAATTTGGGATGAACCACCCATATATTTGAAGTATTTGGAGCTCTCTCCACTGCCCCAGTTGATCATGTTAACCTCATCTTCCTTGTATTGAGGGAGAGGGTTGTTTTGAACATGTAAATGGTCGGCCTTGGCCACTATGATCTCACCACAATCATTTAAACCATGGATCTTATTCTTAAGGGCCCAACAATCCTGAATGTCATGGCCTGGAGCTCCAACATGGTAAGCACACTTCTTGCTTGTGTTGAAACCTTTTCCACTCGAGTTAGCTGGTGGAAGGAGATGAGTGATTTTCTTCTGATCTGTCAGAAGCTTGAGAATGTTTTCGAGTGAATCCCCTAAGGGTGTGAACACTCTTGTACTTCTGACTTTTCCATTTTTTGGCAAGGGAGGGTTTAAAGATTGTGCTTGAAAAGGGGAATAGTTTCTCCTCTGAATAGGTAAGTTTTGATTACCCTTTTGTCCTTGCAGTATCAAGGAAACATCCTCTTCTTTCTTCTTATGGACCCTCCGGGGGTTGTTCCCATAACTTCCAGATTGTGCTACAGCTTTTAATGCCGCGATGTCTTGAATCTTCCCAGATTTCAATCCCATTTCTGCCATTTCTCTGTGCTTAATCATTTCTGAGAATAGCATTCCTATTCCAGCTAGGACCCTCTCATAAAATGGAGCTTCTTGAATATCTATGAAGGTCATCACCATTTCAGACTCTGTCATGGATGGGATAATTTGAGCAGCCAGACGCCTTCATCTTTGGGCATACTCTCTGAATGAATCATTGACATGTTTCTTGACCTTGGTAATTTGATACAGGTCTGGAGCGATCTGATTTTGAAAGCTATATTGATTGAGGAAAGCATGGTCTAACTCCTTCAAGCTATGAATTTTGGAGTTATCCAATCTAGTGTACCATGCTCTGGCTTCTCCAGTCAAACTCTTCTAAAATAGCTGTATTCTAAGCTTTCCATTCTCGGCATAGGATCCAAGCTCTCCAAATAACACTTTTAAGTGGGTATAAGGATCTCCCGATCCATAATATTTCTCAAAATCAGGAGTTTTAAATTTTTCCGGATTATGAACCCCGGGGAAGATGTAGAGGTCTGAATATGAAACACTTCCGTGTGTTCCAATCCATTTGATGGACGGAATGGTCTCTTCCATTTGTAGAACCTTCTTTTGAATATCACTGGTGTCTTGATCTTCTTTAAGATAGGTGATTTCAGGAGCTTTGTTGGTCTTATCAGACTGAGACTCAAGTGCTGGAACTTCTTTGTCCAGACCCTGGATTCCACCATGTGCAGAGGGTTCTGTGCGGATGTGTATTTGTGGATCCTGAGTTGACTTGTGTAATTATTTGAGTAGAATAGCCAACTCTGTTATTTGATTACTTAATCCTTCAAACTCCTCGCAAGAGACAGGAGTAGGATTAGGTTGGCCAGATGTAGCCATGTTTGGCTATAGGCTTATTGCCTTCTTGGACTTTGAACGGGTAATGGGACCAATCGTTTTCCTACAAAAAGACTTATGTAGTTTAGTATGGGGAAACGTGGTAATATCATATGCTATATGATGTGTCCATTTTTTAGGAGTATTATCCTGCAAAACGGATGTCAACTGTTTTAATGACAGGATAGCATGACAGGTTTTAATATGCATGTTCACATATTGCATAATATTTTTTAATTACATTGAGATTAACATGGAAATGAAATTACAAGTAATTGAAATGGGAAGGTATGAAGAGACTTCTCTCCGCGTTTAGTTTATCAAAGGCTGACCTATCTTAGGTTACTCTCGAGGCTTTTCGGCATGAAGGTCCCCAGATCATCGCAATTTACTGGATGGGAAGTTAATCCGATATTTCAACTGGAGCGAATCTGGGTGGTGCCTTTCCTGAGCCTCGTGGATTAGTCTTCCGACGAGTCTAGTAATCAAACACCGACAGGATAGCCTCCTAGTAGAGGGACCACACAACATACATTCACATACATCGTGTCTCACCGAATGGAAATGATGACATGTGCGAAGCACTATTATCATAGGCAAATATGGTGTGAAGCACTAAGTGCGGTAAATAAAACATTAGTACACATTCATTCAAATGTAAATGCAGCATCCACACACAAGCATGTAAAAAGTTTTGAAAAGCTTTCATAGCGGCTTAAGCCCTCTTACTAGAGTCCCCAGCAGAGTCGCCACCTGTCGACGTCGGGATTTTTATTTGTCCCTTTTTGTTCTTATCTTTTGGTGTTCTCATGTTAGGTGAGATTTGTTTGAAAAAATAAGTTTGACAAGGTCCGACATGTATATGTCGACGATTTGATTGTATGAGTCGCCAGTTGGTATTTTTAAATGGTTGCAGCAACTCAACCGAGAAAATGTTTGCACAAAGACCTAGTGATGTGAAACTGTTTAACTGGTCTACAAAACAGAAATTTATTAGGGTCCGGGGGATTGATTAAGCGGAGGGAAGGTGTTAGGCACCCCCCCCCCAACTTTCGCGATAACACGGTTAGCGCCACTTTCCAAATTAAACTTTTATTTGAATGTGTGTTTGTGTATAGGTCTATGTGCAATTGTTTGGAAGTAGTGTTATACCTCGTTTGCACCTATATACAAAGGGTTTGACTTTTGTATAAAAGTTCAATTTAAACAAGATATAGCAATGATGATTTGTAAAACTGGTTTTCCAAACCCTTGTGCTCAATAGTAATTGAGGCATTTGATACTTCTATTTTATTATGTGTTCGGCTTGATTGCTTTTATTTTCGAGATGCGAATCATCTTTGAGAAAATAAGATACATAGCAGTGCCGAACTCCTTGTGTGCATGAGAGTCATCTAAGAAAATTCAGACACCGTGAATAATTTACAAGCTGGCTGCAGTTGAAAATGTCTATCACGGGTACCGAATTTAGATTCAAAAACTGAATCTGTGATCACATGATTCCTAGGCTCACATAATAAAGCAATATGTGAAAAAGCTAGAAAACAGTTTAGATTTGAATAAATCTGAGCATTCCAGCTTCAACGGTTCCAGTTTAGTCATCATGAACCAGTTAAACTGAAAAATAATCAAATTTTGGTAAATCTAACCCGCAGGCAAATAAAAGCTAGAAAAAGAACTAGATTTGAATAAATCTAAACCATTCCAACTTCAACGGTTCCAGTTTAATCACCATGAACCGATTAAAGGGAAAAGTAGTCAGATTTAGGCAAATCTAGCCCGCAGGCTAAATAGCAGTTATATATATATAGTATATATATATATATATATATATATATATATATATATATATATATATATAGTCCGGATCAGGTCCGGACTCCCGGACCGGACCAAAATCCGGACTTTTTTTTTCGCTTTTTTTTTAAAACAACTAAAAAAAATAAATAAATAATTATGGAATTAAAAATTTTTCATAATACAGTGTTTTGGGTGTGATTTGGGTACGTATAACAAAACATGGTGGTACAGTTTGTGCATACTGTACCACCATTTTTTGGTAGACTCCTTGCAGGACTCAAAATGTATATATATATATATATATATATATATATATATATATATATATATATATATATATATATAAATCTCATCGAACATCCTGATATATCTGGTGCTACAACTTATATATATATATATATATATATATATATATATATAATATATATATATATATATATATATATATATATATATATATATATATATATATATATATATATATATATATATATATATATATATATATACGGCAAGGATCAAGAGCATTCTCTTTAAATAGCATTCTTCCTTAAATAGCATTCTTTTATTAAAACTACGTCGTTTTGGAGGGACGCGGTGACATTTTTATAAATACGCGGTAGCATTGTATTTACAAAAATGACACCACGTCCCTCCAAAACGACGTAGTTTTAATAAAAGAATACTATTTAAGGAGGAATGCTATTTAAAAAGAATGTTCTTGATCCTTACTGTGTGTATATATATATATATATATATATATATATATATATATATATATATATATATATATATATATAAAAGCAGTAAACGCACAGGATGTATATCCAGGCTCAATCAAATAGAGTTTGATGAAGAGATGTATATACTGTAGACACTCGAATTTTTCTGTACACCTGTCACTAACATTGCAGGAGAGCAGATTCATCTTTTAAGAGGGAACCCTGAAAGACGATCCATATCCATGTCGGATACTACCGGAAGTTCAGCATCAACCCCGGAGCGCAATCTGGGAGTAACAATTCCAATCTCTGAGATAACCCCGAGGCATGCAGATCAAAATCGGAACACACACCGGAGAAGACCGATTAATCTCGGAGATAACCCCGAGGTATCCAATCTCAGTCCCAACCATGGAAGTAGCCACCAACCTTGGTGATAACCCCAAGGAATGCAATTTCGGCAATAACCCCGAAAATGCTTGTTACAAATGCAACCAGCTTCAATCTCGGTGCTCACAATGAGATACACTGTACCAACTCGGCGATAACATCGGGAAGACAGGCACACCTCAAAGATGACAATGAGGACCTTCAACAAATTGTAGCAGTCCAATCCCAGCAAAGCTGAGCAACGTCTGCTTTATCAGCCCAATCCGACGATAACACCGGTGAGGGGCAACATCGTCATCTGACCAACACGATGTCACGCCACGTCATCTCAACATCTCTACGCAACAGTGTCCCACAAGACTAACCAATCCCGAGTGACTATTGTGCGGGGCAACGGATGAAAGTTGAAGCTTGAAGACTGGAGGGCACCATCCCATCTTCAATGACTTTGGACAAACTCTAATCCCATGCCATCGTACAACTCTCGACAACGGCAGTCCAAAATAGGTCATGTATACCTCAAACAGATGCCCAGATTGCACTTCTGAAAGTTCGAGTGGACATTACAGTGCCCGAGTGCACGTACTTTGAGACGACCCGACCCGAAAAACCCGGGCCAACCTGGGTTGCCTCTGGTACACCTGCGGCTCAGCCGTATGTACACCTGCGGCTCAGCCGCATGTACACCTGCGGCTCCACCCTCTATAAATAGAGGGCTTGGGGTGGACATTTTGTAAGAGAAAATGGCAAGGAAACCCTGCCCAATTTGCTCTGTACTCACCCCAGACTGAGTGCTTTCTCATTTTAAACACTTGTGAGCTCACATATAGCTTATTTTATACCCACAAAAGCCAGTGCTTACCCACTTTAAAGATATTGAAGTCTTCTTTGACAGTCCACTGTAAGCCTTCTTTCACACTTTAAAGTTTTTTTCTTTATCTTTGCACACACCCTTCTACACGTTGAGAGTCGTGTTGCACACTTTTGCCCGGACTTCGGTCCGTGGTTTATTTTTAGTTTGTATATACATATATATACATTTATATATATATATATATATATATATATATATATATATATATATGGACTAACATTATCAAGTTATGCCTCGATTGAGCCTAGACTTCGGTCTGGAGCGTTTAATTACTTTTGTATATATATACATTTATATATATGAACTGCGTGTCGAACTCTGTTCGATGAGCCTATACTTATGTCTGGTGCGTTTATTGGTTTTCTTATATATATAATTATATATATGAACTGCTATCGAACTCTGTTCGGTGAGCCTGGATTTCACATCCGGTGCGTTTACTGCTTTAATATATATACTTATATATATTAACTGTTGTTGCACTTTGTCCGACGAGCCTGGATTTTATATTCGGTGCGTTTACATGCTTTTATATATATATATATATATATATATATATATATATATATATATATATATATATATATATATATATATATAAATAAATCAAAGTGAAACAGAGGTGCAGATGAACACAATATAATTACTAAAAATATGATTTTATTGATTGAAAGTAAAACTGTTTACAAATATACAAACTGATTATACAAGTTGAATTGACTTGACTTACTTAAAACATTAAGAAATGTAGAAGAGTAGAAAGAGGGCTAAGAAGGGCTTAACAGCGGTGGAGGCTAAAGATTCATCTGAGAAGGAGCTCAGAGTCTTTCGAAGTCTGCCTCAATAACTAAGTTCGGTTTCCTTTTATAGAATAAGGAAAGAACTATTACAAAGTTACTATTACAAAATAAATGATTACAGACAAAAATTACTATTCATGAACAGTGCTAACTTTTTTACTATTCATTGGCGCGTCTGGCAACTTTTGACAAAGTGGCCACAACTTTTGACTTGAGAGATGCTTTCGGTGGAAAGAAGATACTTTCGGTGGAAAAGACGAATCTGTTTTCGGCTGAGGGCATCTTTTGACTGGCTGCAGGGAGCAGGTGCATGTGACTTATGAGAAATGTGAGGCAAATGGGTCCTGAGCATCCTGTAGGTTGATGGTGCCATAAGGGTCATCATCTTCTTCATAGTAACTATGTGAATCCGATGAAGAACCTGCAGAGGCCTCTTCATGCAATTCATCAATTCTTTTATTCAATGCATGTGCTATTAACTTTAATTCTTTTCCAGAGAAATCTTTGAAATCAGATATGCTACGGGAACAAGATGAACCAGTGGGACTGACTCTAGACTCTTTTGATTTTTTACTGACACTTGACTCTTTTGATTTTTGACTAGACGGTTCTGTTGTAGAGACTGGGAGAACCTTGAGAGGAGAAGCAGGAAATTCTAACTGGACTTGACCTACAATTCTATTGACATCAAATTTGTCCCACCATTTGACAAACCATTTACGAGTAACTAGAGGAAAAGGATCTGCAGAAGGGGACGTAGGAGATGCATTGTCACTAATTTTACTGGTTATGGGTTGAATGTGATATTCCCATCGAAGAATCCAGGGAATCTTATATTTACTTACAAACTGGAGAAGGACTGGGACACCTTCATATGCTGGATCAATTTTTTTATGATTGCAAAAATGATTGAGTTGGACTTTCAGGGGGTCAGGAAGAAGGTCATAGGTAGAACTAAATCTCGACCACCAATGCGAAAACCAATATGGGAAATAACTTTTGAATTTATGATCGAACTGAACAAACCAAGAATGACTGTGTTACTCATTTTGATGGAGGAAAACTGTATACCAAGCTTCCATGTAATCATAATAACAAAAAGAGTTATCTTAATTAGAAAGCTGCATAAGATCAGAGGGATGTTTTCCCCATTCGGACATCTGAATAAACTGTTTAATATATAACGAATGGTAAAGAACTTTGGCTTTATCATTGTTGGCATAAATGGGTTTAATAAAGATTGACTCTGTTTCAACAAGAATGTCCTTATAATACACAAGGGATTTATAAGGAGCAAGGGGCATGAAATGCCAACCAGACGGAAAGAACTGGTAGGTCAATTTGACTGGGTCATTTCTGGGTTTCATATGAGGTTCAATATGAAATAAGAAATTGGTCCATCTAAGCATGTACTCAGAGGGAGAATTACTGGGATTTGGACTAGAGGCTTTGGACTGAAAAGGGTCAACTGGAATTGGGTTACTAGCTAAAGCTGAACTATAGGGCTTGGGCATGGTCCCAAGGACAGTGAACTTGTTACTAGTTTGGTAAATTGAGTTTACTGGATGAGGAACCAAGGCTCCTTTTGGTTGATTACTTGGGCCAGTAGGGCGACCCGAACCACGAGAGGATGATGCACCGCGGATACTTATGAAGGATGCATGGTACCTGTGTTAATAAATTTCCGAGTGAGAAAATCAGGAATGGAATTGTTACTGCCTGTAATGTATTCAATATCAAAATCAAAGATACTTAAAAGGGCTTGCCATCTAGCAAAGGAGTGTTTAGAAGCTATGTTTTCAACATCTTTTTCTAACACATATTTTGCAGATTTGCAGTCAATTCGAACTAAAATTTTTTGATTTAATAAATCAATTTGAAATTTATTAATACATAATACAAGAGAAAGTATTTCTTTTTTAATAGTGTTGTAATTTAACTGTGTACTATTCCATGCACCGGAATGGAAACGGACGATTTGTTCTGGAGAATCTGGAGTTAACTTCTGCTTGAGAATACCTCCGAAACCAATATCAGAAGCGTCAGTTTTAACTATTTTAAATGCAAAATCATTGGAAATACCAAGACAGGGCAAGGCCTTGATGTATTTTTTGACTTGTTGGACGACAGAAGTATGAATGTCAGTCCATAGAGGAGGATTGTCTTGTAAACGCTGAAAGAGAGGTTTACAAATTTTCCTGAGATTTTTATAGAACTTGCCAATATAATTGAGCGAGCCCAGAAACCTCTGCAGTTGGGTTTTATGGGTAATTTTATCTGGGAATCTGTCGGCGAATTGAATAGCTCTATCAATTGGCCGTATGAGTCCGCAATATATAATTAATCCAAGAAACCGAACTTTAGCTTGAAACAAGCTGCATTTGGAAAGTGAAAGAACAAGTCCATTGTCTTTAACCGTTTTAAAAAATGATTTCAAATGTTTGACGTGTTCTTCAATGGAATTGGAAAAAATGAGAATATCATCAATATATACAACAATAAAATGACTGAAAAGATTCAAAATATCATGGAGGATATTCTGGAATTCACTTGGAGCATTTTTTAAGCTAAATGCTTGGACATTCCATTCATAATGACCAAATGGAGTGGTGAATGCAGTTTTATATCTGTCTTCTGGGTGAATAGCAATTTGCCAGAAACCAGATTTGAGGTCAAATTTACTAAAGATGGTGGCATTACTCAACCGGTTAATGAGGTCATCTTTATTAGGTAGGGGATACCTAATCCATTCTAGGACTTTGTTTAATAGCTTGTAGTTGATAACTAACCTAGGAACACCTCTTTCCTTTTCTGCTTCATTATTAACATAAAAGGCAGGACATGACCAAGGGGATTTACTGGGTCTAATTAATTTTTTACTAAGGATATCATTAATTTTCTTTTTACATAGCTCCATTTGTTCATGATTCATTTGAATAGGCTTGGCCTTAGTAGGAATTAAATGTTCTTTGAATTCCTTAGCGTAAGGGAGCCTTACAACATGTTTTTTTCGATGCCAAAAGGCATTAGGAGAATCAGAACAAAGGTTGTCCTTTAAATAAGTTTTTAACTCTTCAATTTTTTTCAAGAACATCTTTATGTTGAAGCTGTTCTTCAACTCTTTTGTATTTAATTTCTTCTTTTAAGAAATTTAAATGGGTGGATTTACAGTTTAATAAATTTAATGACTTGGAAATGGACTCTTCTTGAATAAACTTTAAATCTCTTTCTTTTGGTTTAATAAGAAATTTAAAAGTTATTCTTTTATCTAAATGTTTACAGCTTAATCCTTCATTACTGGTTGTAAACGGGTATAACAAATATATAAATGGTAACCCTAGAATGATTTTATCGGTAAGATTGTGAATTAAAACAAATGATGTTTTAAAACACATATTATCTTGACAGATATGCACTTTAGGCAATTTATATTTGATTTCCATTTGACTACCATTGGCTAAATTTAATTTTTCATTGGTTTTCTTATAGTATTTGGTTAGAATAAGACCTTCCTGAATACAATTTAAATCCGCACCTGTATCAACTAAGGCGGGAAGACGTATTGAAAAAGTTTTATCGACAACCAAATCTATAGAGATATACCATTTTTGAATGGTAATATCTTTAACTCGTTTAAGAGAAAGACCTTGAACGAATAGATCTGGTTCATCTTTAATTCCTGAAGATTCTGGCTCATCGTGATTTTCATCACTAGAGGAGGAATCATGAACTTGAAGATCTAATTTCTGTTTCTCTAAGTCTTTTCTTAAATTAGAGACTTCAATCTTTAAATTAGATATCTCTTTTTTAAGTTTATTAACTTCTTGATTCAATTCTGGAAGGGTAACTTCTTTAACTGGGGTTTTAAATCTTTCAAGAGTTTTATTAAGGCTAAATATCGGTTTATCTTTAGTATTAAAAATCTTATCTTTGACTCTAGTATCTTTGGTCAATAAATCTTTTAACTGCTTAGTATATTGAATTTTAAGCTCAGGATCAGAAATTTTACTAATTAAGTCGATTAACAAAGAGCTTTCTTCATCCTCTTTGGTAATAACACTTAATCTTTTAGTGCAACAATTTTCATTACAATTATCAGCACAAATAGTGACTTCTTCTTCGTTACTATCAGTTTCATTGTTACTAGTACTGTTTTTAGAAGAATAAGGGATGTCAGATCCTTCATCATTATCTGCATTGTTTTCTATTCTCATTAACTCTAATAATTGTTCTGTATCTTCATTAGAGATATTTAACTGAGATAATTTTTGTTTTACTTTACATTTATTTTTGTAATGGCCTTTTTGCCCACAATTATGGCAAACGATTTTACTCTTATCATATTTTTTAGTCCTTTTATTATATTTTTTATTAACTGGTTTGGGTTTATTGTAATAATCGTTTTGATTGTTATCCTTTTTATGAGTATGTTTTCGTTTGTGACGTTTATGTGTTTTAGGATGATCAATATGTCTGTGTTTATGCTTTCTTCTAGAGAGAGCAATAGGAGGCAGACCATATTGTTCACAAAATGTTCCTAACTCATATTTTGCTTTTTTCTTATCTTTACTAGCTTGTTTAGCTAATTTAAAATCAATGCACATTTTTAAACCTATTTTTTGAATATAACTGATTATGTCACCATAAGTGAGATTATCATGATCAATATATCTTAAGTTTTTACTCAAATCCTCCCTAACTTTATGAGCGAACAATGAAGGCAAACCATTTACAAATTTTTCTTTCCAGAAAGGCTCGTTGCTATCATTTCGCAACATAACTCTAGAGGTAAACACATCCTTATACCACCTGAAGTCACTAAGAGTGGGACAAGTGAGATTACTGAGTTGATCGTTAATTCTTTCTGTTATGTTACTAGGAGTTCCTACAAAATGTTTTATTATGGTAAAAATTAAAGTATTTACTCCATCTGGCGGACCAACACCGACATCTTCATCAAAGATGGGGTTGCCGTCATCGTCTAACTGGATAGCATGAATTATTGATAGTCTAGTATCTTCCGTGAGATGTCTTTCCCACCAAGATCTGAGAATACCCGTGAATCCACTAGCTATTAACTCAACGATTTCTGGTTGTGACAGATTGTTGAATTTAGTGATATAGCTATTTGCTACCATAGACATGTGATTTAATTTGTTTAAAATTTCTTGTTCACTAAGACCGTCAATGTTCCATTCATAAATTTTATTAGCTGAAATAGAGAATTGTTTATCTAGGTTTCTCTCTTCGAATTGCAGATCCGGAGGAATAGGTCTAGAATACCAATTCCTGGTTAAACTAGTGTTTTTGACTGTTAACTTGTTCAATTGATCATTAAAATCTGGGATTGAAGTAGAATCAGAATAGTCAGCTTGACTATCACTTTCTACTTCAGTTTCAACTTGATCCAAAGTAGAGACAGTACCACTTGGACCAGGTTCAGTTTTTAGTTTTTTGAATAACTTGTCAATAGATTTAATTAAGTTGCTATCATCATTAGGTAAACCTAATTTACTTCTATTTTTAGGTAAGTTAATCAAAGGATATTCAATTTTAGCATCTGGTTTTTTAATACTTGTTTCTTCAAATTTTTCTTCAATTCTATCAAGCTGTCTTCCAACAGTTGCTAAGTATTGGTTACTATAATTTAATTGTTCAATAATTTTTTTATCATCTTTATTGCCATCTGAAATTTTAAAGGGACTGGCAACAACAGATGTGTTCTTAACAGGGATAAGGACAGTTTCTAGCGGAGGATGACTAGAACAAACCTTAGACCTATCTTCTTTAACCCATTAATTTTTTGTTATAACATTACACTTACTTTGGTATTGATCATACCAGTCATAAAAGGTAATGTTTATTTTTTTCCTTTTTTATAAATCGCTTCCATCTATTAACAATTTTATCTCGCTCCTTTTCTGTTGGGTGGTTTGAACGAAATAAATGTCTTTTTTCTTTATTATTTTTAGAATTAAAATCCTGTACAAGATTATCCCATTCAAGAATAAAATCTTTTTTAATAACTCTTAACTGATTGTTAATGGAAATTTCAAAATAAGACTGAGTGGGAAGCTCAGAAGGAGTAGGAGAGGAAGAACTCTCTTCTTCAACTAGATCCTTTTGAGTGTAACATGGGTGACTAGCTTGACCATGATGTAAAATACCTTTTAATTTAAGATCTCTTAAAGAAGGGTTATTAAGAATTTCAGTGTCTCTTCTTGAAGATGCTATAGTACTAGCCGAGTCTTCAATAATAATCGGTCTTTTACTGCGTTCAAAACTTATTTTTACTGTTCCGTCTAAAAATTGTCTAACATTTTCAAGGTTTATTAGATTGTTAACTACAGGTTGTTCAGGTATTTCACTGGGTAAAGTCCATTGACTAGGGAGAGTAATATCTTTCCAGAGAATGGTTCTCGGGATCTGAATATTAGCATCACTAGTTGAACTTTGAATTAAGACAGTTTGATCTTTTGGACTTTTATTGAGAGCATGAACGTTTAAGTTAGTTTTCATGGTCTTATAATAAATCCGATAAATCAAAGCTATCGGCTGAGAACCCTCAATCATTTGAGTAATTACTCCAGCGGTTTTAATATTTAATGTCAAGGCTTTTAATAAATTTTTATCACTTAGGCTCAATGTGAAATCAGGAAAGCAATTGAAATGGATAGGTCCATTATGCAGACTAGATTCCATTGCGCTGATCATGCTAGGATAATAATTCAAGAATCGTGCATCTCTAAGGCAGAGATAAATACTTGAATTAATTCCTTTAATGTTTAATGGTTTAACAGCCACTTGAACTAATCCAATGTGAATAAAATTATAACCTTTCTTTTTATGTTTTTAATGACTTCGGGATCCAAAAGACTACAATTTTCGTATTCTTTATTAATGGCATAAACCTTTTCAACAGTTTTGACATTATAATCTGTTTTAAAATTGTCCAAAAATGTTGACTGATAAATTTCCTTAGGGGAGACCCTATGTATATTCCAATTGTGCAAGGCTTGACTAATATTTTCATAACTAGGGGTTTCCTGGTTAACTATGTCTGGGACAGGAGGCAAAGTCGACCGGTTACTAGTTGAGGAGTTAGATCTAAACAATCTATTCATTATTACCAAGTTCAAAATAAATTTTTATTCATTATCCTTCCATTTATACCCTATTACCTTAAGCAGACTCATACCTATGTTCAAAAACCTACACTGCTCACCCAAGAGACTTACAAAGGTTTGACACGAATAAGGTGGACTACAGTAAATCAGGTGACTTCCGAATAAGAATAAAAGAGAAATTTTGAAAACAGTTGTAGATGAATAGATGCAAAAATCTTACTGCAACTAGAAATGAAACAACTTGGCTCTGATACCATTTTGGGAGCGGAAGCAGATAATATGAATCAAAGTGAAACAGAGGTGCAGATGAACATGTATATATATATATATATATATATATATATATATATATATATATATATATATATATTTACATTTCGTCCCACCTGGAGTCTACTTCGTGGTGGTTGACCGTTTTTACAGCTTTCTGTACATTTCGTCCCGCCTGGAGTTTCCTCCGTGGCGGTTGATAGCTTTTACAGCTTTATTTATATTTTTGATCCCCCATAGAGGTACTTCGCGGTTGGTGATCATGTCTATATATATATATATATATTTACGGCTTTTATATATATATACCTGCTTAATGCTTTGATATCAATTACGACATCATGTGAGCCTAGGAATCATGTGATCACAGATTCAGTCCCCTGAATCTAGATTCGGTTCCCGTGATGGACCATTTCAGCTATAAGCAGCTTGTAAATATATCTGTGATGTTTGGATTTTCTCAGATGGTTTTCATACCCACGAGGAATTCAGCACCTTTTTGTACATTATTTTCGTACGGATGCTTCGCATCTGTCAAATAAAATCAATCCAGCCGAATACGGAATAAAATAGGAGTGTAAAAGGTCTCAATTACTATTGAGCATCATGGTTTGAAAAACCTCTTTTATAAAACATCACTGGCATATCTTCCTTAAAATTGAATTTTTACATAAAATTCAAACCCTGTGTATATAGGTGCGAACGAGACCTCACACTACTTCCAAATAACAGCACATTGACCCACACACGCACACACATTCAGATAACAATTTCTTGAAAAGAGGCGGTCACCGTGGTAACACGGATGTCGGGGGGTGCCTAACACCCCTCCGCATAACCAAGTCCCCGGACCTTAATGAATCTCAATTTCACCGACCCGCTTAGCAGTGTCACATCACTGGGTCAATATGCAAACCTTTTCTCGGTTGTGTTGGTACAACCAGTTAAAAAATCAACTGGCGACTCTTATAGTCCAATCGTCGACATTATACATGTCGGACCTTTTTCACTTATTTTTTCAAACAAATCTCACCTAAAATAAGAACACCAAAGAACAAGTAATGGAAAGGGACAATTAAAAATCCCGACGTCGACATATACATAAGTATTTATATATTTACAAAAGCAGTAAACGCTTCGAATATTATATTCAGGCTCAATCGAAGCATAGTTCGATAATAAATATATATATATATATAAGCAGGAAAAAGTCATGGATCGACGATCCGGACATACCTACACGACGCGACTCTCAACGTGAGTATATATATATACTGAAGTGATATAAAGCTTAAAAATCTGAAATATCTTACAGTGGACTGCCAAAAAGACTTCAGATAGCTTTTGACGCCTAAAACTCGGTTTCCACCGGTTAAATTTCAGTGTGTAGTAAAACACGAGCTTACAAGTGTTTAGAAAGAAGAATCACTCAATTTAGAGCACTCTAGAATTGTTTAAAAGTTGAAATGGACAGAGTTTTCTCTCTCTTCTCTCTTCCAAATGGCCAACCAAAGGCCTTTACTTATAGACCAGATGGATGCGGGTCTACCTGCGGCTGCCCATGTTAACCCGAGCCATGTGGGTCCTGTCGTCTCGAAGTACGTACATTCGTGCAACGCGTTGGCCTCTCGAACCTTCATAAATTTTAATCCGGACATCCGATGGAGGCGTGCTATACCTTTCTGGAATGTTGTTGTCGAGAGCTACACAATGACATAGGATAAGAGATTGTACGAAGCCAGGAAGATACGGGTCCATGACCAGATCTTTAAGTCTTCAAATTTTGTCCGATGTGTTGTCTTGTGTAGTAGTTGTTAGGTAAAATCTAGTTACACACAACAAGCAAGTATACGTGGTCAACAAGTAATAAAGTGAAAGTAGAGTATAGTTCCCACGTGGAATTGTTAATACAAATTACCAAATACTAACTCTTAATCAAACTAATTTTATTTAAACAATCAATTTAAGATTATAAATTAAATTAATTAATTAAACTAATTATAATAACCACTAATTAAAAATTAGATTATGGAGATTTAAGATCACAACTTCACTTATTGCTTCATTTAAATTAATACAATTCTTATTAATTAAGCTCACTATTCTGAATTGTTAATCAAGAACACATAAGTAAATATGACCATCTCTCAATGCATCATACCCTAATCAACTTAAATCCACAGATGATAGAATTAAGAAGAACACCCTAATTAACTAATTCACTATATCTCTATGTGAATTACAATAAAAAAGGATTTTAAGCACAAGTTCTTTATCAGATTACATGCGATGCTAGGTATATCTCTATCCTAGACATAAATTATGTATTCCAACGCCATGTAGAAAACACAATCACATGCTATTATGGTCAGATCTAAATCTATACTCCATCTCTCGAGTTCATATAGATTATCACGGTATTTGTTAGCTAGGCAATTAAGCAATTCATCAAAAATCATAATAGACAATCCAAGAATAATCACAATGATTAATAAAGAAGTATACTAAAATAAACTATGCAATAAGCTCCATTGTAATCTTAAAAAAAAGATTTAGTTCATGATTAATGAATTAAAACCAAGAATCCACAATTGAATAATCATTAAAAGACAAAAATAAGAGTAGAGGAAAGAATAAATCTGTTGTCAGTAAATCCTCATCTTCCTCAAGCTCCTGCTCTTGATCTTCAATGGTCTCCAAGTTGCATCAATTTCCAAAACTAATAAAAACTAGGGTTTTGATCCTAATCTACTCTAGTCTAAACTAATGGAATCCTCTCTCCCCCTAATCCTAGTGATTCTCCTCCTTTTATATGCCTCTTTATATGTCTTTAAGTCCTTGAGTTAATCCGCTTAAACCAATTCATCTTGAACTCAAATTCTGACAAAAAATAACTTTTTCTGCGTGTACCCCCGCCCTAGCGGACTTTTTTACGCTGATAGGCCCGCCCTGGCGGGCTAGGCTTCTGTTTTTCAGCATGTACCCCCACCCCGACGGGGGTTTTGTATGCAAAAACACCCGCCACGGCGGGCATCCTTTTTCTGCTGCAGTGTCCTCTGATAAAACGGCCATAACTTTTTATCCAAGAAGAGTTACGAAGCCTTCTACCTATCAAATCGAAGATCTCGACGAGCTCTATAACTTTTATTCTTTGACAATTGTGAAATAACGGACAAATGAAGGTCGAAATTGGGTTGGAAGTGGCTGTTATGCAAATGGCCACCCAAAACAGTGAAGTTCAACGTCCGTTGGTACAAAGGTCATAACTCTTCCATCCGAACTCCGATTGGAATGATTCAAGATGTTCCGAAAAGCTAAGAAGAAGCTATACAATATAATCCAAGTTCCAAGCTAAGAACATGAAATAAACATGAAAGCCCAAACGATGTCCGGATTGCTTTTCCTTGCGATTTCATACCAATTCTTTGCGATTTCATACCAATAGTCTCTCACACAGCTCCCAAGCATATAATCTACAAAATGAACACAAAATGCATGAAAAGTAACTAAGAAACATGAGTTTAAACAACTAATTCAAGTAACAGATATCGGATAAGTAGGTATAAAACCTACTTATCAAATACCCCCAAAACTTAAACATTTGTTTGTCCTCAAGCAAAAACACAAAACAGCAATGCTATGCAATGCAACTAATCTACATGCCTAAGAATTCAGCAGTAATGACAGAAGTAAGTCTATTCAACCGGCCTTATAGAAATCAAGTAAACATGATAATACATCATATCAAAACTCATCAGTAATTTCCCAATCAATCATCAAATCTTAGATTGTTATCACTAATATAGTGCGTGTGTGCTCAACAACAATGCTAACTGATGTAAAATCAAATTTAACACATAATAAATCTCTTCGAAGGCATCATACAATGTAAACTCAAGAAATCCACAAATGAGCTAGATCTGACTAAAATCAAACAATTACCAATATCGAGGGTTAACATGGGATACTTATGCTTCATTTTTCATCTACGGGGGCTTTTTACTCTTATTTCTCATTTTTTTCATTTTTTCTTTTGGTTTATATACACATAGCTATGCAATGTCTTATTCACTTAGACTTTTCAATGCTATCTTAACGAGCTTTCGACCAACGACTCCTAGACCATTAAGACCTTAGGGCGCTAGGTGTAAAGACAATCCCATCGGGCTTACTTACTCAAGTAACAAAGGCCACAAAACTAGACAAGCACGCCACGATGTTTATTCATACCTTTTTTTTCTCTTTTTTTATTTTATTTTTTATATAGCTTATATACCCCAAATATTCCCTCAAACTTAGGTTCTTGTCTAACTGTAGCCATCACTACTTATTCTTGTCATTCTTTCATTCAAACTAGCAGTATCATTTAGAGTCCCATTATGTATAAATTTAAACTCAATCAATCAACAAGTTGTTTTTACTGTGCTATCCTTATTATACCAGTTTCAAACAAAAAAAATCAATTCATAACAAGAAATCACATCAAAGCTCTAATAGTTAGTACTATACTTGTCTACCCAATTCCAATCTCATCATTGGCCAAAACAAACTGTAAATATCAAACAGATGGACACATGCAAGATGTACTAAATGTTATATAAACATAGTAAACTAACTACTATTTTTTTAAAATTTCAATTTTTCCCTTTTTTTAATTTTTTTTAAACTTAACTAACAAGAAACAAGAAACTAAATACATTAAAAATTATTAAAATAAACTAATGTGCAAATGCAAACTATATGACATGAATGCCAACATATATGACATAAACTAAATGCTAAAACATGAAACAATAAAATAAAACTAACTCCCCCAAACTTAACAAGTATAATGTCCTCATTGTAAACATATTGAAATAAAAGAACAGAGGACTTCCCTGGATCCTGCTAAGCTTGTGGTGGTGGTGGTTGTGGAACAACGACTGAAAACTCCTCCACATTGGAATCTAAAGGAGGATATTGTGGCATGGGCTCATTGGTGGCTTCCCTGTCCATAATCTTTTGCTTATTTATTTAGCCACCAATACCTGCAATGAAGAGAGACAACATGGATTAGAATAGCACTTTGGATTATAAGATAACTTAATAAGCAAATATAACAACTTGATTCCTATCTACTAAATAAACTAGTAAAGCATATAAATATAAGAATTCCTGGGTTGCCTCCCAGTTAGCGCTTGAATTACAGTCTTTCAGCCTGACTTTGTCTGGTCAATGCTATTCAATTCCTCTCCGATAGTTGAGGAACCCTCCATCCATCGAAAATACTGTAACTTTTGGTAGGTTCCCATTTGTGATGACTATCGAATAAAAGTCACCTAGCATGCTTTGTTTAAATAAGTGCCCAATTGAGAATGTTGATTAACTAAGTGCTTTTCCGTCCGTTGAGCCTATGATTCGATTAGGGCTTTGAGGCTTAGCAAGCACAATGGGCTCTTCTTCTATCTTCTCCTCCTCATCCTACCATGGCTTCACATTTGTACTAGCTCTCATGTCATAAAGAGCCTTGCCGATGACATGACTACCAAGCGGACGTCGGAAATAAAATCAATCCAGTCGAATACGGAATAAAATGGGAGTTAAAAGGTCTCAATTACTATTGAGCATCAGGGTTTGAAAAACCTCTTTTATAAAACATCACTGCCATATCTTGCTTAAAATTGAATTTTTACATAAAATTCAAACCCTGTGTATATAGGTGCGAACGAGGCCTCGCACTACTTCCAAATAACAGCACATTGACCCACACACACACATTCAGATAACAGTTTCTTGAAAAGAGGCGGTCACCGTGGTAACACGGATGTCGGGGGGTGCCTAACACCTTCCCTCCGCATAACCAAGTCCCCGGACCCTAATGAATCTCGGTTTCACCGACCCGCTTAGCAGTGTCACATCACTGGGTCAATGTGCAAACCTTTTCTCAGTTGTGTTGGTACAACCAGTTAAAAAACCAACTGGCGACTCTTATAGTCCAATCGTCGACGTTATACATGTCGGACCTTTTTCACTTGTTTTTTTCAAACAAATCTCACCTAAAATAAAAACACCAAAGAATAAGTAACGGAAAGGGACAATTAAAAATCCCGACGTCGACAGGTGGCGACTCTGCTGGGGACTCCAGTAAGAGAACTTAAGCCGCTATTACAATTTTTTCAAAATTGTTATCTGCTTGTGTGTGGATGTTGCATTTACATTTTATGATGAATGTGTACGAATGTATTTCCTTACTTAGTGCTTCGCACTATAAACGGCTTGTGATATTAGTGCTTCACACCATATCTGCTTGTGATATTAGTGCTTCGCACATGTCATCATTTTCATACGGTAAGACGCGATGTATATAAATGTATGTTGTGTGGTCCCTCCATCAGGAGGCTATCCCGTCGGTGTTTGATTACTGGACTCGTGAGAAGACTAATTCTCCGAGGCTCAGGAAAGGCACCACCCAAATTCGCTCTAGTTGAAAGACCGAATTAACTTCTCGTTAAGTAGATTGCGATGATTTGGGAACCTTCATGCCAAAAAGCCGCGAGAGTAATCTAAGATAGGTCAGCCTCTGATAAACCCAAAACGGAGGAAAGTCTCTTCATGCTCTCATTTCAATTATTTGTAATTATCTTCCATATCTATCTCCATGTAACGAGAAATATGAAGAAATGTGTACACATACATACTACAAACAGCTGACATCCGTTTTGCAGGATAAAATTCCTAAACTGGACACATCACATAGCATGTTATTATCCACCTTCCCTAAAGACTAAACTATGCAAGTCTTTTGCAGGGAATCAATCGGACCTACCACCCGTTCAAAGTCCAAAAAGGCAACAGGTCTACAGTCAATCATGTCGTCATCCGACCAGACCGAACTTAATCCAGTTTCTTGAAAAGAATTCGACGGATTAAGCAAACAGATTATAGATTTGGCTGTTCTACTAAAAGAATTACACCAGTCTACACAAGGTCAGAAAATACCCATACATGTTGAATCCTCCACACAAGGAGGAACCCAGGTCATTACAATACCTGAACTGCAGTTGGATCCGACCAAAAAAACTCATGATGCTGCCCATCCCACTGGAGATCCAGACACTAGTGACATCAAAAAGAAAGTCCTCCAAATGGAAGAGACTCTTCGCACTATCAAAAGAATTAGAACACATGGGAGTGTTTCATATGCCAATTAGTGTATTTTCCCTGGTATTCATTATCCAAAAAAATTTAAGACTCCTAACTTTGAAAAATATGACGAGTTAGGAGATCCTTACACATATCTAAAGGTGTTTATTGGAGAACTGGGATCTTATGCAGAGGATGAAAAACTCAAAATGCAACTGTTCCAAAAAAGTCTAACTGGAGAAGCTCGTTCGTGGTACACAAGATTAGACAATTCAAAGATCCATAGTTGGGAAGAACTAGCACACGCTTTCCTCACCCAATACAACTTTCAATCTCAAATGGCTCCTGATCGGTATCAAATTACCAAGATCAAGAAACAGTCTAATGAGTCTTTCAAAGAGTATGCTCAGAGGTGGAGACGTCTGGCTGCCCAAGTTAGTCCTTCCATGACAGAATCAGAGATGGTCATGACTTTCATAGACATACAAGAAGCACCTTTCTATGAAAGAGTTTTAGCCGGCATCGGCATACCATTTTCTGAAATGGTCAAACATGGGGAGATGGCTGAAATGAGATTGAAATCCAGAAAGATTCAAGACCTAGCTGCACTCAAAGCTGTTGCTGATCACATCCAATCTGGAAAATATGGGAACAACCCCCGGAGGGTCCATAAAAAGAAAGAAGAGGATGTTTCCCTGATACTACAAGGCCAAAAAGGCAGTCAAAACATGCCTATCCAGAGAAAAAATTACACTCCCTTTCAAGCACAGTTTTCAAACCCTCCAGTACCAAAAGGTGGAGAAGTCAAACGACCTCGAGTATTCACACCCTTAGGGGACACCCTCGAGAACATTCTAAATCTTCTAACAACACAGAAGAAAATCACACATCTGCTTCCACCAGCCAGCCCAAATGGACGGGGTTTTAATACTGCTCAGAAATGTGCTTATCATGCCGGGGCACCTGGACATGATACTCAGGATTGTTAGGCCTTGAAACACAAAATCCAAGACCTGATAGACAACGGTGAAATTGTGGTCACCAAACCCGATCAGCCTCACGTTCAAGATAACCCTCTTCCTCAACACAAGGAAGAAGAGGTCAACATGATCAATTGGAACAGCGGACAGAGTTCCAATTTCAGCTGTGAATCCTCCCAGACCCCCAAAGATGGTGATGACAGATGGGATTATGCTAAGTTCCAATTCACAATGGAACGAAAGATGAAAGCTCTCAGTAAACAAATTGAGCAATTGGCAGAACTGGTGACTTATCAGCATCAAGTGACTCGTCAGCTAATCAGCCAGGAGCATGCCAGTCTCCTACCTATTGTCATGAATATTCCCTCTTCACTTTCAGAAAATGAAATGCTGGAAGACAAAGTGACGAAGAGAGCGAATGCTAAGGCCCGTCGGGATTTTGCCAACAAAAGGGAATTCACATATTTGGGCCAACCTATAGAGGAAATCCTTTATATGTTAATCAATGAAAGAAGGATTAGTTCCCTTCTACCTTTAATCAACCCCCGTTCAGGACGATACAACTCTGAGGGAGTATGTCAATATCATTCTCAATCTCGCGATCACGGCACAGAAGAATGCTGGGCACTTTGCCACCTTATTCAAAATTTAATCGACAGTGGTGTACTGCGTCTGGCAGATAACGACACTGTGTTATGGGCAAGTGAGGATTTGTGTCCTACTAAGTGGAAGAGTGTAGTAGCAATCATATTCGCTGAAAATGATGGAGTTAACAAATCACTTGTCATGCCAGTAATTTAACTCAAGGGAATCAATAATCCTTTGAAAGTGGCCGCTCCCGAGCCAATCAACTTACCGTGCAGAGCACAATATCCTATTGTTAGCTTGCATGTAGTTCTATGGAATTATGGAGAAGGTGAAGGATCCACCTCACATATAACTGCTGCAGTGTCGAAGGAGAATCCACTGTATCTTCCCCAACGGGTAATGAAGCATGTCATCAAGTCTAAGGGGAAAGTACCCATTGAGAAGATTGAAAATTTCCTCCGCACTATGGGTCATAACGAAGCCAAGGTAGTTTTAAGCTTGAAAGAAGCTCCACAACATATATCAATCTTGGACTTGGTCCTGACTTCCGAGAATCACCGGAAGGTCTTGTTAAAGGTTTTAGAAGAAGCCTATCTACCGACATCAGTTGATATGAAAAAGTTTCAACATCTGGTTGATCACATTTTCAACAACAATGTGATATCCTTCACTGATGATGACATACCGCCCGAAGGGACCGGTCATTGCAAATCGTTACACATTGCAGTCTTGTCCTCCTGATATATGGTGGCTGGAGTTTTAATAGATGGAGGATCTTCTCTGAATATCTGCCCATACGCTACCTTGGAAAAGATGAATATCAATCCCAATCGAATTCGGAGTAGCCATACCATTATCAAAGCTTTTGATGGAGCCCGCCATAACTCGGTCGGAGTAGTTGAGCTGCCAATTGAGATTGGTCCTCATACATTCTGCGTATCCTTCCATGTGCTCAAGATAGATTCGGGATACAACCTGCTCTTGGGACGACTATGGATTCACATGGCAGGGGCAGTCCCCTCTACTCTTCACCAACGGTTAAAATACGTCATCAACAATAACCTGGTCACAGTCAACGCTGAACCAGAGATTCCTCAGCATGGGTACATGTCACTCATCAATGTCAATAAGGATGTTGAGCCAATTAGTTTTCATGCTTTGGAAATAAGCAATACCCAATACCATGCTATTGGAAC
The DNA here is from genome assembly GCA_016801055.1 of Panax notoginseng. Lineage (NCBI taxonomy): Eukaryota > Viridiplantae > Streptophyta > Magnoliopsida > Apiales > Araliaceae > Panax > Panax notoginseng. Next base: position 144,244,606 of record CM029022.1, on the reverse strand, counting down.
GCCACTGCCCGAACCCCAAATTTCTGCCGAGGTAATGTCGGACATGCAAGAAATGATGTCTTTGGGTCATAAACTGGGACAAGGGTTGGGTCAAGATTGTCAGGGTATCAAGTACCCTATTCACTTAACCAAACAAATTGGGACAGCTGGACTAGGCTATTCTTCCAGCTCTAGTCACAGGAATCCTCATAAGCATCATCAGATTCCTTCAGCTTCAACCATGCGGCGTTTATCTTTGCCTTCAAGCTCCGAGTCCGCACAACCTCCCGTAAAGGTGCCAGCCAATATAATGGCAATGTTATTTCCCAAGCCGGTACCGATGAAGGAGAAAGAAATATTTGTTCCAGATCCCGCAGTGGAGGAAAAGGAATGAAGAATCAAGCAAGACGTCATACGGATGATGTCTAGCATACGCATCATCGTTCGTGATGATCATACCAACAAATACACCTCAGACGATGATTGCCCAGACGTAATGGCTATCATTCGGGACAAGGAAGATGATGATAATCCCTCTATCACTGCGGTTCACCCAGAATTTGCTCTTGCCAATTGGAACAGCATTCCTTGCATTGGTCGTCAAAGGTAAAGCGAGCGGAAACTCTTTCTGCCCTGTAGATATAATAACTGCTTACTTTTCTGTACAGTATTAGCAGTTTATTTTGCCAGTATATGCTAACACTGTGTATGATCAACACATTTCATATATACTAAGTGAAAGCATATTTTATTTCAGGACTCTGAATTTAGATGTGCCGGTACTTGCTGATACGGTACCTCTTCTCCACAAGGATTGTACCTTTGATGTAGAGATGAATTTAGCCTTGGTGGATATACAGGATGACATTAAGGTGCCTCCAGAAATTCAAGAATGGGTCAAAGACAAACCCAAACCCAACCTTGATCAAACCACTGCTTTCAATCTCAGAACCTTAGAAAACCCTAAGTTAATCCAGATTGGTTCAAACCTTACCCCAAACCGACGGAATGACATGGTTACGCTACTAACCCAATTCCAGGATGTGTTTGCATGGTCTCATAAGGATATGGTGGGTTTGTCCACTGACATTGTCCTTCATCGCCTTCCCATTAAAGAGGGATTTAAGACAGTCAAGCAGAAGCTCAGGCGATTGAAACCAGAATGGAGTTTAAAGGTGAAAGAATAAATTGTGAAACAGTTTCAAGCTGGCATCATAATGGTGTCTACATATCCTGAGTGGATATCCAACATCGTGCCTGTACCTAAACCTAGAGGGAAGGTACGAGTTTTCGTGGATTACCGGGACTTGAACAAAGCTTGCTTAAAAGATAGCTTTCCCATGCCATTTATCCACATTCTCATTGACAATACTGTGTAATACGACATGTACTCCTTTACAGATTGTTTTGCATGGTATCATCAGATCATGGTTGCCGAGGAAGATCGTAAAAAAACTACTTTCATCACTCCTTAGGGAACTTTTTGCTATAAACGGTTATCATTCGGCCTCATCAATACTGGAGCTACCTATCAACGAGCTATGATGGCTCTTTTCCATGAATTAATGCATAAGTAGATCGAGATCTACGTGGATGACATTATTGTCAAATCCCAGAAGGAGGATGGCCATATAGACCATCTCAGGAAGTTGTTCAACAGGTTGTGTAAGTATAACTTGAAGTTGAATCCAGCTAAGTACGCCTTTGGCGTTAAATCAGGCAAGTTGCTAGGATTTCTAGTCAGCCACAAAGGGATAGAGCTGGATCCTGCCAAAATCCAAGCCATCACGGAAATGCCCATTTTTCAGACAGAAAAGGAAATACGGGGATTTTTGGGAAGAATCAACTTCATTAGCAGATTTATATCTCAACTCACAGCAACCTGTGAGCCTATCTTCAAGCTGTTAAGGAAGAATTCCTCCATGAAATGGAATGAGGAGTGCCAGAATGCCTTCCTTACAATCAAGAAATAGCTCATCAAAGCTCCCATCTTGGTACCACCCAGGGATGATGTTCCCCTGTTTATGTATCTGTCCGTAAGTGACAATGCCATGGGCTGCCTACTGGGACAGAAGGACGATAGAGGCCTAGAACGAGCTATCTATTACCTCAGCAAAAGATTCAGCAGCAGTGAACACAAGTACATTCTGATCGAAAAGACGTGTTGTGCTTTAGCATGGGCTGCCATGATGTTACAACATTACCTCCATGGGCACACAACCCATCTCATATCCCGCGTGGATCCTCTCAAGTACGTGTTCAGTAAACCCATACTGAATTGTCGGCTGTACAGATGGCAGTTGATCCTACAACAATTTGACATCGTATATGTGACTCAAAAGTTCATCAAATGTCAAGAAATTGCGAATCAACTGGCCACCGCACCATCAGGGGATGTCAAACCCTTGGAAACCTACTTCCCTGATGAAGGAGTAATGACAATTCAGTAACACCATCAGTACGATACACGCCAAACGTGGAAGATGTATTTCAATGGGGCTGTCAATATGGAAGGTTCTGGAGCTGGAGCAGTTCTAGTATCTGATACGGGGGAGCAGTATCCCGTCGCTGTCAAATTACAGTTTGTCAGCACCAACAATACGGCTGAGTATGAAGGTTGTCTTATTGGGCTAAAACTTGCCCATTCAATGGGCATCAGGCGGTTAACGGTCCTTAGAGATTCAGAGTTGGTAATCAGACAATCCATCGGAATCTATCAAACCAAGGAACTACATTTGCTGCCTTACCATCGGCAGGTTTTAAAGATGGCTTTGGGATTCGAAGAAATATCCTTTCTGCACATTCCTCGTAATAGGAATGTTTTCCCAGACGCGTTAGCAACTTTGGCCTCCTTGATTCGTATATCAGACAAGGAACACTTGCCAAGCGTCACAATTTCCCTGCACAAGGCCCCAGCCTATGGGAATTACGTTGGAGAAGTATCGGATAAGCTACCTCCCATCCAACATCCTTGGTATCAGCATATCAAGGAATATCTGCGAGATGGATCTACACCCGCTGAGGAGAGCCCAACTGAGAAAAGGCGGATCCATCGATTTGCTATGAAATTCTACCTGAGTGGAGATACGCTCTATAAAAGAGATGCAGGATTAGGTCTCCTCAGATGTTTAGACAAAGATCAAGCCCAAAGGCTTATGGATGAAATCCATGGTGGAGTCTGTGGCCCCCACATGAGTGGCCCCCTCCTTGTCAAAAAAGTCCTCAGGACAGGACATTATTGGCTATCTCTCAAAGCTGATTGCAATGACCATGTCAGGAGATGCTATCAGTGCCAGATTCATGGGAATGTTATACACGCCCCTCCACGGAAACTTCACAATATGAGTTCACCTTGGCCCTTCTCAATGTGGGGAATGGACGTTATCGGGCCCATTGAGCCTAAAGCCAGTAATGGTCATCGATTTATCTTCACCATGATCGACTACTTAACCAAGTGGGTAGAAGCAGCCTCCTTCCCCAAGGTTACTAAAGAAGTCATCATTGATTTCATCAGAAACAATGTCATTTGTCGATATGGACAACCAGAGGTGATTGTGTCCAACAATGCCAAGAACCTCAACAACAAAATGATGGAGGAATTATGCAGTAAATTCCACATCAAACATCTCAACTCAGTCATCTATCGTCCGAAGATGAATGGTGTTGTTGAAGCGGCTAACAAGAACATCAAGAAGATTATGCAAAAGATGTCCACCAATCACAAAAATTGGCCTGACCTATTGCCTCTGACTCTGTTAGCCTACAGAACCTCAATGCGCACCTCCACTGGGGCAACCCCCTACGCATTAACCTATGGGATGGAAGCAGTGCTCCCCATAGAAGTTGAGATGGAATCCCTCAGAGTATTGATAGACGCTCAGTTGGATGAAGACCAATGGGTACAAGATAGGTATCACCAATTGTCTCTAATAGACGAAAGGCGAACCGCGGCTATCTTCCATGGTCAGTTATATCAGCAAAGGATCGCCCGATCCTACAACAAAAAAGTCCGGCTACGGCAATTCAGACAACATGACTTGGTTTTGAAGAAAATCCTGGACAACCAAGATCAGGCTAAGGGAAAATTTGCTCCTAACTGGAAAGGCCCATTTATTGTCAAGGAAGTATTGACAGGAGGCGCTCTCAGGTTGTAAGAAATGGACGGCAATGAATTTCTGTAACTCATCAACTCAGACGTCGTGAAATGGTACTATGTCTGAAGAAATTCGCAAGCACCCTGGTGTGGAACCATCATATCACCAGTCATTCTGGTTCTTTAAACCTTTACCGCAAACAACTTTTCTACACTTTGCCCCTCAGGGAAACATACCTTCCAAGCCAGCAGCCTGGCTTTCTCCTTTGCGTTCCTACAACTTAGGTCATCCCACCGTGGATTGAACCTCTTGTGTTTGCAGTTTGGCTACCCATACCTGGGATCAAACTTCTCATACCTACAGTTTATCCTCAACCTAGGATTAAAACTTTCTCCTCCCCGCACTCTGACCTGCACACGGGATTACGCTTTTCATCTCGCCTTGAGGGGCGAACTACGTCAACCTGATCTCCTCTTCAATAGGAGTACGTAGGCAACCATTTCATATGGCCCGGTCGCAATAAAACAAAAAAAAATAAAAACATTCCTACACCATTCCTGCCACATATAGCGTTGAACCTCTTACACCAGGTTCGAACTACGCAGACCTGATCTCCTCTTCAATAGGAGTACGTAGGCAGCCATTCATGGTGCAGTCTCACCCCCTACCAAAACACAAACCCTTGTCAGTTGGTACTGGGATCATCCTTCAATCCACTACATTTCATTCGGCTTCAGACCAAAGGGGTGGAATTACCTGAACTCCTCCCAACTAGGAGATTCGACGACCATCTAAGCTGCGGTCATACCTTGAAGAGCGACACCAATCCATAAGAGATGGAATTAACTAGGCTTCTCCTAAATAGAAGTAATGGCGACCATCTGTGGTGCGATCAATCTCAGAGAGGAATGCCACACTCCTGTCCTTATTTCCATACAGAAACCAGTCCCAAGACACCGAGAGATGGTAGGGATACATCCAGATCGATGATCCATTCTGAACTATCCAGAGATAACTCAATGTCCATCCACCCAGGAGAAATTCAGAATACATCAAGATCACAAGCCCTGAAGCAGCAGGCAAAATATCAAGCAAGTAGCAAAGCATATCTAAAAGGGAAGTGATCCAAAAATATATTTCCCTGTCATATATATAATGTTGTTTGATATACACAATGTAAACTGTACATGACAAAATAGCTAAGCTAGTCTGTGCAGGAAAATACAAGATCATCTACAAGTCAGGGTATATGCGAGCTAACAAGCCCAACAAGGCGTCCCTCTCAGAAGATGGAGGTGAAGCTGTGGTCTCTTGTATGAGAATATCCACACGACCCAACAGATCTGCAGCCATCTGCATAGTGACCATATGATCATCAATATATGCGCTCATCTCTGCGATCATGCCAGTGGTAAGGGACCTCACTGCAGTGCTATCTGTGACGGCTACATCCCGGGAAGATATGGCGATATCCCGCTCAACTATCACTGCATCTCTAGCTGATATAGCCTCATCCTGCTCAACGACGGTGGTATCTCTACGAGCCAATGCCTCGTCTCTCTCCAATAGAGCGGCCTCCCTCCCATCAAGAGCAATCGACATCATAGATCAAATCTGATCTCTCTCAAAGGTCATCAGATAAAGACTCTACTCTAAGTACTGTGCCGAGTGCTGAATCACAACAGTACTGGTACTAGGAGAATCCGAAAGAAATGCTGGCAACCCAGCAGTGGGCTCCTCCTCGATGTAGGTATCAATATCCTCCATGGGCTCTACATCATCTAACTCGTGTTTCGGTACTGTAAATAATGTTGCAGCCGATAAAATCTATGTCTCCATCCACGCGAAATACTCTGCAGAATAACCAAGATGATTGACAGAAAAAGCCGCTACCTTGCGCTGATCCCAGCAGGCGTATACCCGAGATCGGTCCTCTGCTGAGAGGTACCGAGAAGCTAAACGCTGACCTGTCGCCCCCTCAAAAGGATGAAAATCCAGGAACTGGTCGAACTGCGACATCACGGCCAATGGGTGATAAGTGGTCACTCCCCTCAAACCAGCCAGAGGGAGATAGTCCATGCCCGGAGCATGAGTAATGAAGCTGTATGGTGAGCTAAGCCCCGAACACAGCAATATGCTGAATGGATCTCTGATATCTGCCAAGAATGTGGACCAGGACAGAGCATCTATACACTCTGATGGCTGAAAAGAGTATGACATAGCTACATCATGGGTGAAGCAGTACCCATGCCGTCTAAGAGTGCCAATCGGTCTCAAGTGTGACATGAACCACACATATAGCATGACTGAACTCCCAGTGAACACTCCTGTCGGATAAGTGCAGCAGTAGGATGCCGACCGCAGGGTCTCTGCTACAATCATAGGTACAATGGTACGACCCTCCCAGAGAGCTCTCACGACCATGACAACGCCTATATCTATCTCATCCATATACCGCGGCATATACACATATGACAATACACATAGCATCAGTATGTCAACTTTGGCCAAACGCCAATGATCCTCCAATGCAATGAAATCCCCAGAATATCGTGAATAGCTATCCTCCGAGCCAAATCTATCGTACAAAAAATGCTTGGATATCACATGGCCAGATGTCAACTCATCCTGTACTACTCTGCGCCTCAATCCTATGAGAGTCATGAATCGTCTGCTCATGTCTCCCAAAGCCAGATGCACGCAAGGTCTGTCTAAAGGCAGCATCTTCAAACGTGCATACTCCTCCAGGGTAGGAGTCAACTCATGGGTGCCGAATCGAAATACCTGCCTAACCGGTAGCCAATGCTCTATCATCCCGTCCACAAATCCTGCAGAAACCTGAAAAGTCAAAAAGGTCATGGTATACTACAATAAATGATCTACAGTCACCATGTCTAGTGGTGACATGCTATCATACCACGATCTCATACCCGATGCCACCACTGACGTTGGGGTATAATCTATACGGCTAACTGTCGAAGAAGACATCTGTGCGGGTCGTGTCATAAGACCATCGAGGGGTCAATGCCGAATATCTCTGGACATACATACATATGCATAACATGATACATGCATAACAGATAATAGATGGCAATATGATATAGGGAATGAAAAAAAATAATGCATACATTCCTAAGTATATCATCATCTAATACATCATCTTTGTATAGCTACAAATAAAGGGAAATGGGACACAGAAGCCCTACTACTAACAGAGGCCTATCAAAAGATATAGCGAGAATAGGGCACAGCCACCCAATATCTAACAGAGTCTTATCAAAAGATATAACGAGAATACACATCAGAAGAAGACAATGGTGTCGATGTCCACATCATCAATCCTATCCACCTGATGTAACTCATCCTGAGTTACTAGATCTCTATCAACAGGGATGTCAGACCTATATAAAGGAGGATCCGCGCCGATAAAACCGAATGGGTCACCTGAGGGGCCAGCGCCTGAGCTGGAAGGATCAAATGAAGCCGCCTCTGTCGGATCTCTGCCCAAATGCCGGATAAATATGTGTGCCTGGTCCAACTGCCGGGTCAAACTATCAATCTGGGTCATATGAGTCGGATCTCAGACACAAGCTATCCAATCCGTCATCATCAAGGATCCTGGAACCATATCCCCCATAAACTGTGTGGTGCGGGACTGAGCTCCAATAGTGCAAGGGGACCAACACCGATGGAACGCCTCCTGAGTACATGGACCCTCTGACAATGCAAAATTGTCAACCCCCAACAATGGGATATCAATGACGGGTGACTGCGATACAGGCTAATAACGCCTGGCAGAAGGCAAGATCGGTATACAAATCTCCCCTGCGGTGCTCCTAATAGCACGGTCTCCTAAATAGAGCTCCCAGCCTTCATCTGTGAAAAGAGGAACTCTCCTGGTGGAAATGACATACTCGACTCCAGTCGGGTATCCATCCTCAAAACCCACAGTCAAGTGTTCCCCGGAATAGGGAAGCCATGTGATGGTGTCGGCTGTCAGCAACTCCAGTTGCATAAGGCAATGAATGAATCCCTCAGCTACAGGGACCTCTGGCAGAATCGAATGATGCCATCGTCGTCCTCGTGGATAGGTGTCTAAACCTAACACACTCACGGGACGTAAGCATGGAAGCCTCTCATAGGCCCAAAACTGCCAACACAAAGGCAAACATCTGCTGTCAGTTAACACTCTTAACCTATACATGGTAAATGACAAGAGAAATACTCACCAGCAAAAATGGGTAAAATCCTAACCAAGCCTCGGTCAAACCCTGTGAGCGCATACGCATGCCCCGGAGGAAATAGGCAAAGGTGTAGGAACCCCAATCATACTCTCCAATACGGTCCACATCACGTGTAGCGCTGATCAAAGTGAAAGATACCGTGGAAGAGTTATCTGCTATGAAGCAGCCTCGAATGATCATCAGGAACAATCGCTATAGAACGCGATCCCTGATTCTGACATCAGCAGACATAGGCTCACTCGATAGCCCACTCATAGCATCTATACTCAAAGGACCTGAACAGACAGTCCTACCTTTGAGCGCCGCCGTCGGAACTCCTAATAAGGATCTTACGGCAGTAGGGGTAATATTTGCCATGCAAGGCACTGGCTCCCCTCCAAACTCCATACCTGTGATAAATTGCCAATCCATAGGCGTCATCATCACCTCGGAATCTAGCAGATGGAGTGACTGAGTCTAATGAAACCATTGCTCAGACAATGCCCTGAGATAACCCCAAGGATAATGACGGGGAAGGATGGAGAAGAATGCCTCAAATCCCCACTCATGCACTACTGCTCTATAGTCAGGATGAAGAGCCTAATACATGGAGTGAATGCAAAACCAGTTCCCTCGAGGCTGTGTAAAACCAGGAACCTGTATAAAATGCAAATCAACATCAAAACCCTTTAATCCTCATCAATAGGAAAGAAGGAAGATCAAAGTCTAACGTCATACCTCGTTAGCATGCAAATACATCGATGGATGTCTGTCCAAATCACCCAGCAACTCTGGATTCACCACCTGAATGCTCGGAAGCTCCCTGCGAGGGACATGTACAGCAAGAGCGGGATCCTCTATCGGAATATCTGCCTCCTCATCCTCAACGTCTGGAACATCTACCTGGACAGGACATATCACGGCCTCCACTAACCGACGAGGCTGTCTGAAAGAACGAGGACGAGGCACTTCAAAAGCCCTCCGTCGTACGCCAAAAGTGGTCCTATAGGAACTGCTCGGCTGATCCAGATCCATAGTATCTGGACAACAAGTCTCCAAATCACCTCAGAAAGGGTGTGGTATTTCCTTACCTAGAGCTTTCTAGAATGCATTTTATGACTATATGCATGCATGCATTTACTTTAACATATAATAGAGTTAAAATGCATGACTACCCAATGCCTATATTTGGAAAATTTTTGCCATAGTCCCCTTTGAAAATAGGACTATCCACATGCATACAGGCATGTCTAGGTGGCCATTCAGTAGCACACCTGCCCCAAAGCCATATACATAATATATGCATTAAAAATTAAAATCATCATGCATAAGGCCAACCTCAATACTAGGAGTACTTTGCCTTGCTACCTTATGCTCATTGGACCTCAAATAGGACAAAAAAAATAGCAGAAAAAGGTGCCAATTTGACTGTCTCAAAAGTTAAATTTTTTCACATCATTATATTCAGCATGGTTTAATACTAACATTTACTATGTTGAATATTTTTTATCTAGTAATTTGTGCATACATAATTACTACTATGTGTTTAGATGCATTTCATGCGATAACTCAAAATCCAACGGATAGAAATGAGAGAAAATACAGGCATATGTTACCAGGATAGTGTAGAACACTCGTACGGTGATAGAATTTGCAGAAAGCAGCCCGAACTCAGCAGATCTAAAGATGGCTCACGATTTTCTCTATGCGAAGCAAGTTGAAAGTGACTTGTGAGACCAACCTGCTGGATTATATCATCCACGGTTGGCCGCAAGCCCATCTGCGGCTGCAGCAGGTGCACCTGTAGCACCCCCATGTGGGTCCCATCCCTCCGGCTCGGTCCAATTCGAGTTGTAAAGGAGTTCTTACAAGCTAAAAAGGTCAAACCAAGAATAAAAACGCTACGCGATTAAGCAGAATAGCCAAAAACCCTGGTTTTTCTGGATCCAACTGTGGCTTTCTTTTCATCCATTGGTATTCGCCCGAACACAGGGTTTACTATACCGATGATTTAAGTATTTGCATACCACATTCGGCAATACTGTACAGAGGTCCGATGCCATCAGCGTAAGGTTGTCACCCCAATCTTTTCACAAAAGAGGTCCCCGGCGGGGGTTACAACGCATGCTCATCCGTTGACACACAAATCAACGAAGGTCAAGCAGCCTTGATGTTATTTCAGCCGATGGCAAGTAAACCCATCGAAGCATAGAAAGTTGTTCAATCATTGCTTACGTTTATATTCATCACTCCCCAGCGGATCCCCGGCGGGGGTCACAACGTAATGTTTCGGTGATCTACACAACAGCGGAGGTCAAGCAACCTTAACAGTATATCCCACAGGATTTTTCAGCTATTGATTCACATGTCAATGAAATACACGAGAACGAAGGTCGGGCATCCCTGACAGCATTTGCTGTTGGCCGTAAATCCAACAGAATCGTGACATGTCCTGACGATACAAACCAGAAGATTGTCATCAAGGAGGATTGATGATGGAATATGTTATAAACATCCTCAAGCAGATCAAGCTTCATCCCCATAGATCTCTCACACATAAGAGGTACATCTTCGGGATCAAGTCATAATCAAAGACACAGGACTTTAGTGATAACTCCAACATCAACATCCTAACAGATTCGGACTACACATCAAATCTGGTCATCGTTACCAATTCCCAGTTGAAGCAACAGGGAGCCAGCAATCATCCCTAGCGTGTTAGGCTACAACCCCATACACATGCATCGTACAGTTGCATCATGTTGCTATCCATAGTACTATGTTCATCTTGTTACGTTTCAAGTGTCTAGGATTCTTTATCCTACCCGTGCATCGCCGTGCATGAGTAAGATAAAGAGGGGCATCTGTAGACACTCGAAATTTTCTGTACACCTGTCACTAACATTGCAGGAGAGCAGATTCGTCTTTTAAGAGGGAACCCTGAAAGACGATCCATATCCATGTTGGATACTACCGGAAGTTCAGCATCAACCCCGAATCGCAATCTGGGAGTAACAATTCCAGTCTCGGAGATAACCCCGAGGCATGCAGATCAATACCGGAACACACACCGGAGAAGACCGATTAATCTCGGAGATAACCCCGAGGTATCCAATCTCAGTCCCAACCATGAGAATAGCCACCAACCTTGGTGATAACCCCAAGGAATATAATTTTGGCAATAACCCCAGAAATGCTTATTACAAATACAACCAGCTTGAATCTCGGCGCTCACAATGAGATACACTATATCAGCCCGGCGATAACATCGGGAAGACAGGCACACCTCAAAGATGACAATGAGGACCTTCAACAAATTGCAGCAGTCTAATCCCAGCGAAGCTGAGCTGAGCAACGTCTGCTTTATCAGCCCAATCCGGCGATAACACCGGTGAGGGGCAACATCGTCATCTGACCAACACGATGCCATGCCACGTCATCTCAACGTCTCTACGCAACAATGTCCCACAAGACTAACCAATCCTGAGTGATTATTATGCGGGATAACGGATGAAAGTCGAAGCTTGAAGACCGGAGGGCACCGTCCCATCTTCAATGACTTCGCACAAACTCTAATCCCATGCCATCGTACAACTCTCGACAACGGCAATCCGAAATAGGTCCTGTATACCTCAAACGGATGCCCGGATTACACTTCTGAAAGTTCGAGTGGACATTATAGTGCACGTACTTCGAGACGACCCGACCCGAAAAACCCGGGCCAACCCGGGTTGTCTCTGGTACACCTGCGGCTCCACCCTCTATAAATAGAGGGCTTGGGGTGGCCATTTTGTAAGAGAAAACGGCGAGGAAACCCTGCCCAATTTGCTCTGTACTCACCCCAGACTGATTGCTTTCTCATTTTAAACACTTGTGAGCTCACATATAGCTTATTTTATACCCACAAAAGCCAGTGTTTACCCACTTTAAAGATATTGAAATATTCTTTGGCAGCCCATTTTAAGCCTTCTTTCACACTTTAAAATTTTTCTCTTCATCTTTGCACACACCCTTCTACACGTTGAGAGTCGTGTTGCACACTTTTGTCCGGACTTCGATCCGTGGTTTATTTTTAGTTTGTATATACATATATATTTATATATATATATATATGGACTAACATTATCGAGTTATGTCTCGATTGAGCCTAGATTTCGGTCTGGAGCGTTTAATTGCTTTTGTATATATATACATTTATATATATGAACTGCGTATCGAACTCTATTCGATGAGCCTAGACTTATGTCTGGTGCATTTAATGGCTTTCTTATATATATAATTATATATATGAACTGCTATCGAACTCTGTTCGGTGAGCCTAGATTTCACATCCGGTGCGTTTACTGCTTTAATATATATATACTTATATATATTAACTATTGTTGGACTTTATCCGATGAGCCTGAATTTTATATCCGGTGCGTTTACATGCTTTTATACATATATATATATATATATATATTTACATTTCGTCCCACCTGGAGTCTACTTCGTGGTGGTTGACCGTTTTTACAGCTTTTTGTACATTTCGTCCCGCCTGGAGTTTCCTCCGTGGCGGTTGATAGCTTTTACAACTTTATTTATATTTCTGATCCCCCATGGAGGTACTTCGTGGTTGGTGATCATGTATATATATATATATATATATATATATATATATATATATATATATATATTTACGGCTTTTATATATATACCTGTTTAATGCTTTTATATCAATTGCGACATCATGTGAGCCTAGGAATCATGTGATCACATATTCAGTCCCTTGAATCTAGATTCGGTTCCCGTGATGGACCTTTTCAGCTGTAATTAGCTTGTAAATATATCTGTGATGTTTGGATTTCCTCATATGGTTTTCATACCCACGAGGAATTCATCACCTTTTTGTACATTATTTTCATACGGATGCTTCGCATCTGTCAAATAAAATCAATCCAGCCGAATACGGAATAAAATGGGAGTGTAAAAGGTCTCAATTACTATTGAGCATTAGGGTTTGAAAAACCTCTTTTATAAAACATCACTGCCATATCTTGCTTAAAATTGAATTTTTACATAAAATTCAAACCCTGTGTATATAGGTGCGAACGAGGCCTCGCACTACTTCCAAATAACAGCACATTGACCCACACACACACACATATTCAGATAACAGTTTCTTGAAAAGAGGCGGTCACCGTGATAACACTGCTGTCGGGGGGTGCCTAACACCTTTCCTCCACATAACCAAGTCCCCGGACTCTAATGAATCTCGGTTTCACCGACCTGCTTAGCAGCGTCACATCACTGGGTCAATGTGCAAATATTTTCTCGGTTGTGTTGGTACAACCAGTTAAAAAATCAACTGGCGACTTTTATAGTCCAATCGTCGACATTATACATGTCGGACCTTTTTCACTTATTTTTTCAAACAAATCTCACCTAAAATTAGAACATCAAAGAACAAGTAACGGAAAGGGACAATTAAAAATCTCGACGTCGACATATACATAAGTATTTATATATATACAAAAGCAATAAACGCTCCGAATATTATATTCAGGCTCAATCGAAGCATAGTTCGATAATATATATATATATATACAGAAGTGATATAAAGCTTAAAAATCTGAAATATCTTACAGTGGGCTGCTAAAAAGACTACAGATAGCTTTTGACGCCTAAAACTCGGTTTCCACCGGTTAAATTTCAGTATGTAGTAAAACACGAGCTTACAAGTGTTTAGAAAGAAGAATCACTCAATTTAGAGCACTCTAGAATTGTTTATGAGTTGAAATGGACAGAGTTTTCTCTCTCTTCTCTCTTCCAAATGGCCAACCAAAGGCCTTTATTTATAGACAAGATGGTCGCGGGTCTACCTGCGGCTGCCCAGGTTACCCCGAGCCATGTGGGTCATGTCATCTCGAAGTACGTGCACTCGTGCAACGCGTTGTCCGCTCGAACCTTCATAAATTTTAATCCGGGCATCCGATGGAGGCGTGCTATACCTTTCCGGAATGTTGTTGTCGAGAGCTACACAATGACATAGGATAAGAGATTGTACGAAGCCAGGAAGATACGGGTCCATGACCAAATCTTTAAGTCTTCAAATTTTGTCTGATGTGTTGTCTTGTGTAGTAGTTGTTGGGTAAAATCTAGTTACACACAACATGCAAGTATACGTGGTCAACAAGTAATAAAGTGAAAGTAGAGTATAGTTCCCACGAGGAATTGTTAATACAAATTACCAAATACTAACTCTTAATCAAACTAATTTTATTTAAACAATCAATTTAAGATTATGAATTAAATTAATTAATTAAACTAATTATAATTACCACTAATTAAAAATTAGATTGTAGAGATTTAAGATCACAACTTCACTTATTGCTTCATTTAAATTAATATATTTCTTGTTAATTAAGCTCACTATTCTAAATTGTTAATCAATAACACATAAGTAAATATGACCATCTCTCAATGCATCATACGCTAATCAACTTAAATCCACAGATGATAGAATTAAGAAGAACACCCTAATTAACTAATTCACTATATCTCTATGTGAATTACAATGAAAAAGGATTTTAAGCACAAGTTCTTTATCAGATTACATGCGATGCTAGGCATATCTCTATCCTAGACATAAATTATGTATTCCAACGCCATGTAGAAAACACAATCACAAACTATTATGGTCATATCTAAATCTATACTCCATCTCTCGAGTTCATATAGATTATCACGTTATTTGTTAGCTAGGCAATTAAGCAATTCATCACAAATCATAATAGACAATCCAAGAATAATCACAATGATTAATAAAGAAGCATACTAAAATAAACTATGCAATAAGCTCCATTGTAATCTTAAACAAAAGATTTAGTTCATGATTAATGAATTAAAACCAAGAATCCACAATTTAATAATCATTAAAAGACAAAAATAAGAGTAGAAGGAAGAATAAATCTGTTGTCAGTAAATCCTCATCTTCCTCAAGCTCCTGCTCTTGATCTTCAATGGTCTCCAAGTTGCATCAATCTCCAAAACTAATAAAAACTAGGATTTTGATCCTAATCTACTCTAGTCTAAACTAATGGAATCCTCCATCCCCCTAATCCTAGTGATTCTCCTCCTTTTATATGCCTCGTCATATGTCTTTAAGTCCTTGAGTTAATCCGCTCAAACCAATTCATCTTGAACTCAAATTCTGACAAAAAATAACTTTTTCTGCTCGTACCCCCGCCCCGGCGGACTTTTTTACACTGATAGGCCCGCCCCGGCGGGCTAAGGCTTCTATTTTTCAGCTTGTGCCCCCGCCCCGACGGGGGTTTTGTATACAAAAAAACCCACCACAGCGGGCGTCCTTTTTCTGCTGCAGTGTCCTCTGGTAAAATGGCCATAACTTTTGATCCGAGAAGAGTTACGAGGCCTT
Organism: Panax notoginseng; assembly: GCA_016801055.1. NCBI lineage: Eukaryota > Viridiplantae > Streptophyta > Magnoliopsida > Apiales > Araliaceae > Panax > Panax notoginseng. The sequence goes on along the minus strand of CM029022.1, from coordinate 144,228,893 downwards.
CTACCTATCAAATTGAAGATCTCGACGAGCTCTACAACTTTTATTCTTTGAGAATTGAGAAATAACGGACAGATGAAGGTCAAAATTGCGTTGGAAGTGACTACTACGCAAATGGCCACCCAAAACAGTGAAGTTCAACGTCCGTTGGTACAAAGGTCATAACTCTTCCATCCGAACTCCGATTGGAATGATTCAAGATGTTCCGAAAAGCTAAGAAGAAGCTCTATAATATAATCCGAATTCCAAGCCAAGAACATGAAATAAACATGAAAGCCCAAACGATGTCCGGATTGCTTTTCTTTGCAATTTCATACCAATAGTCGCTCACACAGCTCCCAAGCATATAATCTACAAAATGAACACAAAATGCATGAAAAGTAACTAAGAAACATGAGTTTAAACAACTAATTCAAGTAACAGATAGCGGATAAGTAGGTATAAAACCTACTTATCAAATACCCCCAAAATTTAAACATTTGTTTGTCCTCAAGCAAAAACACAAAACAACAATGCTATGCAATGCAACTAATCTACATGCCTAAGAATCCAGCAGTAATAACAGAAATAAGTCTATTCAACCGGCCTTATAGAAATCAAGTAAACATGATAATACATCATATCAAAACTCATCAGTAATTTCCCAATCAATCATCAAATCTTAGACGGTTATCACTAATATAGTGCGTGTGTGCTCAACAACAATGTTAACTGATGTAAAATCAAATTTAACACATAATAAATCTCTTCGAAGGCATCATACAATGTAAACTCAAGAAATGCACAAATGAGCTAAATCTGACTAAAATCAAATAATTACCAATATCGAGGGTTAACATGGGATACTTATGCTTCATTTTTCATCTACGGGGGCTTTTTACTCTTATTTCTCATTTTTTTCATTTTTTTCATTTTTTTCTTTTGGTTTATATACACATACCTATGCAATGTCTTATTCCCTTAAACTTTTCAATGCTATCTTAACGAGCTTTCGACCAACGACTCCCAGACCATTAAGACCTTAGGGCGCTAGGTGTAAAGACAATCCCATCGGGCTTACTTACTCAAGTAACAAAGGCCACAAAACTGGACAAGCACGCCACGGTGTTTATTCATACCTTTTTTTTCTCCTTTTTTATTTTATTTTTTATATAGCTTATATACCCAAAATATTCTCCCAAACTTAGGTTCTTGTCTAACTGTAGTCATCACTACTTATTCTTATCATTCTTTCATTCAAACTAGTAGTATCCTTTAGAGTCCCATTATGTATAAATTTAAACTCAATCAATCAACAAGTTGTTTTTACTGTGCTATCTTTATTATACCAGTTTCAAACAAAAAAAATAAATTCATAACAAGAAATCACATCAAAGCTCTAATAGTCAGTACTATACTTGTCTACCCAATTCCAATCTCATCATTGGCCAAAACAAACTGTAAAAATCAAACAGATGGACACATGCAAGATGTACTAAATGTTATATAAACATAGTAAACTAACTACTATTTTTTAAAAATTTCAATTTTTCCCTTTTTTTTAATTTTTTTAAACTTAACTAACAAGAAACAAGAAACTAAATACATTAAAAATTATTAAAATAAACTACTGTGCAAATGCAAACTATATGACATGAATGCCAACATATATGACATAAACTAAATGCTAAAACATGAAACAATAAAATAAAACTAACTCCCCCAAACTTAACAAGTATAATGTCCTCATTGTAAACATATTGAAATAAAAGAACAGAGGACTTCCCTGGATCCTGCTAAGCTTGTGGTGGTGGTGGTTGTGGAACAACGACTGAAAACTCCTCCACATTGGAATCTAAAGGAAAATATTGTGGCATGGGCTCATTGGTGGCTTCCCTGTCCATAATCTTTTGCTTATTTATTTAGCCACCAATACCTGCAATAAAGAGAGACAATATGGATTAGAATAGCACTTTGGATTATAAGATAACTTAATAAGCAAATATAACAACTTGATTCCTATCTACTAAATAAACTAGTAAAGCATATAAATATAAGAATTCCTGGGTTGCCTCCCAGTTAGTGCTTGAATTACAGTTTTTCAGCCTGACTTTGTCTGGTCAATGCTATTCAATTCCTCTTCGATAGTTGAGGAACCCTCCATCCATCGGAAATACTGTAACTTTTGGTAGGTTCCCATTTGTGATGACTATCGAATTAAAGTTACATAGCATGCTTTGTTTAAATAAGTGCCCAATTGAGAATGTTGAATAACTAAGTGCTTTTCCGTCCGTTGAGCCTATGATTCGATTAGGGCTTTGAGGCTTAGCAAGCACAACGTGCTCTTCTTCTATCTTCTCCTCCTCATCCCACTATGGCTTCACATTTGTACTAGCTCTCATGTCATAAAGAGCCTTGCCGACGACATAACTACCAAGCGGGCACGGTTTTGTAAATCCAACTGGACCCTTGATCTTTGGCGGAGAAGAAACTTGGAGCACTAATAACATTGTCTCATCCTCGTTGGTACTCATATTTAGTTCTTCACCGACCTTATTTTCATTATCCCCACTTTTCTCCTCATTTTCAACATCTCGTGTATCATCTAGTTGTAGATTTGGTTTGGGCACTTCATCAATCTCGGAATCCATGTCATAACACCAATTATTTTGAGGACAATTGTTCAAGGCTTTGAATATTTGATCTATCTTATTCTGAAGATTCTGAATTGATAACTCTTGAATAATCCTCCTCTCCTCATTCGATGCTACGAACTTGGACAACAATTCCTCCAACCTTGAATTATCTTTTTTAGTTTCAAAATCCATGTATTGAGGACCATTCATTAAGGTGGTGATGAGTTGTTCCATCAGGTTCTGAAATTTTTGGCTCGATATTTCTTGACTCATCATCCTCTCCTCTTGGTTTGCTATGATCTTTGACATGAATTCTTCCAACTTTGACTTTTCTTCTTGTGGCAATGGATGTGGATATGAGAATTCCGGTGTGTATGTTGGATTTGGAGAGTAGTATTGGTCTCGATAGTTATAGCTCCATGAAGAATCTGGATGATACACCCAAACTTGATGATAATTAGCATATGCATACTGGTTGAGTTAGTTACCACCATACTGTACCGGCCCAAGAATGATGGTGCATTGATTACTCGGGTGATCGCCAGCACAATAATTGCACGTAACTGCTATCCTTTGATTACGTTGGGCTGCAACTATATCCAACCTCCTCGAAAGTATCTCTAGTTATGCTGATAATGCAGAAATTCTATTGAGTTTACCAATCCCTGTGTCCCTTGGTTGAGTCATACTCGAATATGGCCTTAGATAATTGCATCTAGCCATGGTACCTGAAACGAGAGAAAAATATGAAGATAATAAAATAAAATAAAATAAAAAATGTTTAAATTAAGACTAATTTGATTGAAGCTAATATTGGCAAAAATATATTAAACTAATTCTCCAGCAACGGCGCCAAAAACTTGTTGGGTAAAATCTAGTTACGCACAACACGCGAGTATACGTCGTCAACAAGTAATAAAGTGAAAGTAGAGTATCGTTCCCACGAGGAATTGTTAATACAAATTACCAAATACTAACTCTTAATCAAACTAATTTTATTTAAACAATCAATTTGAGATTATTAATTAAATTAATTATTTAAACTAATTCTAATTACCACTAATTAAAAATCAGATAATGGAGATTTAAGATCACAACTTCACTTATTGCTTCATTTAAATTAATACATTTCTTATTAATTAAGCTCACTATTCTGAATTGTTAATCAAGAACACATAAGTAAATATGACCATCTTTCAATGCATCATACCCAAATCAACTTAAATCCACAGATGATAGAATTAAGAAGAACATCCTAATTAACTAATTCACTATATCTCTATGTGAATTACAATTAAAAAGGATTTTTAGCACAAGTTCTTTATCAGATTGCATGCGATGCTAGGCATATCTCTATCCTAGACATAAATTATGTATTCCAACGCCATGTAGAAAAAATAATCACAAACTATTATGGTCATATCTAAATCTATACTCCATCTCTCGAGTTCATATAGATTATCACGGTATTTATTAGCTAGGCAATTAAGCAATTCATCACAAATCATAATAGACAATCCAAGAATAATCACAATGATTAATAAAGAAGCATACTAAAGTAAACTATGCAATAAGCTCCATTGTAATCTTAAACAGAAGATTTAGTTCATGATTAATGAATTAAAACCAAGAATCCACAATTAAATAAACATTAAAAGAGAAAAATAAGAGTAAAGGGAAGAATAAATCTATTGTCAGTAAATCCCTGTCTTCCTCAAGCTCCTGCTTTTGATCTTTAATGGTCTCCAAGTTGCATCAATCTCCAAAACTAATAAAAACTAAGGTTTTGATCCTAATCTACTCTAGTCTAAACTAATGGAATCCTCTCTCCCCCTAATCTTAGTGATTCTCCTCCTTTTATATGTCTCTTTATATGTCTTTAAGTCCTCTTGGAAGTCCTTGAGTCAATCCGCTCGAACCAATCCTTATTGAACTCAAATTCTGACAAAAAAATGACTTTTTCTACGCGTACCACCGCCCCGACGGACTTTTTTACACTGATAGGCCCACCCCGATGGGCTAGGCTTTTATTTTTTAGCTTGTACATCTGCCCCGCCGGGGGTTTTGTATGCAAAAAAACCCGCCCCGGCGGGCATCCTTTTTCTGCTGCTGTATTCTCTGGTAAAATGGCCATAACTTTTGATTCGGGAAGAGTTACGTGGCCTGACACATATCAAATCGAAGATCTCGACGAGCTCTACAACTATTATTCTTTGAGAATTGAGAAATAACAGACGAATGAAGGTTGAAATTGGGTTGGAAGTGACTGCTATGCAGATGGCCACCCAAAACAGTGAAGTTCAACGTTCGTTGGTACAAAGGTCATAACTCTTGCATCCGAACTCCGATTGGAATGATTGAAGATGTTCCAGAAACTAAGAAGAAGCTCTACAATATAATCTAAGTTCTAAGCCAAGAACATAAAATAAACATGAAAGCCCAAACGATGTCTGGATTGTTTTTCTTTGTAATTTCATACCAATAGTCGCTCACACAGCTCCCAAGCATATAATCTACAAAATGAACACAAAATGCATGAAAAGTAACTAAGAAACATGAGTTTAAGGAACTAATTCAAGTAACAGATACTGGATAAGTAGGTATAAAACCTACTTATCAGTAGTCACTCGGGATTTGAGCTATGGTTCTTGTGGGACACTTCGGTATGAAATGTGGGTTAAAATGATGTTGAGACAACGTGAATGTAGTATCGAGGTGGCAAAATGACAATTTTCCCCTCACCGGGGTTATCTTCGGCTTTGTACTGATGTAACAGTCGTTGCTCAGGGTTATCTCTGAGATTGGACCGCTGTGAGTGTTGAATGTCCTCAGGGTTATCTATGAGGTGCTTTGACCTCCCGGGGTTGGAACTGAGTGTCCCGGGGTTAAAACTAACTATTCCGGGGTTATCTCTGAAATTAGAACTATATCCCTCGGGGTTATCTCAAAGTTTGGAACTGAGCATCCCGGGGTTGTCTCCGGGATTGAAACTGAGTATCTCGGGGTTGTCTCTTAGATTGAAAACTGAGTATACCAAGGTTGTCTCCAGGATGGAGCTAATTTTACTCTCAGGGTTGTCTCTAGAAGATGATTTTTCCCTCCTGCAGGGTTAGTAACAGGAATGCAAAATTTTAAGTGTCTACATATAAGCAGTGGTAGTGACTAGAGAAGGGATATAATTCCTGAATGAGCTGGTAGGAAGAGGGTGAGTGGGCATGATGTGGGGTGACATACTCATTACTAATGAGTTAATTCTAAGAATTGAAGCAGATGTTTCCAATGTATGATTCATATCAGTATATGGAAACCATGGATAAGACGTAACATTATTGTAAGGATTTATGTGATTGATTAGAGCAGTGGTGTTTAAGCTTATGGGTCGAACATAAGGTTCAGTGGGTAAAGAGTTAAGGAAAATAGGATTATAAGGAATCTCAAATGATGTAGTATGTGCAGAAACTGGTATATATGGCTTATTGATGTTATGAGGGGTTGTATTCATGAACTGAGTGGAACAAGGAGTTGAAAGAGGCAGGTAACTCTAAGCAGAAGACAATGGAGGTATAGGAATATGATTACTAACATTGTATGCAGGAAGGGCACTAACAGGAATTTGACTTACTTCCTTGGATCTAGTTTTTTCTGGAGCGGTATTATGAATTTCTTCGAGCACTTCAGAGATCCTCTTCATCAATTAATCATTAGAGGTTTGGAGCTTCTGATTGAGGTTTGCAATCTGTTTCTCTACTGAACTAAACTGCTCTTTAGTTTGCTCAAAGTTTTTCTCTACCTGATCCATTCTGTTTTCAATGGTTTTCAGATCCTTCTCGCGATTGTGCAGGCTAATTTTTATGGTGGAATTAGCCATGATTTTCGACCCAAGTTTGCTTTGATACCAATTTGTCAGGAATTCAAGGAACTACAGAAGAAAATTAACCAAGCTGAAGGAAAAGAAACTTGCAAGAGACGAAATAGTAATGTTTATTCATTTTATCGATGCCAAAACAAACTGAGACTCTACAAATATATATTGCAATCTAACCCTTCTGTTGAGGCTAACTACCCAATCCACTAGAAGGCTGACACGTGGACTACTGAAGCTGAGCAAAATGTTGCAGCAAAGTAATTAACAACTTTATGCTAAACGACTGCTTTTCACTAACTAACTCAATAAACTAGACGCTGACAAAATCAAGGGAAAATTCAATTAGACAAGAAATCATGTGTAAAGAAAACATATATTCAATGTAATGTAATCTATAAACAATACAAATTATTAACAACGGTCATTTAAAAATATCAAGGATGACAAAACACACAGAGAAAATTAAGAATTAAAGAGTACCATCAAAAATTATACAAGAAATCATAAAAGAAACCCAAACTAAATTGTAAGGATACACAAAGTAGAGATTACCAATACAATCGAAAAACCATCTTCTTCTTTTGGGTAATGAAGTTAAGATTCTGAAGAGTCCAATTAAACCTAAAATAAGAGACACAAAGAAGAAACTCAAATTAACAAGAAATCGTTGAAAACCCCAATTAAACCTAAATGAAACAGTATCATCACCTGAAAGTAGAAATTACTCAAAAAAAAAAGGTTTACCTTATTAAAGCTCCATAAATTAATTATTGTGTTGAGCAGAGCATGGTTCCTCTTTTCTCTGCAAGGTTCTAGGATGAAAAAGAAGGATCTGCGTGAATCCGGTATTTGACCGAAAAAGAATTATCGGAGAAACTGAGCCGCCGGAAAAGAGTTTGGACTTTGGAGAGAGAGGAGTGAGCCGGAGAAGGAGACACAGGGGAAAGATAAATGGTTTGTAGGAGAAAGGGGCAAATAATTTAAATAAAGAAAACTCAAAATGACTTTAATACGTGCATTTTGACAAGGAGTAAATAGATGTACGTGTAGATTTACTCTAATTGTTAAGAGTCTTCTCTCTCAAAAGGTCAAAAAGTGGGTAGTCTCGTAATTTCTCAAGAAATCTTCATATTATTTATAAAGTGAAGCAAAGAGATGAGAATTTTGATACATGTCAGGTTGTGAGCTGGTGACTCAGAAAAAAGTCGCCATCATGCTGGTAGCTTTGGGCACGCATCCCAAGGCCAACACGAGAGCTTTGGTCCATGTTTTCTCTCTCTTAATCCCTCAAGTTCTCCCTAGTCTTTCATTTAAATCTCAAAATCATGGTGTTTTGCAATTTGACCCCCAATTTTATGAGAGCAGATCCTCTATCCCCATTTTCCATGTCCCCCTTGTGTCCTCCACTTAAATTTTAACATATGGCCTCCTACCTAACACCAATTAACTCTAAAATTAAATAAGAGGCCAGGTGTTAAAATTTAAGTGGGGGACACAAGGGGGACAGGAAAAATGGGGACAGAGGATCTGCTCTCTAATTTTATACTCCCTCGGTTCCATAATAACATCTTTTTAGATTCATACACAAGAATTAAGAAAGTCATTTAATACAATCATTTAAGAATTAAAATTTATATGAAATTTCATCACTACCTCTTTATGGAATTAAAATTTATATGAAATTTCATCACTACCCCTTTATGGAAAGTTAAAAACTATTAATGCAAGATAGAAAATTTATTGGGAGAATGAGAGAAGTTAGGGGTAATATAAGAAAATAAATAATTTATTCTCCTAGAAAGTTGTAAACGACATATAAATTGAAACAAATTTTTTCTTCTAAAAAGACGGTTATTATGAAACCGATGGAGTATTTTCTTAAATTTAGGATTTAAAACGCAAATTTTTGCGTGTCTACAATGAACAATGTTAATATCTCATTCTTACAAAGAAACATGTGGATTAAACTTATTAGAAATGGGTTTAAAAAAATAAATATTAGAGTATTTTGAGGCTCAATTTAATATGGGACTCACACTCTAAAAATGTCGGGTCTATGCACCAATACATTCTCCTCCGTGAGGAGTATAATGTGGTATACTTATTTGTTCAAATCCATTAAGTATTGAATGAGAAAATTAACTCCAAAGTCACATACTTGAAATGTTATATTCAAACTTGCCATAAACACCTTGTCCCACATAGAAAGTTTGAGGGAAAGGTGAAGAATTTATATATGGGATGTTTGCACAATAGGAAGGGCCCCAAGGGGCACCCCACTTTTATGGAGGGAAGAGGATCTAGCCAAGGCTTGTTTCGAACCCATACGCGTGCGCCGCCGCCGCTGACCGATCGGTCGGGCAAGACAGGACGATCCTGATCCGGGTCCGGGTCCGGGTCTGGGTCCGGGTCCGGGGTCGAGCCAGGCTCGTGATATATAACTTTTTGGACAAAATTTGTTTAATTTATTATCACGGATACTACGTCATTTTGACCTATGAATACCATGCGTTGTGTCCCATCTGATCAGACGAATGGATGTCATGCCAATGGTTATGTCTCATTTGATCAGTCACGAAATCATCCTATAAATAGCCTAACCAGGCAGCATTCAAAGGTATTATTTTCCATTCGTCATTGTACAGAACATAGACTGCATTCTTTCATTCATCATTGTCAGTTCAAGTACAGAACATAAAAATTGAGTTCAAAGAATTCTTAATTTTGAAGTGCTTCTAATTAAGAATTGGAAATCTGTTTTATCTTGGAAAGTAATTATTCAAAATTTCTTTAGCACCGGTGAGGGAATAAATTTACTTCAAGGAGACTTTGTGAATTCAAAGGACTCGGATTTATTTGTCTTTGTGTTTCCAGATTCTGTTTTCAAGTAAGTACACTGAGTTTTCTAAATCGAATTTGCTTACTAAATTTAAGTAACTTTGTTATTGTATATTAAATATTTATTATATTTACAGAGATAACAATCTTGAAGAAAATTTATCTTTTCTGTAATTATAGTTTTATTTAATATCATTTTGTAATTTGTATCTCTTTTTAAAAGAAAATTACAGTTTATTTATTTGAACAAAAAATCGTTCTATAAACCAGATTTCTGTAAAATTTAAAAAAAAAAATTTGTTGTTTGAATTTCTAGAAATTTGATTCATTTTAGTACACATTATTCTGTTAAATTTCCTATTTTATACAACGGAAATTTGTTTCTATTTGTTTATACATTTCTAAAATTAATTTATGTTTGTATAACAGAAATGACATCTACTAGCACCATCCCTGTTGTGAGTATGTCTCATGGAGAAAAGCCTGAAAAGTTCAATGGAACTGATTTCAAGCTTTGGCAACAAAAGATGCTCTTTTATCTCACAACTTTGAACTTGGAAAAGTTTCTTCAAGAGGAATGTCCTACTCTTGTTGAAGGAGAAATTGACAAGGAGAAAGTGGGTGCAGTCAAAGCATGGAAACATGCTGATTTTCTTTGCAGAAATTATGTATTGAATGGATTGGATAATACAGTTTATAATGTGTATTGTATAATTCAAACTGCAAAGGGACTTTGGGAATCTTTAGACAAGAAATATAAAACTGAAGATGTTGGCATGAAGAAATTCATAGTCGGTAGATTTCTTGACTATAAGATGGTAGATTCTAAAGTAGTCATCACCCAAGTTCAAGAATTACAAGTAATCCTACATGACATTCATTATGAAGGAATGTTACTAAGTGACTTATTCCAAGTTGTTGCAGTGATTGAGAAACTTCCACCATCATGGAAAGACTTCAAGAATTATCTTAAGCATAAACGCAATGAGATGAATCTCGAAGAACTGATTATGTGACTTAGGATTGAAGAGGACAATCGAGGATCTGAGAAGAAGAATGGGAAAAATTTCATTGAAGCAAAGGCTAATGTGGTAGAACAAGGGCCAAACAATAACAACAAAAGGAAGCGCGAAGGCGAAGGTACTTCCAAAGCCAAGAAAAAACTCAAAGGCAAATGCTTCAACTGTGGCAAGCAAGGACATAAATCAAATGAATGTCGCAAGCTAAAGAACTTCAAGAAAGAACAAAAGGCTCAAGCAAATGTGACAGAACTAGAAAAACTTTCTAAAGATATTTCAGACATTAATCTCTCTGTGGTTGTATCCGAATGTAATTTGGTAGGAAACACTAAAGAATGGTGGGTGGACACTGGCGCTACTCTCCACATTTGCTCCAATAAATGGATGTCCTCTACCTACAAACCAATGGAAAATGACGAGTAACTCTTCAAGGGAAACTCCTCAAGTTCAAAGGTTCAAGGACATTGAAAGATTGTGTTGAAAATGACATCTGGCAAAGAACTGAATCTCAACGATGTGCTTCATGTGTCGGATATCCGCAAAAACTAGTTTATGGGTCACTGCTTAGCAAGAATGGTTTCAAGTTGGTATTTGTGTCTGATAAATTTGTACTTACCAAAAATGATATGTTTGTGGAAAAGGGCTAAATGTCTGATGGGTTCTTTAAGATGAATGTAATGATTGTTGTACCAAAGTCTATTAATAATAATAAAAATAATTCTTCTGCTTACTTGATAGAATCTTCAAATATATTGCATGCTAGATTAGGACATGTTAATTATGATACAATGCGTAGATTAATTCATTTAGAGTTCTTGCCTAAATTTGATATTAATCAAAAGCATAAATGTGAAATTTGTGTGAAATCTAAAATGACAATATTACCTTTTCATTCTGTTAAAAGGAAAACTGAACCTCTAGATTTAATTCACACTGATATATGTGATTTAAAGTTTGTGCAAACAAGAGGTGGGAAAAAATATTTCATTACTTTTATTGATGATTGCACAAGATATTGTTATGTATATTTGTTGAGAAGCAAAGATGAGGCTATAGAAATGTTTCAACATTATAAAAATGAAGTTGAGAATCAACTTAACAAAAAGATTAAAGCTATAAAAAGCGATAGAGGTGGTGAATATGAATCACCATTTGAAGAGTTATGCTCTACTCATGGTATCATTCACCAAACTACCGCTCCTTATTCACCTCAATCTAATGGTTTTAGTGAACGCAAGAATTGAACATTGAAAGAAATGTTGAATGTTATGTTAACTAGTTCTAGAGCACCCCAGAATTTGTAGGGGGAAGTTTTGCTTTCTGCCAATTATATTCTTAACAAAGTGCCTCATAAAAAAACCCGCAAAACACCTTATGAATTACGAAAAGGTCATAGACCTTGCTATAAATACTTAAGAGTGTGGGGTGTCTAGCAAAAGTGATGGTTCCTAAACCTAAAAAGGTTAAGATAGAACCAAAAACCATTGACTGTGTGATAAATAGATTTTTTATGCATTTATCCGATATCTTTTACTTGAATTAGTTACTTATATTCATGTGTCTTAGTTACTTTTCATGTATTTTGTGTTTATTTTGTAGATTTTATGTTTGGAAGTGGTGTGAGCGATTATTGTAACGAAACGCAAAGAAAATGCAAAGAAAAGGCAATCCGGATATCATTTGGGCTTTCATGTTACTTCATGTTCTTGGTTTAGAACTTAGCTTACATTGTAGAGCTTCTTCATAGCTTCCCGAAACATCTTGAATCGCTCTAATCGGAGTTCGGATGCAAGAGTTATGATCGTTGTACCGACGGACGTCAAACTACGCTGTTTAGGGTCGCCATTTTCATAGCAGTCCCTTCCAGCTCGATTTCAACCTTCATATGGCCGGAATTTCTCAATCATCAAAGAATGAAAGTTGTAGTGCTCGTCGATATCTTCGATTTGATAGGTGGCAGGCCCCGTAACTCTTCTCGGATCAAAAGTTATGGCCATTTTACCAGAGCACACTGCAGTAGAAAATCACCCGCGCGCGGCCGCGAGACCCTGAGCCAAAAAACACGATTTTCTGCAAGTTGCGCGCCCTCCTGCGCGGCCGCGCGACTTCGAGCGATGACTAAAGATGACTTTTCACTAAACAGAGCAATTGAAGCGTGATTGAGTGGGGGTCAATTAGGGCTTATATATTAGACATATTATCATCATGTAAGACATATTTCCACCCCTTGGGGGCTATATAGCTACTTCCATCTTCTCTCTTTTCATAGTAGAAACTAGGATTTACACCTTGGAGAGATTCCAACGGAGAACGAAGCCACAACGTCTTATTCTCTTCTTCTTCGTGGAGTTCTTCACCATCATAGATATTGATTATTGTTTATTGGATTTCTTTGTGGATTTAATAGTTAATCTTTGATTTCTATTCAGCAATTGGGTTTAATCGTTCTATCCTTCTTACTTTGACTGCTTGTTTATTGATCATGATTAACATTGATCCCATAATGGCTTTTGGTTCAGTCATGAACTAAACCCCATTATGGGATTCTAACGGATTTCAATATGTAGTGTGGTTGTACATCTAAGTGTTAGATTTATTTTGCATATCATATGGATTATCTATCATGGTTGGTGTGCATGTATGAATGACTAATAATCATTCGTGTTAGTATTTGTATGGGATTGGAAATGAACATATGAATATGGAGTGAAATCATGATAGCATGCGAATATGGGGCTAGAGTAAGTCTTGCATATTTTGTGAATCAGATAGGAATATACTGTTTCACCATATGAGCTAGAATAAGGGTTGTGCTTAAAATCAATAGGATTGCAATTGCGCATAGGAATATGGTAATTATGATGGTATTGGTGATTACATAGATTTTAACATCTGTAGATGATATGTGAGTTGGTTATAGTGCATTAGAAAATGGTTATAACTCTCTTTGTGCTCTTGGCTATTATCCTGTGATATGTGAACACTTCTTGCATGACATATGGCGATTAAACAAAATATTGAATGAAGTTAGGATCCCATTGCTTCCATATTATATTTAGTCCATTTATATTTGTATTTTTAGTTGGTAATCATAATTAGTTCAAATCAACAATTGATGTCATTAGTCTTAGCATATAAATATAGTGAGTTAATTAATACATAGTAGTCTAAGGTTAACAACTTTCTCTGTGGGATCGATACTTTACTTACTCTGTATTACTTGTTGACCCGTGTATACTTGCATGAGTTGGAGCTCTTTTATAAGAACTATAAAAGAGGCAACAAGTTTTTGGCGCCGTTGCCGGGGAAAGGCGTTAATTTAAATAATTATCATTAGTTTAAAGATGTATTGTATGACTTAGACAATTCTGTTCATTTCTCATTTCTATTTTTATTTTGTTTTTGGTTATAGGTACTTGTAAAGTGTTATGCACACGCGATCTTCCAATTCAGAGTTAACACCAGCACAAGATAATATAAACGAAAAAGGTTGGAAAGCAAGAGTGCGCATAAATTTACAAGCACGGTTAGAGGGTACAATGGATGACTTTGCTTATCAATGGCCTTATGCAAATAGGATTCAACCAAGGGACACAAGACCTGAAGGACTCAATGTATTTTCTACATTGTCAGCACAGATTGCAACACTTTTGGAGAGGTTGGATGTTCTTGCAGCCCAACGCACTCGAGAGATAGCAGTTATATATGAATACTGTGCTGGCGAGCATCCGAGTTATCAGTGCAACATCAAGGTTGGACAAGTACAGTTTGGGGGTGATTACTTCAACAACGATGTTTATCCTGATTATCAACAAGGTTGGGGGTATCACCCAGATTATGAAAGGGGTTATAACTATCAAGGTCAATACTGCATCTCAAGTCCAACATATCCATCAAATTTCTCATATCCACCTCCAATGCAACAAGAAGAAAATACAGAGTTGAAGGAATTCATGTCAAAAAGCATAGCAAACCATGGAGAGACGATGATGAGTCAGGAGTTATCAAGCCAAAATCTTAGCATATAGATGGAACAACTCATGAACTCCTCAGTGAATGGTCCTCAATACATGGATTTTGGAACTGAACAAGATAATTCAAGATCGGGGGATTTGTGGTTCAAAGTTGTAGCATCAACTGAGGAGAAGATGATTGAGCAAGAGAGGTCAATTCGAAAGCTTCAGAATCATATGGATCAAATGTTCGAAGCCTTGAACAATCGCCCTCCAAATAATTGGTCCTATGACATGGATGTTGAAATTGATGGAGAGCCAGAAGTGTACATGCCACTGAATGAACTGAAAGGAGTGAACATTGAGGAGACAACTGGGGGTATGGAAAATAAAGAACATGAGCTGACTTGTATAATACCCCAAGTGCCTTCTCAATTAGAGTTAAAAAATTCAGTGAACTTTGCACACCCATGTCCCCTTGGTAGTCACATCCAAAGCAATAATTTCTGCGATTATGAGGCCTCTTACAAACCATGGTGGGCTACGGAAGAGATAATAGAAGAAGAAAATCTCGTTGAATCTTTCATGCCTCAATGCAAAAATCTATTCACAGATACAACGGGAAAAGCACTTGGCATTGCAATGGAACTAGGGACATCATGTACAGGAAATATGCTAGGTGGCTTCAATTCACAAATTCTCATGATGGGGAACCTACCAAAGCACATAGCAGTTCTAATGGATGAAGGGTTCTTATCTTATCGTAGAGGAATTGGATAGCGGTGTCAAGAAAAGAGTCCAGCTAACGGACTATAAGCCGAGCGCTAGATGGGAGGCACCCCATCCAATCTTTCTCCCTCCTTGTTTAATTCTTATTTACATTTCCATATTTAGTAGAGGTTAGATAGTGATAAGTATTAATAATAGTTTGATTGATTCTCCTCTTAGGTTCAATCCAATTGCTATAAGCATTCAGGATCAAACAGAAGTCAAAAACTGAAGCTACCAAAGTACAAGGTCGCGCGGCCGAGCGACCCTACAAGCCAAACACCACGCGACCACGCGATAGCTTAGTCGCAAAAAAAATTGCTGAATTCTTAGAATTTATGACTAAAGCGTTCGGACAATTAGAAGCCCACACTCAGTCTCCAATTATAGAATATCTCAAACTTAACCATCGCCTGATATACCATCGGATCATGAGGAGGCGAACGAAGATGACATTGCCACTTAGGGGAGTATTCTTTCACTTTTAATTACAATGAAGGCATTGTTTATTTTAAGTTTGGGGGTATTGGGTTGTAGTGAGTAGGTGTTGCATATAGTTAGTTGCATATAGTTTTATTGCATGTTTAAGTTGCATGGTACGGGTATTTTAGTATGAAATTTTTTATTTTATTTTATTTTATTTTTTAGTTTTCTTTTGTCTTGTTTACTTAGTATGTGTTTAGTTGCATAACATTGCATAATCTCAGGCTTTTAGTTAGTTGAATTCTAATTTGGCCAATGATGACATAGAAATTTGATAGATTTTTGAATTTAGTGGATATCTTGAGCTTAGTTATAATTTTATACAGGATATAATTCATGCTTGCTGTTTAGATGTTACTAGGTAGCACGACAATGTTCCTATTTGCTTGTTGGTTAATATTAGCATGCTTGTATGTTGAGAGGAAAATGTTGTTTTTAATGATAGAATTGTGTAGGAAGTGAGTAATGACTATGAAGACACTTAAACTCAAGTTTTGGGAATGCATGGGTATGCTTGCTATATATATATATATATATATATATATATATATATATATATATATATATATATATATATATATAATTGAATAATTACCGTGGCTAGTCTTGTTTCGGGGCCTTTGTTACTTGAGTAAGTACGCCCGAGGGGATTGTCTCTACACCTAGCACCCTAAGGTCTTAATGGTCTGGGAGTCGTTGGTTGAAAGCTCGCTAAGGGGTAGCACTGTTAGCCTAATGGAATGAGACATTGCACAGTCATAGGAAATATATATATATATATATATATATATATATATATATATATATATATATAAAATCAAAATCAATAAACACCGCGGGAAAGTGCGAAAATCGCCCTCGCGAGTAAAAATAAAGCAGAATAAACCCATTGTTGAACCTTAATTTGTATTGATGAGTTGGAGTATTTGATGTCTCATTAGTATATGCAGTTCTTGATCTAAACTTCAATTTTCTGTCTTAAGCAATTTAGCATGTGGTATCTTCATTTTTATCAAGCTTATCTGTGAACACATCACACACACACAACATCTTTATAACAAATTATGATTATCTGATTGTATGTCATTATGCCTTTAGCTTAGTTTGATGCTTTGTTACTGGATCTTGATATTTCTTTAAGGCATATCTTATTGGAATTCATAACATGACTAAAAATCTTGGGAATCATTGTCATAGTAGCGTAGCTTGCATAGCATATAGATTGCATTAGCATTGTTGTTGCTTGAGAACAAGCAACGGTTTAAGTTTGGGGGTGTGATAAGTAGATTTTTTATGCATTTATCCGGTATCTTTTACTTGAATTTGTTGCTTATATTCATGTGTCTTACTTACTTTTCATGCATTTTGTGTTTATTTTGTAGATTTTATGTTTGGAAGTGGTGTGAGCGATTATTGTAACGAAACGCAAAGAAAATGCAAAGAAAAGGCAATCCGGATATCATTTGGGCTTTCATGTTACTTCATGTTCTTGGTTTAGAACTTAGCTTACATTGTAGAGCGTCTTCATAGCTTTTTGGAACATCTTGAATCGCTCTAATCGGAGTTCGGATGCAAGAGTTATGATCGTTGTACCGACGGACGTCAAACTACGCTGTTTTGGGTCGCCATTTTCATAGCAGTCCCTTCCAGCTCTATTTCAACCTTCGTCTGGCCGGAATTTCTCAATCCTCAAAGAATGAAAGTTGTAGGGCTCGTCGATATCTTCGATTTGATAGGTGGTAGGCCCCGTAACTCTTCCCGGATCAAAAGTTATGGCCATTTTACCAGAGCACACTGCAGCAGAAAATCACCTGCGCGCGGGCGCGCGAATCCGTGCACGGCCGCGCGACCCTGAGCCAAAAAAAGCGATTTTCTGCAAGTTACGTGCCCACCTGCGCGGCCGCGCGACTTCGAGCGATGACTAAAGATGACTTTTCACTAAACAGAGCAATTGAAGCGTGATTGAGTGGGGGATTCAATTAGGGCTTATATATTAGACATATTATCATCATGTAAGACATATTTCCACCCCTTGGGGGCTAGATAGCTACTTCCATCTTCTCTTTTTTCATAGTAGAAACTAGGGTTTACACCTTGGAGAGATTCCAACGGAGAACGAAGCCACAACGCCTTATTCTCTTCTTCTTCGTGGAGTTCTTCACCATCGTAGATATTGATTATTGTTTATTGGATTTCTTTATGGATTTAATAGTTAATCTTTGATTTCTATTCAGCGATTGGGTTTGATCGTTCTATCCTTCTTACTTTGATTGCTTGTGTGACGCCCCCAAATCCAGGTTCTCTAACCTCATATTCGGCGCTCACGATCTATCATCATCATAAGCATTCTTTAACTATTACGAAATAATAAACATACATTGTTCATTATAATAAAGTTTCCATAGCATGGTCCCAAGGTCTTCTTAACCTTAACTTAAACACACCATTCATATTACAAAAAGTTTACATAAGAACTTCCATTAGATAATAATAATTAATATTCATTCCAAACTATTCCTGGATCTTGCCCTTGCCTTTGTCCTTCGTATTGGATCCTTCAGGCTTAGCTGAAATAAATGTCATGATATAGCAAGGGTAAGCAACTAATTTGCTTAGCAAGTTTATATACAAGGGAGAAATATCATGACTAGAAAGAAGTTTTGCTTTCAATGTTCAACAATAATATAAGGTTGTGAAGGAACATGAATTAATAATCAACAATTGAATATTCGAATAATTGAATAATATGAACTGAGTGGTTTTGAGATAACCATGAACATTTGCCAAGGTTCTCAGTAATTTAAACTGGACCTCTTAATAAGTTTTAGTATTCAAGGGGATCAGCCTTTCATACCCCGTGATTTATGCATAAACACTTAATATTCCGGCATCGATATCATGCTTTAATCAAATTCGTCCTTTTCTCAGTCAAGAGTTCTTATCATATCAATTTAATAAGAACAGCTTTTTAAAACATATTTGATTTAACAAATTTAAACATGTTTGATCTAGCTGATACAATTAGCATAGATCTATCTCATAAACAGTTTATAAATGAAAGAACTTTAATTTAATTCACAGTTCAATAATAATAGAACAGGAATTCAATTGCACAAAGTGTGAATTTCAATAATCAATATAGATGTGAATAATCATCAATAATTATTCACTAACATGCTTTGAAAATAATAACTCGAATTTGAGTTAGGACACTTGCCTCGTCTGTAGATTACGGCTACACAATTAATTTATATCCACTATGCAGTTAAATTATCTTCCTTTGAGAGACCTATAGTTAATCTTTCAATTAGTCATAGTATAACATTAGATTATGTAATCACATAAATATTATGCATTATATTTAGTTCTTATAAACATTATCATGTCTTGATAATGTTACTATAACCACATAATATTATTGGTCTTGATAATATTTAATTCACCTCTTAGTATTATTAGTTCCCTAATAATATTTTCATTTGCTTACTAATATTATTAGCATCTTAATAATATTTTAATACTTTACTAATATTATTAATCCTCTTAATAATATTTTAATTAATATTATTACTTTAATAATATCTTACTTATACTTTAGTATCATTAATCATTTAATATTATTAATCATTTAATAATATTTTATTCATTTACTAATATTATTAATCATTTAATAATATCTTATTCTATTACTAATATTATTAATTATTTAATAATACTTTAATCATTTATCAATGCTTAAATCAAATATTATTAACCATTTAATAATATTTTAAAGAAATTTTATTCTTAATATTTTTATTTACTTATCAATATCATATTCTAATATTATTAATATCATAATAATATTTTAATAATTTATTGGATTAATAAATAATTTATTCTAATTGTTCATCATTTATTAAACCTCTTATTTAATATCTATAAAAGGTCATAAATAATATTTACTATCATAAATTACCAAAGTGCTCTAAGATAGTCATGATATGATATATTATGAGTATTCAAGCATAAAAATCACCTTTTTCTTATTAAAGACATCATTTAACTATTTATTTCCTTTTATTCATTACTTAACCATTTTTAAGAAAAATAGTAAACTTACTCCAAAAATTCTCAGCTTCTGTACTTTGACATAATATGAACCTACAAGGATCCCCAAATTTTTCTGGAATTTTAGAAAATGATCTACTATTTTTAAAGTTCCCAAAACACTCGGATCTTGCTTTATTTTTAATAAATTGAGTTTTGCT
Source organism: Panax notoginseng (assembly GCA_016801055.1). Lineage (NCBI taxonomy): Eukaryota > Viridiplantae > Streptophyta > Magnoliopsida > Apiales > Araliaceae > Panax > Panax notoginseng. Next base: position 144,209,105 of record CM029022.1, on the reverse strand, counting down.
CAGAAAAATCTGAAATTTTCAGGGTATGTTCTTCTAACATATATGAACCTACTGTAAAAATTTCAGAATTTTCCAGTGTATACACAGTGAGATATTCGACGGTAAAGTTTTAGGAGTCCTTTACGGAAATAGTCATTACGCACAATCTATAATTCAAAACGTGTCCGTTCTTTTTCCTACACGTAGATAACTTCTCAAGGTACCTCTGTGAATTTTCCCAGATTTTTAAGGGACATGAAACTGTACGAAACAGACCCAAGAAAAATAGGACAGAAACTATTTTAGGGTTTTTGAACCCTTAACATTCCAAGTGGGCTGTTTTGGGGAAATCAGCTCCAAAGGATTCAAAACTTGCTAGATTTGTGTTCTATCACTTGGGTTTACTAGATAACTCATGTATCTAGCATCCCCCCTTTGACGGATCACAAATCTAAGTTGAAAAACTTGAGTTACACAAGATTTAGTGGAAGAAAACAAGAGTTTTCACCCTTGGAGAACATATGCTCATATTCTTCCTCTAAGCCTTTGATCTAACACTCAAGATACTTAGTTCTATATATGATGATATGTAGGACTAGGGTATCTTGAGTATTTATTCATAACCCCAACAAAACTCAAGCTAAAGAAAAAAAAACAAAGTAGAAGAAGAAGATGAAGGTTAGGTTATACATTGATTTAATGGCAACCTTCCTTGATTTACCAAAGTAAGTGATGAACTTTGAATGCATTAACAAACTAGCACTCCTCTCTCTATATATATATGGCTAAACCTCTCTCTCCTTTCTCTCTCTAGAAGTGGCTAGCTTGGGAGAAATTATAAGAAGAAGAATGAGAGAAGAAATGAAATGAAATGAAAAGATGAAGTAAAAGGATACTTACAAAAATATAGATACACTTAGTGTATCTAGCTATTATCCCCCATACTTTCTTTAACCCATGGATAGAAGCTTTGTCTTATCACTTTAATTAGTCTAATCATGATTAAGGATGCTTAATAAAGTGGCAACCAATGTGAGCTTGACAACCATGTCCTTTTGTGTAAGAGTTACTACAAATGGACCTTGCTTAGTTTAATTAGTTGCCTTAAAAGGCTAATGTGGCCAGCCGTATTTATGTCCACTAACTCCTTCATTTAGCTTTTATTTTAATGCATAAATTAGATAAATCAAATGTCTAAAATACCCTTAATCAAGTGGGCTAAGTTTGGGCTTGCATTTTATTTCTTTTGGGCTTCTCCTTTAATTGTTTTGGGCTATGTAATAAACATAGTCTAACAATTTTAATATATGTTACCCAATTTAATTATTTAGGGTTTCCATTCCTAATCTTATGAAATTTAATTACCTATACATGTGACTTTAGCTCATAACCTAATTAGGTTTACAAGAATTAGGTTTAAAATTATTAGTCACTTGAAATAATAAGATTATCCACTTAAGTTAGTATACATATTAAATACTAACATCTCCTTATTACCATAACCCTTAGATTATTTAATTGTCTCACCTAATTTATAATTAGGTTACGAGGCTTTCATTTTTAATGAAACCTATAAATGCATATATCCATAACTATAACATACATGTTAATTGACCCATGCACCATTTCACATATGTTGTCACATATTAAATCACTGTATAACACAAAGTTTTAAATATTAATAATGTTTATACATATATAGTGACTTAAAATTCACGGTTATTACAGTTTGTTTATTGATCATGCTTAACATTGATCCCATAATGGCTTTTGGTTCAGTCATGAACTAAACCCCATTATGGGATTCTAACGAATTTCAATATGTAGTGTGGTTGTACATCTAAGTGTTAGATTTGTTTTGTATATCATATGGATTATCTATCATGATTGGTGTGCATGTATGAATGACTGATAATCATTCGTGTTAGTATTTGTATTGGATTGGAAATGAACATATGAATATGGAGTGAAATCATGATAGCATGCGAATATGGGGCTAGAGTAAGTCTTGCATATTTTGTGAATCAGATAGGAATATACTGTTTCACCGTATGAGCTAGAATAAGGGTTGTGCTTAAAATCAATAGGATTGCAATTGCGCATAGGAATATGGTAATTGTGATGGTATTGGTGATTACATAGATTCTAACATCTGTAGATGATATGTGAGTTGGTTATAATGCATTGGAAAATAGTTATAACTCTCTTTGTGCTCTTGGCTATTATCTTGTGATATGTGAACATTTCTTGCATGACATATGGCGATTAACAAAATATTGAATGAAGTTAGGATCCCATTGTTTCCACATTATATTTAGTCCATTTATATTTGTATTTTTAGTTGGTAATCATAATTAGTTCAAATCAACAATTGATGTCATTAGTCTTAGCATATAAATATAGTGAGTTAATTAAAGCATAGTAGTCTAAGGTTAACAACTTTCTCTGTGGGATTGATTGTGACAACCCCAAAACAGGTCCATTCCATCCAACCTATTCTGAGTCGCCAAATACATGGTACAGAAAACAACTACAACTTTATTACAACAATTATCGTGCAAAATACAACAACACATATGCTGTGAGTTTGGATACAAATATATACCAAATGTGACTCATGTTCCAATCGTGGACATCACCTCACAATGACACCTTACATAAAGGTATAGTCCAAAACTGTTTTAAAAATTAGAATCTTTGGGAAGTGCTCAAGGAAACCTTCGTACATGGGAGACCATGCTTCTAGGTTGTGATAGATATCATATGGCCACAGAATTATCCTTGGTTGACCCAATATATCCCAAAGAAAAACGAGAAGATTACTATCATATTCTTCCCAACGGTGAGTCTTCTCTTGACTTATCATTATCTCCACTGTCTCTAATTGAGAATTATACTTCAAACAAACACCAAGATTATATAGGTAGTGCTCGTAAATATACTCAGCAAGTGGATGAGCACATCACTGTCTTATGATGATACGAGGTTGTATGTCATTAGACATCTTGTATGATAGTGGCAAAAACACCCTTCCAACGTTGGGTATGCCTTACCCTATAGGATTCACCAAATATAACTACTAAATGAACTTTTCTATACTGCTTAGGGAGAACTCCACAGCTAGAGACAACAGTTCTATTTTTTCGTTACCCTCGCTCGACCCAGCTACACTCTTATTACCTGAAAGGAATTATGAAGCAAAAGGGTGAGCACAACTAGCTCAATAAAGAATATCATGACTAAAGATAAATAAATTATCAATAGTCTTCATCAGTAATAAATCAGAGATTTAGAACATATGGTAGATTATAAAAATTTCAACCATAGTTGCAGCGGAACGAGCAATCCATTAGAAGAGTCAAATAGACTATACAGTCTATTATCTTCTCCATGTTAAAAATCCACCAACAATGTTTTATCCCTGTAACATCAATCAACAATTCTGGTCCACAATCATATGAATAACTCATAATCATAACTGTAGTTCTAAATTCCTCTTCTCATCCAGGATGAAGATAATTTTCATTACCTATCTTTACCTGAAATATCAAAGATCATGGTTACACCAAATCACATTTCCTGTTCATAATCATACTAATAACTTCATCTTTGCACTACGGCCAAAGATATTCATTTGTATCACCAGTTGGTCATGTTCATCTTAACATATGTTCATCTTTGTACTACTGACCAAAGATATTCAACAACATGTCATCTTTGCACTACGGGCCAAAGATATTCATCAACAATTCATCTTTGCACTACGGCCAAATATATTCATCAACAGTTCATATTTACACTACAGGCCAAATATATTAATATCTCAAAGAAATATATAATCATTTCAGAATTTATATAAACAATAATTATAACCGTGTTGATCAATTCACCTTTGCACTTAAGCTAAAGATATTCACTTATAAATTCAATGGTCATGATCATACCAGTCAACAATTCAACTTTGCACTACTGGCCAAAGAGAACCCATAGTCATGATCATACCTGAAATCTACCCATATTTACACTCAAGTCAAAGAGAAATATCATCATTAGGGTTATAAAAATATTATATATGATAATAAAATCAATATAATCAACATATAGATTTAATCTCAAGAGTAATATTCATAAACCAACTATAATTTGGTCAGAAAAAGAAATCAATGTTGTCGTGAATAGTAACTCGTGAATAGTAACTCATGAATAGTAAACTCGACACAAAAAAGTAGAAATTCCACAATAAAATACATACCAATATTTCGGTATAATGATATTGAAAGAATAATATTTCTTAAGCTTATAAACAATTTATTTTAATTGTTTACACTTTACTAAATAATGCATTTAATCATCCTAAAATGTCAAACTCATAAGATTTCATCACCAATAACCAAAAACCCTCATCAAAAATCTGCATATACCTCATATAGGATTCTCAAGCCATAAAATCCTATTTTCTAATTTTCTTACTTCACAAAACATATTTAATTCATTTACTCATAACTAGACTATTTTCATGAAAAAATACTAAATCAGTTCCAAAACTATTTCTTTTCTGGGATTTAGCATAATATAGTCCCATAGTGAACATATATTTTTCTCAGAATTTTTAAAATTCATTTACTATTTTTCATATAGCCAAAAAAGCCGAATATTTAGATATTTATCAAAAATTGTACTTTTATCCAAAAATTCCAAAATTTACATAGTATACTTCTATCATATACATGTACTCCCAATAAAAATTTCACCAATTTTGGAGTTAACCACAAGGAGTTATAAGCGGTTACTTTTAAAATAGTCTTTTTCCGTAAAATTCATAACTCTTAATATATACATCCAAAAATCGCCATTTTTGGACACAATCAAGAAAACTCATCAAATTATCATTTCAAATTTTTCCAGAATTTTTGAAAGTCAGAAAAATTACGAAACTGAAAAACATAATAACCCTTAAAATCCCTTACTATCCCTTACCTTAAAAATGCAGTATTTCTGACTGGAATCCAAAGTCGAAGGAAACTTGCACTGAATAGCAACTCGTAAAGTATCTAAATACTCATAAAATATGTTTCATAATATAGAGAGAGAAAGAGAGAAAGCTTATGTTTCTGGTGTGATTTTCAATTCTAACTTAGCCCTCTATTTATAGGAAAATGTTAGCACGCCGAAGCAGACTTAACCTGCAACCTGATGGCTTTACCTGCTACTATTCCCACCCACCACATTTGAATAAAAATTTCAGCATATTTCATCACCAACCAAGAGTGGGGCCCACCAATTCTAGAATTTTCCACCAAAATGATAAACTCCGAAAATTCAACAATTTCTGGACCAGTCATCTCGTAAAATTCGTAACAAATCATTCGTTCATTTTTAACGGTTCAAAATTTGTGGACATATACTCAACTTATATATGTATAACATATCCAAATATTACCACGATCCAACGGTCGGATTAAAAATTATAACCCCCGCAAAATATCTCAAAAACCCTAATTTGATTTTCAATACCTCTGTTCCGACAAAAATACAGATAAAATACCTCAACATTAACTCCTTCATTTTTAACCACAAAAATATATCCCTCATTTATATCCACAGAAAATAAATATTTCATTATCATATGAATCAATAATTAATTATTCACAAATAATATTACAGAATCACATTTATGACAACCAGGCCGTTCCCAGGAAAGAGAGGGCTTTCCAATAAGGATTTCTCCTTATTGGCGCGCAATTAGATGACCAAACCTCTCCTTAGACAGAACTTTCTATACATAGCCAATAATGCTATCTAATAATATTATTCAAATAATATGAATTATTGATCTGATAATGGAAAATATTGTGCAGTAACAATTATTGAAACAACAATAATATAAAATATCAATGCAGCAATTATTGAATCAATAAAATAAAATATTGAACAGTAACTACTGTAACAATTATTGAGTAGTGTCTTCTTACGTAAGAATCAATAATTGAAAAAAATAATGTGCAATACCGTGTACTACTGTGCAACTACGCGTATTACTGTATTTTAACCACCGGGTATTCCAACAGTGTTAACGGTAACAACTACGCCGTTATTTGTAAAAACTCAAATTTGTCATTTTCTTCATCTGACAGTTATTCTGTTATGGGGCCCACAAATGGCTGTGCCGTCGTACGAATATTCCCCGACAGAAAGAATATTCCATGACCAAACGAATATTCCCCGACAACAATGATTATTTTATAACCACTTGTTTATTTTGAAAAAAAAAATCATATATCACCTTTAACTTTAACTTTTTATCAATTTAACCATTTACTGAATCGTAATTATAAGAAAAATTGAATACTTTTATTTCATAAAATTCGGGGTCTTACATCGATACTTTACTTACTCTATATTACTTGTTGACCCGTGTATACTTGCATGAGTTAGAGCTCTTTAATAATGTGTTTCCATATAACATGAATAAAGAGTCAAATTCACACAAAAGACCTTTGGAGGCTACTACTGATAATCTTGAAAATATAGACAAAGAGTCTGTAGTGGATGAACCTAGACATAACAAAAGAGCAAGGACTTCAAAGTCTTATGGCCCGGATTTTCTAACATATTTGTTAGAAAACAATAACATATTTGTTAGAAAACAATCCTCAAACGTACAAGGAAGCAATATCATCTCCAGATGCTTCTCATTGGAAAGAAGTAATAAATAGTAAAATTGAATCCATTATGCAAAATCATACATGAGAATTGGTGGACCTTCCACCCGGTTCCAAACCCTTAGGGTACAAATGGATCTTCAAAAGGAAGATGAAAGCTGATGGTTCAATTGATAAATATAAAGCAAGGCTTGTTGTTAAAGGTTATAGACAAAGGGAAGGATTGTATTATTTCGACACTTATTCACCAGTTATAAGAATCACAGCTATTCGTATGCTAATAGCAATCGCATCATTAAATAGACTTGAAATACATCAAATGGATGTAAAAACTACATTCTTAAATGGTGAATTAGATGAAGAAATATATATGGAACAACCTGAAGGTTTCATTGCACCTGGATAAGAGAAGAGGGTATGCAAACTTGTTAAATCCTTATATGGATTAAAATAAGCACCAAAACAATGCCATGAGAAATTTGATAATGTTATTATTTCAAATGGATTTAAAATCAATGAGTGTAACAAATGTGTTTATGTCAAAAGCACTCAAAAGGAATATGTCATTATCTGTCTTTATATGAATGATATGTTAATCATGGGTAACAACAATGAAGTTATCAACTCTACCAAACATATGTTGGCAAGTAGATTTGATATGAAAGACTTAGGGGTTGCTGATATAATATTAGAAATCAAGATTTCTAGAACATCTGATGGAATTATATTATCTCAAACTCATTACATTGAAAAATTTAGTAAGTATAATATAATTCTAAATAAGACCCCAGTTGATATAAATCTTCATCTTGCCATAAATGAAGGTGATAGCATATCTCAATTAGAATATTCTCGTATAATAGGCAGTTTAATGTATGTCATGAACTGTACTACACCAGATATAGCTTATTCGGTAAGTAAGCTAAGTCGGTATACAAGTAATCCAGGTAAAGATTACTGGAAAGCTATTTTGAGAGTTTTGGGATATTTAAAACATACTCAAAATTATGGACTGCACTATACAAGATATCCAATAGTATTGGAAGGATATAGTGATGCTAATTAGATATCTGATAATAAAGACTCGAAATCTACAAGTGGATATGTCTTTGCCCTTGGAGGTGCAGCGATATCTTGAAAATCCTCAAAACAAACGTGTATTACGAGGTCTACAATGGAATCAGAATTCATTGCTTTAGACAAAGCTGGAGAAGAAACAGAGTGGCTTCGTAATTTCTTAGAAGATATTCCAAATTGGTCAAGACATGTACCAGCTATATGTATACACTATGATAGCCAATCAGCAATTGGAAGAGCACAGAGTCATTTATATAACGGTAAGTCACGCCATATACGATGAAGACATAATACTATTAGACAATTGCTCTTAAATAGAATTATCTCAATTAACTATGTAAATTCAAAAGATAATATTGCAGATCCGCTTATGAAAGGTTTAACAAGAGAGCAAGTGGAAAGTTCATCGAAGGGAATAGGTTTAAAGCCTATTGTTTAAATAAGAGTCGCCATAGTGGCAACCCAACCTAGTTGACTGGAGATCCCAAGATCTAGGTTCAATGGGTAAACCGAACTATGTAGTACTCAATAAAACACTCAGGAGATATTTACTCCTAACTATTCTTATGATGAGACAGTGCACATCTGCAGCGAGAATTAGGATAAATTACGCTTTTAATGACTTTTATATCTTGAAATACATTCAAGTAGGGTATTGCAGGATACTCTTGATATAAGTCACCTATGTGAGTAAGAAGGGGGTCACTTCTGTGAGAATTTTGAAGGCTGAATTCTCTAATACTCACGAAACCAAGAGGTGTTTCAAGGCCAAAATGAACACAAATGTGAGAACCAACTATGTCTAAAGAAATATTTTGTGAATTCTATTGTCTTGGTTTACACGAAAAGCTGACAGTTCAAAGACATCAAGTCTACTGATTAGCCAAGTAAATCTGATAGACTCACTACAACAAAAAGGCTTATCAGCGACCGCACATCTGCGACCGCATATAGTCGCAGATAGGTATCAGCGACCGGCTGCAGTCGCTAATAGTAGTCGCAGAAAATCTTGTCGCTAAAATGACATCAGCGACCAATAATAGCGACCGGATTATTAGCGACCGCAATCAGCGGCCTCAGCTGTCGCTATTCTGACTCATGCTGAGTCATGCGTCAGACGTGATGTGGCACACGTGTCAGCGACTGGTAATAGCGACCGTATGCGGTCGCTGAAGTAGAAGCACCTTACTCGGTCGCTAATACTGTATCAGCGACCGCACGTGGTCGCTGACTTTGTTTTTTTTTTTTTAAATATTTTTCCTGTTTTATTGATTTCCCAAAAATAACCTGCTTTGTACCTGCTTTTTATCCCAACACACAGCAGTATATATAAGCATCCATCCATCCATGATAACTACTATATGATAAACATCCATCCATACATACAGTCCAAAGAATGAATCTAAATCAACACAACACAATACAATCGTAAACATCCATATAATAGAATCGTAAACCAATACAGTCCAAAGATAAGTAGTTTAAAAGATTACGAGGCTTTAAAAATCTAAAAAACAAGTTTAACAAGGCTTTACAAATCTAACATGCATGACTGGTCTAGCTCTTCATGGATCATTCAAATTAGTACCCTGTAATTAACAAAAGAATAAAACATATATGTTACATGTGTTGATACTACTATGACTTGGGGAAAGCTAAATAATAGACAATGTACGTAATGAAACATTAAAAGTACCTGGTCGCCACCCTGATGCTGCTGCTTCCGCCACTGCCTTTGCCAAGTCATCAGGATTCAGAGAATGCAGATGCCCGCCCAGTATAAGAAGAAGATCACGATTTTGACAGATCGCTCTCACACAGTCAGCAGGAGTATGATAGGCTGGATGACCTGATGACTGTGTAGACTGTGTAGACTGGGTAGCAGAGCTGCCTGTGCCACTGATGGTCAGGCGTCGTCTTTGTCCTTGGCCTTTAACATAATTTTTCTTCACGACGGACGCCCTCTCCCACAATTCTTGATCAATCGCCGGACGAGGGATGCCTTCAGGATAGCGCTCGTTCATTAAGCCCTTATAAGTGTCCTGTCAGAAGGTCAACAAATAAATAGTTAAAAATAAATACGAAATGCTAAAAAACATGACTATAATATGTTTAAAGTTAACTTATTACCGCTATCTGAACAGCATCAGGCAGACCATCACGGGTGGCCACATACACATCCAACCAATTGATAGGTTGACCTTGAGACTCAGACTCCTACAGTTCATGTTCTCATATTAATATGTAAACATATGATATTTTAGCTACAAAACATGACTATAAACATAAAGACAAATAACTAAGCCAATAAGCTTGTTATACATACGTACCCTAGCAGCAATATGTTGCAGCTGAGATATACTGCCGCCCTTGTACGTGCCTTTTGCCTTTTCGCCTTCAGATACACCTGAGGATCTGTTCGAGGCGGCAGTCTTACGTCTCTTGACCCAGCTCTCAGCTCTCCACTGCTCACACATCTGCACCCATATGGGATGTGCGCACCACCAGGGGCAATGCTCATGCATATACTGCTCACCCTGTCCTGGATGGTCAATCTCAGCATTGTGCAGGGCTTTCTGTCGTTCTTTGTTTAGATTATCTTTAGTCCGGACGGCGCACTTCTGCCAGAACAGTGCTTGAATAACTGATGCATGTGCGTCGTCCCATCTATACCGCTTCTGCAAATAAAACAACAATAATAATATTAAAACTACTATAATACCATAATCCAACATTACTAAACTATTAGTTGATTAACTATGTATTATCTATCAGAGTGATTAAATAAATATACCTGAAATTCAGCCCAAACTGCATCCTTATGGGCGAGAGGTGTGCTCGCCCATGTAATCACTGGCGTAGGCCAGTTCTGTAAGCATAATTGTGAAATGCACTTCACAATTTTACTATCTTGAAAATCACTACAATATATAATAATTTACATTAAAATATATTTATAACAATGGAAATATTAAACCCTTATATACACGATGTTTAACTTACGTGCTTTCTGGAGGAGGACGGATCTGTATAAGAATTCGATCATCCGGATTAGCCGGGGCCTTCGGCACATGATTAGGGCCCCGACCCAACCCGCGTTTTCATGCAACAGGTTCAGAAGACATCTATAAATAAAAAAAATTAGGATGTTAGTATGAAATTATGAATGACAATTAATTGTATGAAATAGTTAACTACGATTACCATAAGTGAAAGGTACATAAACATGACTGCAAAATAGTTAACTACTACAACTATAAATGATATAGTTAAGGATATAGAGAACATTCCTATATAGAGAACATAAATGAAAGGTACATAATTATGAACTAAACATGAACATGAACATAAACATACATTTTGTACAATTAAAACTAAACATACATTTTAATGAAAATCGTTGTCTGATGAGTCAGAATCATTTTGTACAAGTATCGGAGATTCATAACCATCTTCAGATTCTGTGTCAGTGTCAGTCAATAACTCTTTCTCAATATCACTGTCATCCTGCACAATAACTGTCTCGGGATCCAATTCATCAGGTTCATCTCCACCCTCTAACTGGATTACATCATTGTTGTCCTCTATATTTATTATAGGAGGTCTCTGAAGCATTTCCTCTTGGTAGAAATCCCCGTCTATTACTTGGACACGACCACGCGCGGGAGTATGAATTACAACTTGCCAATCTGTAGGCGGTCTATCCCTTTTCCTAACTGGACTAGGAGTGTAGTATACTTGTATTGTTTGAGTTGGTAATACAAACGGTTCGTTGGAGTACGCAGACCTATGGAGGTCAATATCGACGATTCCATGTCTGTCAACACGTATCCCTTTTTCTGAATCAAACCAATGGCACTTGAACAAGTGAATATGACCACCGTACGTGCCCTTGTACGACAACTCTACGATTTCCTCCAACTCCCCATAAAAGGCACGACCAAGCTCATTGTAACAATCTCCTTGGACACACACTCCAGAGTTCGTTGTTCTTTTACCGTGCTCATATGCCTTTGTGTGAAATTCACAACCATTTATTTTGTAACCATTGCGGGTGACTTGGTCCCTGTCTGGTCCCATAGCTAGGACTTGTACATTAGCCGGAATCGTTGATCCCTTAGTCAAAGCCTACAAAAACTCCATCTTATTAAATGAAGTCATAGTTAACATGGAGTATATATATATATATATATATATATATATATATATATATATATATATATATATATATTACGTGCACCTTGTCATCTGTTCATTTTCCTTATAAAACAACATGCAATCGTTGGGACATGCATCGATCTTTTGGTATCCAAGACCCAACTTCTTCACCATTTTCTTACAAAAGTAATAGTTACCAGGTAATTTCTCACCGTCAGGCAACATACTCTTAATGGCCTTCAAGAGCGACTCAAAATACTCATGGCTCATGTTGTGATCAGCCTTGATGTTAAGTAATGTCGCCACTGCAGACAATGTAGTGTGTTTGTTGCAACCATGCCACAATGGCTCGCTACCCTCGTTTAACAACTTAAAGAATTCTTTGGCATCAGAATTCATAGGTTGTTCTCTGCCTTGCTCCCAATCAAAATCTGGCCCTGCAATATCATGAACCATTTCATTCATACGATGAGTACTACTGCCAGAATTATGTACTTGTGTGATGCCACCATCTCTTCTCTGCCCATGTGCCCACCAGCATTCTTCGTAATTTCTCATGAACCCAGAAACAAGTAAATGATAGTTTATCATGTCTCTATCCATATAATTTACATTCTTACACTTCAAACATGGACATCGTATCTGCGACTTACCATTCATACATTCCGGGTGACTATACGCATACTCCAAAAACACTTGGCAACCAGCTCTAAATTCAGCTATAGCACCTATCTGGGCACTTGACTTTCGTCGTGCCATCCAACTACGGTCTAAATAGAGGTCCATGATTGCACGGTACCTATGTTGACATGAATTTATTGTATTCCCTTGTTAGAGATTTACAATTCAGCTCAATCTCATTTATGATGCTTATAAATACATATAGATGTATATATACATATATAACATGAGCGTGCATCATATATGATTATTCGAGAATTGAACAAGGATACATGCCAAAACAAATTTACACCGCTTGAGATCGACTACCCAAAGGCATGGTATATTGTTATGGATCTTAAATTAGAGTATGGTCTTATGTCATCCTACATATTTTAACTAAAGCCAACCTAAAGCCAATAGATTCATAGGGGTAGAATACGAATCATTACATCATGTATGGTCTGCATATGCTGCGTATATCAAGATTGCAGAAGAAGGCATACTATTAGTCCCTTAATGTGGGACTATTAGTCCTATTAGTCCCTTATATGGGATATATCTTGCTTTAAGTACGGTTCTAACGTATGTTTCAGTTTCCAAGTGAATGAGATGTTGGACCACCACTGTGAGTTATTTAAATAAAAAAGTTTCAAGCGCTGCGTGTACATTTGATTAGCTACTAAGCTACTAAGCATTTGATTAGCTCGTTGTACTTTATAAATGTTCGCAACTACCCGACCAACAAAATTTTTTTGCCAGAGTCTCCCCTATAATATGAACTAGCCACATGCACGACGACATGCATATTTTGTCATTTCTAGGCACCCAAGACACAAACCAAGAGAAATATATAAATAATCATAACATTATCCCTACTTGGCAAGACTTGAAACTTTGTTTTTGTTAGGAATTGAAATTTAATGCAGATTACAAGTTGAACTAATAATTGATTATTTTTCATAGCAGTCAGTCAAACACTGCTATTGCTATTACATGTAACATCACACCTTTATAATTGCTTCAGTTTCTTTTTTCATCATTATATCCCATCTAATTTTTGCTTCTGTATTTAGTTGTCAAGTTACTTATTGCTCATTAGTATTGTCAAGTGACTTATTGCTCATTAAGTTGAAATTCTTAGATTATTATTCTTTGAAGTCAGAAGGGGAAGAAATAAAATAGTTTGTCATTCTTTACTGCTGCTCACTCTTTGTAGTCACAGTTTTAGATATATCTCAGAAATTATGAATCCTACTATATCAATACATAAAATTAACCCACTACATCAATTTAGTTGCAATATATACTATTTTTCTTAAATTATTACCACTATTCAATAAAAAGATTCAACAAAAATCAGATTGATTACGCACCCTACCTACAGTAGTCTGAATTACAAAAGAAAATGAAGGGGTCCCTGCATCACAATGAACAATGCATATAAATATATACATGCATATGTAAAGATGAAGCAAGACCAACACAGACATGGTCACAGTTGATTGCATCTTTCACAATACGCGAGATTTTACTAGTATATCCACGACAATCTATCAAATCCAGCCCCCCTCCTCAATGTCAGTCATCACTGTCCAAGTACTTCTAACATATCATCAAATCAAACACTAGTATTTACAAGCTAACGAACTAAGTTAATACAATTGAACATACCTTTCAAAAGATTTGCAGGTAGCGGTGGCGCCGGCAGCGGCTGAGGTAGTGGTGGGTGGCGGCTTCTCCCTCTTCTTTTCTCCCCCTTCTCCCTCTTCTTTTCTCCCCCTTCTCCCTCTTCTCCCTTTTTTTTTCTTCTGTTCTGGATCGACAGTGACGAACTGATACTGGTTTATTGAAATACATCCGCGACCGCTATCCGCGACCGCATGCGGTCGCTGATTTTTAATGATATGGAAGTATTCGCGACCGAATGCGGTCGCTGTTACTTATTGGTCGCAAATAAGCAGCGCGCCAACATTTCCAGCCAATTTTTTGGAGGCAAAAATGAGTCTGCGACCGAATAGCGACCGATATCGGTCGCTAATATAAACTAGCGACCAAATTCAAGTGCGGTCGCTAAAGGTAGTAGCCAAAAATCTATCTGCGACCAAAAAATGCGGTCGCTGATAAGATTGGTCGCTGTTAGAGCATTTTCTTGTAGTGACTTTACTAAGGCAAGTTCAAAGCCACTAGGCTACTTAACCAGATGAAGTATCTTTTCTTATGTACTCGAATTAGTGTCTACATATTCAATTTTTTTTCATGTTGTAAAGTCAATTTTACATTCATGTGGGGGATTGTTGGAAATGGGTTTGAAAAAATAAATATTAGAGAATTTTAAGGCTTAATTTAATGTGGGACCCACATTCCGAAAATATCGAGTCCATGCACCAATGCGTTCTCCTCTGTGTGGAGTATAACGTGGTATACTTATTTGTTCAAATCCATTAAGTATTGAATGAGAAAATTGACTCCAAAGTCACCTACTTGAAATGTTGTATTCAAACTTGCCATAAACACCTTGTCCCACATAAAAAGTTTGAGGGAAAGTTAAAGAATTTATATATGGGATGTTTGCACAATGGGAAGGGCCCCAAGGGGCACCCTAATTTTGTAGAGGGGAGAGGACCTAGCCAAGACTTGGTTCGAACCCACACGCGCGCGCCGCCTCTACCGCCAACCGACCAGTCCGGGTCCGGGGTCGGGGGCGGGCGGGCCAAGCTCGTGATATATAATTTTTTGGAAAAAATTTGTTTAATTTATTATCACGGATACTATGTCGTTTTGACGAATGAATGTCATGCGTTGTGTCCCATCTAATCAGACGAAGGGATGTCATGCCAATGGTTATGTCTCATTTGATCAGACACGAAATCATCCTATAAATAGCCTAACCAGGCAGCATTTAAAGGTATTATTTTTCATTCATCATTGTACAGAACATAGAAATTGAGTTTGAAGAATTCTTAATTTTGAAGTGCTTCTAATTAAGAATTGGAAATCCATTTTATCTTGGGAAGTAATTATTCAAAAAAAATTTAGCACCAGTGAGGGAATAAATTTGCTTCAAGGAGACTTTGTGAATTCAAAGGACTCGAATGTATTTGTCTTTGTGTTTCCAGATTCTATTTTCAAGTAAGTACATTGAGTTTTCTAAATCAGATTAGCTTACTAAATTTAAGTAACTTTGTTATTGTATATTAAATATTTATTATATTTACAAGAGATAACAAGACTAATATGTGTATAAGAACTCAGCCCTACTACTTAAAGTATCAATAACTCATGACTTTTGTAATACTCTTAAAATGTGAATTGAGCCTCATTTTGAGCTATATTTAGCCCTAACTTTGTTATATTGTCTTTCACCCTTCACTTTAACTTCCATAATATTTTTGTGATCAAAATATTTATTCCTCATAATTTGAGCTAAAAACAACAAAAATGATTACATCAATGGAATAGAAGACTAAGCAAATTTAGCATATAATCAATACCAACGTTAGAGAATTTAAAGGGCAGGGCAAATAGTTCATAAAAGGTTTAAGCCTCGAGCAAAACTTGAGCAACAATGGTGTAGACAACATTTCAAACACAAAATAGGTCAAAAATATAAATAAATAAAACAGAATACATATATCAGTCAGCAAAGACCAGTAGTCCACAAGGAATATTTAAATTTGGAATCGAGTGGTACTTCAGAATTTTTGGGTGGAAATTATGAAATTGATTTTGTAAAATAACTTTTAGGTATATTCTCTAAAGATAATATGGACATAAACGCTTATGAAATGGTTAATATTATGTCATTATATATTACTATCACTAAAAATGGAGTTTTTTGTAACACGATATTTTTTGCATATAAGACTCATTTTTTATGAAATAGAGGGAGAATTAATACTTCATTTAATTTTGATAAAGTGACTATTGTTTTGAAATAAAAATGAATTCGATTGCCACTCTTAGTTTGGTACCAGGTGTCTAAATATTCTCCGCCAACACAAAAGCATGTCTTCAAGCAGGCCGCAGGGGAGAAGCCACATTATATGGGATCAATTAACTGGAAAAAAAATTATTTTATAATATATAATAAATTTAGATAAAAATTAAGTGTAATGAATAAATTGACATTGTTGAAATTTTAGAACTTTTTTAATCTTTTTAATATACGGTGTCAAATTAAAATTTTTATAATTTTTTCAATTTCATATTACTTCTACTCCTTGATGTATATTTCTTCCTCTAATATTTTTAAAATAAATAATAATCTAATTTATATTATTTTATAACATAAGAAATTTAAATATTTATTGACAAATTTGTGATTAGAAAAACGTAACAGGGGTCAATAAGGGATATATATATATATATATATATATATATATATATATATATATATATATATATATATATATATATAATGTTATTATTTATTATATTAATAATATTGTAACAAAATACATGTTTTATATATGCAACAGGCTAAAAAACACAATTATCTAAAAAATTGGCTTGGCCCCCAAACTCCATCTAAATTATTTATAGTATCACAAAAATTTGACCTCACTAAATTCAAATCTTGTGTTCGCCATTGTCTTCAAGTACATAAGTTTGTATAAATGTGTTATAAAAATTAGTTTACTTTCAAAGATAAAGTCTATTATGAAATTTTAAAACTTATTTTATATTCTTTCTTCAAGTTTCTATTATACATAAAAAGGAAAAATTATTTTAAGTGTCAACAAATGTATGACATAGTTGAATTGTTATTAAGATGGAATTATAAGTGATAAGATATGAGATCATTCTGAATTAAAACCATATGTATCCACATATGTAGGTGTCTATTATCAACATAAATTTGTCGTCATGTTTACCAAGATTAATAAAATAAATAATACTCCTTCCATTCTAAATAATAAGATCAAATATTGACTCTTTTTTTTAAACAATTTAAGATATTTATAAATTTAAATTTGACATATTCATTTAAAGTTTAAAAATAATATATTTTATAATTAACAATACTTTTTAAGTAATTTATAATATTTATATTTGTATTAATATAAATACATAAATTATATTATTTTTAAATTTAAAAATAGTTTAAATTAATTTTTAAAAAATAAATATTAATCTTATAATTTAAAAATGAGTTAACAATTTAGGTATCTTTTAAGTAGGGAGCTTATGTGCACCACTTGAGGATCTCTTCCGGTGGAATATTTCGGTCTTCGTGGACCAATTGAGATGATGTTGTCTCCATAAAATATTAGTATTAGTTACACATTTCGTACAATTATTTAATTTGTTTTTGACTGCAGTGACAGAACCAGAACATTTTTAGAGGAGGGTCTAAATATATCAGTAAAAAAAATTATTTATTGACACTTGGAGTGCTTCATTCAAATTTATTTTGCCCAATTATAGTAATTCAGAGCATCTTATTCCAACTCTTGTTAACATTTGAGTGGCTAGTCTAATGACTTTAAATACATATATATATATATATATATATATATATATATATATATATATATATATATTGATTTTTCCAAACTATGGGACAATTAATCAAATATTAAAATTTTTAGTCAACTGATTAGCTACTTTTATAAATAAATTATAAATTATAATATTATATATTCAAAATTTTATATTGTAGTTCATGAGATTAATTAGCTTGAAAGAAGGAATTTCAGTAACAACAAAAAAAATAGAAGAAAGATTTAATAATCTTGATGGGATAGAACTATGATGTACTTATGATCACTATAGTGGGATCCAAAAAAAATATTTTATTTCTTTAACATTTTATTTTTAATTAGTTTACAGAGAGAATTGTTACCGCCTTTTTTTACCCCACTTTGATGATAAAGCAAAATCAAATAGAAAAGCAAAAGAGAAAAGAAAAATACATAAAAAAAAGGTAAGAAAATAAATAACCCCCAAATATTATAGGGTGGAGGTCATATGACCCCCTGGTTGTAAGACCCCAACTTTTATAAATAAAGATGAATTTTCTATAAATGTCATTTTTGAATATTATGGAGTTAATTTGATATAATGTTATAGTTGTGGGTAATATTTATAAATTTTGCAAAGTACGCAAGTTGTTATATAATATTCGATTGGTCGGGGAATATTCGTTTTAACAGGGAATATTCGTACAACGACACAATCATTTGTGGACCCCACAACAGAATTATTGTCGGATTGAGAAAACGACAAAAATATTTTATTAAAAATAACGGCGGAAATTTTACCATTGTTACTGTTGAACTACTCGGTAGTAAAAGTACAGTAATACGTGTGGTTGCATAGTAGCACACGGTATTGATTATTAATGCTTATGTGATAAGTCACTCAGTTTGATTCAATTATTGTCAGTTAATAATATGAATTATTTAGCGATAATGACGTTTTGTTTTATTCGTATTATTAACGTAATAAAACAGAAACATCTTTTTATATAAAACAGAATACTTTATTAAAGTTATTCTATAAATAGAATATATTATATTTTATTTAAAAGATTTTTCTTTAAATATGGGCCGTCAGATTAAAGTAATCAATCTGGACCGTTCATGGATTAGTTACTATGCATTCTATTTTTCTATAAATAGCAGCTCATTCCTTCATTATTTCTTACGAATTCAATGAACTCTAGAGAGAGAAACTATAGAGAGAAACTATAGAGAGAGAGAAGAAGAGTATTCTGCTACTTAACTACTTCCTTATTTCAGCTCGTCTTTAAAACGGTAAGGGGTGTTATTCTTTCTTATTCATGAAGAGAACTGTTGTTATTCCATTTCTTATTATTCTGTTGGAATAACCTGTATACGTGGTCTACCCTATACTTGGTGACATTCTTCTATTATTCTGTTGGAACATCCTGTCTGTGTGTTTTACATCGGACCTGGTTCCGTTTTTATTATTATTCTGTTGGAACATCCTGTCTGTGTGTTTTACACCGGACCTGGTTCCGTCTTGTTATTATTCTGTTGGAACATCCTGTCTGTGTGTTTTACACCGGACCTGGTTCCATTATTTATTATTCTGTCGGAATATCCTGTCTGTGTGTTTTACACCGGACCTGGTTCCATTATTTATTATTCTGTCGGAATATCCTGTCTGTGCGTTTACGCCGGACCTGGTTCCATTATTTATTATTCTGTTGGAATAACCTGTCTGTGCGGTCTATCGCATGCATGGTGATTTCTTTTGTTATTCCATTCTTTATTATACTCAGTTGGTTAAGTTTTGACTTCTATACTCCATGAAATTTGTGGAATATCCTTGACATTTGCGCTTCATCTAGTATCTATTCATGAAAATATTCTCCTGATCATTCTTGAATTTTACTCCACAAAGTAGTATCATGTTGACAATTTGGACGTTGTTAATTCTTGGATAAATTAATTCTTGAACTTGTTTTATTGAATTCTTATATCATTGTCGTCATCCTCATGTTTATATTCTGTTGAAAGTCATCTGTGGCTTGTAGTGCATAGATGGACTTGGTATGATTATGACCAGGGATTATTCGGTGTAATCATGACCGTAATGTTACAAATGATGTGGTAAAAGTGCTCATTGGTCCGTAGTGCATTGATGGACAGTTGTTGGCATGATCATGACTATTAATGAATATACGAATATCCTTGGCCGTAGTGCAGGGGTGATTCGATGATGTGGATTATTTTATTAAGCTGAGTCCCAGCGATCACAGTGTTGGAAAATCTTTTAAATCATAAAAGATAGTAGAGTTTATTTTCTACTTGACTCTCTTAATGGATTGCTTGTTCTGCTACAGTTAAACTTGATGTCTATTATATTTTATCAGTTTAACATTGTTGAAGGCTAATGATAATTTATTCTGCATTATCTTAGTCATAATATTTCTTACTGGGCTAGTTGAGCTCACCCTTTCTTTCACTGTTCTCTTTAGGAAATGAGAACGTAGCTGGGGCAAGTCGGGGAACGGAGTGATGGTCCGAATGATAGTATTAGTTAGTAGTCCTCACTATTCTATGTAATGGTGTGTTAATAAATGTAATGAGGACTTCTTTTGAGTATGAATACTCTCTAGATGATAATATTTGTATTCAAACTCACAGTTTATGTTTTGTCGTATTGTACACGACAGTTGTATTAGTAAGTTGTATTTGTATTTTGTACTATGTATCTGACGACCCAAGATGGGTGATGTATACCTAATTTTGGGGGCGTCACAGTTGGTATCAGAGCTTAGGGATATGATCCCTGGCTAAGATGTGAGAACAGAACTAGGAGGGGAGAGACGGGGAATTCCTTTGCTAGTATGACCTACCTAAGTTTATTTGCATGGTATTTAATTGGTCGGTTATAATATAAGGATAAAATATGACATATCAATTAATTTTTATTTTGTGGCAGTATCTGAAAATGACATCTGAGAATGTTGAGAATAGCAATAGAGCACAGGCGACTGTTGATTCACCTCATATCAATAATCAGGATAATGTGCATTAGGAAGGTGACAATCCTCATGCAAACAACAACACTGACCAAATGATGAATGATCAAATGTTCAGAGGCTTTATGCAATTCATGCAACAACAGGTGAAAGCGGCTCCTGTCCACAACGTAGGTGGAAATACTGGAAACTCTCTGGCGGTCACCGCTAAACAGTTTAAGGAGCTGGGACCACCGGAGTTTAAGGGAGAACCCAAACCACTTGTAGCTGAAACATGGATAAAGCAGATCACCAAGATATTTGATGTCTTGGGTTGCTCCGAGGAGCAAAAGGTTCCCTTTGCCGCCATTATGTTGCGAGGAGAGGCAGATTACTGGTGGGAATCGATAAAACGTACTCAACCTGCCTCACTGAAGATATCCTGGGAGAAGTTCCAAGAGCTGTTTAACGATAAATACTTTCCCGAGAGTATTCGTCACATGAAGGAGGTGGAGTTCATCAAATTGGAGCAGAATAATATGACCGTGCCGCAGTACGAGGCAAAATTTGCGGAGTTATCCCGGTTTGCGTCCCACCTGGTGGATAATGAAGAAAGAATGACGCGGATGTTTTTAAGAGGTTTGAAGCCGGAGATACGTCAACATCTTGTTTCTCATAAATTGTGTTTGTATTCAGATGTTGTAAATAGGGCTCAGTTGGTGGAGCGCGATAACGAGACAACGCAACCAAAAGAGAGTAGCCGGCAAAATGATAATACCAGTGAGAGCAGTCATCGAAGCGGTGACAACAAGCGTGGAGGGAATCAACAGGCCAGAAATGGTAACCACTTCGGTGGTAATCAGGGCCAAAACAATAAGTATGGGCATTTCAAGAAGAGGAGATTCAACAATGATGGAAAGACGTCAGCACCAGCACCTGTCGTTAAGGAAGGAGAACGACCACCTATCATATGTTTCAAATGCGGAGGGGAGGGGCACATCAGTCCAAACTGCGCGATGCCGTCCAAAGCATGTTATAATTGTGGAAGAGAAGGTCATTTAGCCCGATTTTGTCATTTACCGAAGACAAATTCAGCTAGGATGGAGGCACCAAAGGCCGTCCCAGAAAAGTCAAAATCGGTTGTGCAAGGGAGAGCGTTTGTTGTGAACTCCCAGAAAGCAAGGAACCCGAATGAGGTCATCACGGGTAAGCTTATCATAAACTCTAACGAAGTCTATACTTTATTTGATACCGGTTCTACCCATTCTTTTATTTCTCCTACTTGCGCTCATCGATTAAATTTGATTCCGGAGAAATTAGACTTTGACTTAGCTGTTGAAACTCCATTGGGAGAAACCTTCATTACATCCACGGTTTATAAGTCTTGTTTGGTTCAAGTTGGTACCCACACATTACCTGTCGATCTGATTTCGTTAAAAATACTTGCATTTGACGTGATTCTAGGGATTGATTGGTTAACTACTCATCATGCAAAATTTAATTGTTTTCGTAAGGTTGTTAGCTTTCATATTCCTAATCGACCTATTATGCGAATTCAAGCAATCAAACCATTAAAATCAATCGCTGTCATCTCAAACCATAAAGCTATTCGTTTATTGAAAAACGGATGTCAAGCTTTCTTAGCTCATGTCACAGATCTAAACAAAAATACGTCAGCTTTGAATGATATTTCTGTTGTTAATAAATTTCCTGACGTATTTCCCGAAGAACTTCCTGGCCTACGCCCAGAGCGTGAAATTGAATTTTGTATCGACCTTGAACCCGGTACAAAACCCATTTCCAAAGCCCCATATCGAATGGCTCCTATTGAACTTCAGGAGTTAAAGACCCAACTGCAGGAATTGTTAGACATTGGTTTTATTCGTCCTAGTACTTCTTCTTGGGGTGCTCCTGTTCTGTTCGTGAAGAAGAAAGATGGGAGTATGCGACTTTGTATTAATTATCGGGAGTTGAATCATGTCACCATCAAAAATAGGTACCCATTGCCACGTATTGATGACCTGTTTGACCAGTTGCAAGGAGCACAATTCTTTTCAAAGATCGATCTTCGTTCTGGATATCATCAGCTGAAGGTTAGAACTGAGGATATTCTAAAGATTGCCTTCAGAACTCGGTATGGGCATTATGAATTCTTAGTTATGTCTTTTGGATTGACTAATGCTCCTGCTGTCTTCATGGATATGATGAACAGGGTATTTAAGGAATATTTGGATCCCTTTGTGGTCGTCTTTATCGATGACATCCTTGTTTATTCCAAAAGTCGTGAAGATCATGAGCAACACTTGAGGCTGGTACTCCAAAAGCTTCGTGAATACAAACTTTATGCCAAGTTGAAGAAATGCGAGTTCTGGCTGGAAGAGGTAGCATTCCTTGGGCACGTAGTATCAAGTCGTGGAATATCTATTGACCCGGCAAAGATTGAAGCTATTCAAAGCTGGGAGCAACCTAAATCAGTAACCGAAGTACGTAGCTTTCTCGGTCTAGCTGGTTATTATCGGAGATTCGTGGAAGGATTTTCTCGAATCGCTACTCCATTAACTCAGCTGACTCGGAAAGATACAAAGTTCGGTTGGAGCGAAGAATGTGAGCAGAGTTTTCAAGAACTCAAGAGGAGACTCATTTCAGCACCTGTTCTAACAATACCATCTGGCTCGGAGGGATTTGTCATCTACAGTGATGCTTCGAGCAAAGGGTTGGGATGCGTTCTCATGCAACATGGAAAAGTCATAGCCTATGCATCAAGACAACTCAAGGAATATGAGAGGAATTATCCTACTCATGATCTAGAGTTGGCAGCTGTTGTTTTTGCACTTAAAATTTGGAGGCATTATTTGTATGGGGAGAAGGTGGAGATCTTTACGGATCATAAAAGCCTCAAATATTTCTTCACTCAAAAGGAACTCAACATGCGACAATGACGTTGGCTTGAACTGTTGAAAGATTATGATCATACCATTCAATATCATCCTGGAAAAGCGAACGTGGTAGCTGACGCATTGAGTAGAAGATCATATTCAAGTACGAGTGCGATATTGTCAACACAAAGACCCATTTTGTGTGATTTACAAAGGATGAAGATAGAGTTAAAGACTCCAAGGACCCATGTGATGATGGCGAATATACGAGTAGAACCGACTTTAATCGATAAAGTTAAAGCTGCTCAAGCTACAGACCTGGAGCTGATGCGTATGAAGAAGAAAGTGCAAGAAGGTGCTATACCGGAAGCAAGAATCAATGAAGAAGGAATACTTCGAGTCAACTCCAGACTTTGTGTTCCTAACAACCCTGATTTAAAGTATGAAATCATGATGGAGGCGCACAACACACCGTTTGCAATCCATCCTGAAAGTACCAAAATGTATCATGATCTTCGTCATACATTTTGGTGGAGCAATATGAAGAGAGAGATAGCGTTGTTTATCTCAAGGTGTCTAACTTGTCAACGAGTCAAAGCGGAGCATCAAGTACCAAAAGGTCCATTGCAACCACTTGAAATTTCAGAATGGAAGTGGGAGCACATTACCATGGATTTCGTTACCGGTCTTCCTAGGGTTTCTCAAGGTATTGATGCGATTTGGGTCATTGTTGATAGATTGACCAAGTCTGCTCATTTCTTACCGATACGAGAAACTTATACACTTGAACATCTTGCTCGTATGTACATAAACGAGATTGTAAGACTGCATGGTATGCCAGTATCCATAGTTTCTGACCGAGACCCAAGATTCACTTCACGATTTTGGGTTAGTTTATAAAAAGCTATGGGCACGGAGTTACGATTTAGTTCATCATATCATCCTCAGACGGACGGACAATCAGAGAGGACTATTCAAACTCTTGAAGATCTATTAAGACTTTGTGTCTTTGACTTCAAGGGAAGTTGGGACAAGTTTTTACCATTGGTGGAGTTTTCCTACAACAACAGTTATCAAGCAAGTATTGGCATGGCTCCATTCGAAGCATTGTATGGAAGAAAATGTCGTTCTCCAGTATGCTGGGATGAGGTGGGTGAAGCAACGTTGTTGGGACCGGAGTTGGTACGTATGACTACAGAAAAGATTCAAACGATCCGACAACGTATAAAAATCTCACAAGATCGACAAAAGAGTTATGCTGATCTTCATCGGAAGGACGTGGAATTTGATGTAGGAGATCATGTGTTCTTACGTGTTGCTCCATGGAAAGGAGTTACGAGATTTGGAAAGAGAGGAAAGCTCAATCCTCGATTCATCGGTCCATTTTTAATCCTCGATCGAGTAGGAACTGTGGCTTATAGACTCGCTTTACCGCCAAGTATGTCTCGTGTTCATAACGTTTTTCACATATCCATGTTACGCAAATATGTGGAAGACCCGAACCACATTATTGAGTTAGAACCGGACGAAATAACGGAAGATTTGACGTATGAAGAAGTTCATGTTCAAATCTTGGATAAGAAGGAACATATTCTACCCTCCAAGGTTATACCTCAAGTCAAAGTTTTGTGGAGAAACCACGATGTTGAGGAAATGACTTGGGAGTTAGAATCTGAAATGAAATCAAGGTATCCTTACCTCTTCGACATACCAGGTACGTACCCTAATTTCGAGGGCGAAATTTCATAAGAAGGGGAGGTTGTAAGACCCCAACTTTTATAAATAAAGATGAATTTTCTATAAATGTCATTTTTGAATATTATGGAGTTAATTTGATATAATGTTATAGTTGTGGGTAATATTTATAAATTTTGCAAAGTACGCAAGTTGTTATATAATATTCGATTGGTCGGAGAATATTCGTTTTAACAGGGAATATTCGTACAACGACACAATCATTGTGGACCCCACAACAGAATTATTGTCGGATTGAGAAAACGACAAAAATATTTTATTAAAAATAACGGCGGAAATTTTACCATTGTTACTGTTGAACTACTCGGTAGTAAAAGTACAGTAATACGTGTGGTTGCATAGTAGCACACGGTATTGATTATTAATGCTTATGTGAGAAGTCACTCAGTTTGATTCAATTATTGTCAGTTAATAATATGAATTATTTAGCGATAATGACGTTTTGTTTTATTCGTATTATTAACGTAATAAAACAGAAACATCTTTTTATATAAAACAGAATACTTTATTAAAGTTATTCTATAAATAGAATATATTATATTTTATTTAAAAGATTTTTCTTTAAATATGGGCCGTCAGATTAAAGTAATCAATCTGGACCGTTCATGGATTAGTTACTATGCATTCTATTTTTCTATAAATAGCAGCTCATTCCTTCATTATTTCTTACGAATTCAATGAACTCTAGAGAGAGAAACTATAGAGAGAAACTATAGAGAGAGAGAAGAAGAGTATTCTGCTACTTAACTACTTCCTTATTTCAGCTCGTCTTTAAAACGGTAAGGGGTGTTATTCTTTCTTATTCATGAAGAGAACTGTTGTTATTCCATTTCTTATTATTCTGTTGGAATAACCTGTATACGTGGTCTACCCTATACTTGGTGACATTCTTCTATTATTCTGTTGGAACATCCTGTCTGTGTGTTTTACATCGGACCTGGTTCCGTTTTTATTATTATTCTGTTGGAACATCCTGTCTGTGTGTTTTACACCGGACCTGGTTCCGTCTTGTTATTATTCTGTTGGAACATCCTGTCTGTGTGTTTTACACCGGACCTGGTTCCATTATTTATTATTCTGTCGAAATATCCTGTCTGTGTGTTTTACACCGAACCTGGTTCCATTATTTATTATTCTGTCGGAATATCCTATCTGTGCATTTACGCCGGACCTGGTTCCATTATTTATTATTCTATTGGAATAACCTGTCTGTGCGGTCTATCGCATGCATGGTGATTTCTTTTGTTATTCCATTCTTTATTATACTCAGTTGGTTAAGTTTTGACTTCTATACTCCATGAAATTTGTGGAATATCCTTGACATTTGCGCTTCATCTAGTATCTATTCATAAAAATATTCTCCTGATCATTCTTGAATTTTACTCCACAAAGTAGTATCATGTTGACAATTTGGACGTTGTTAATTCTTGGATAAATTAATTCTTGAACTTGTTTTATTGAATTCTTATATCATTGTCATCATCCTCATGTTTATATTCTGTTGAAAGTCATCTGTGGCCTGTAGTGCATAGATAGACTTGGTATGATTATGACCAGGGATTATTCGGTGTAATCATGACCGTAATGTTACAAATGATGTGGTAAAAGTCCTCATTGGCCCGTAGTGCATTGATGGACAGTTGTTGGCATGATCATGACCATTAATGAATATACGAATATCCTTGGCCGTAGTGCAGGGGTGATTCGATGATGTGGATTATTTTATTAAGCTGAGTCCCAGCGATCACAGTGTTGGAAAATCTTTTAAATCATAAAAGATAGTAGAGTTTATTTTCTACTTGACTCTCTTAATGGATTGCTTGTTCCGCTACAGTTAAACTTGATGTCTATTATATTTTATCAGTTTAACATTGTTGAAGGCTAATGATAATTTATTCTGCATTATCTTAGTCATAATATTTCTTACTGGGCTAGTTGAGCTCACCCTTTCTTTCACTGTTCTCTTCAGGAAATGAGAACGTAGCTGGGGCAAGTCGGGGAAGGGAGTGATGGTCCGAATGATAGTATTAGTTAGTAGTCCTCACTATTCTATGTAATGGTGTGTTAATAAATGTAATGAGGACTCCTTTTGAGTATGAATACTCTCTAGAAGATAATATTTGTATTCAAACTCACAGTTTATGTTTTGTCGTATTGTACACGACAGTTGTATTAGTAAGTTGTATTTTTATTTTGTACTATGTATCTGACGACCCAAGATATGTATACCTAATTTTGGGGGCGTCACACTGGTTCCGCCATTGCTGCCAAACACGGCATAGATTCTGAAATTCAAATAAGGCACACTTAGAAGGAGGGTTGAATAAGTGTGGGAGCAAACTATGACCAATTTTTAAATTTTGAATTCAAACTATTGAATATAGCCTACTGTATTGAAGAATGCAGCTTGCTGAATGAATGTAGTCTACCGAATTGAATTTTTGTTTAAGAAAATATTTGTTGAATTTATAAGTCAAATAGAATACTTGGTGTTAACACAATATCTCAAGATGAAACAAATGTTTGTATTTTAATTATTAAGAAAATTAACTATCTTGAGAAATATTAAAGCAAAACAAGCAATAAAATAACATCAAAATTTTTTACGTGGTTCAGCTATTACCCTCTATAATAATAGCTTAGTCCACGTCCAATACCAACTAGTATTGGAGACTCACTTTTATTTCTTTAAATAACCCTTGTTACAAAACAGATTCTATCAAATTGAATTACAATAATTCACTTGAGCACACTTGCTCCTTGTGCACCAATGCACCCCTTAAGCACCTAAGCTTCCTTGAACCTGTTTGTAAATAAACCTTAATCCACCCGGATTAAAATCCTTTAGACAACACTTAGTCTAAAAATATAAGATTACAATTATAGAGGTCTAATGATCAAAACAAATAAATAATTTAACAAAGCAAGGCTCAGCTAATTAATGCAATGATCAAGTAGTAAAAGTAAGAGATATCACCAATATGAAGCTCACGAAAATAGCTAAGAATAATTTGAATATAATTTGCATAGCAGCTGGAAATTTTGCACCGAAAATAATGAAGTTGCTTTTCAAGTATATGAGTGCAATAATTGATTCAAGTGTTGTATATTCATCACTGTCTTTAGTTTCTTTTATAGCCCAGAAAATAAACTACTGTTGAAAACAAATTAGTTCCGTTACCATCTTCAAAATTATTTCCGTTAGAACCAATCTGAAAGATAATTCATGTATAACAGATGTTTGTTTAGACTTTTTCAAAGGAAGTCCACTAAGATAGAAATTGTTCCATGTAAATCTCAAGTCAAAGATATTATCAGTTTTGACTTCTCTATTATCAAGTCTCCTATCATGATTACAAGTCTGCCGCCACTTTCCAACAAATATCAATTCCGAAGCAAAAGATATCATAGCATTAATATATGAGTGTTAGTTTTGTAAGAAAGTGTAACATCACCCAACTTCTTCAGGATAATCATTACCTTATATTTCCAAGACTCGTGCATTTAATCCACTAACTGATAATAATCACATTTATGCCGCCATAAGCTAAAACAACTTTTGAGTATCCAATAAGTTTTGTTGCACACGTGTTTATACAAATATTTCAGAACTCTTAAAATATCATAACACATGGCGAATATTATTCAATTAATCCGGACAATAAATTATCACCTTTTATTTTACACATGCATAAATACCAACCAACTAAGATAAATCAATTAGCATAAAATCTCAGGCATGCATAAAATATTTAATCACATTTTAATGCACAAATAAAATGTCCTAGAGCCTTGTATCGAAAAATTAAGTATTTGCAATGACCTTACATATTTTTCTTAGGACTCAAATTTTAAAGTCTTTCAACAATAATCTTTCATCAACTTCTTGAAATTTCACAACAGACAAATTAGTTTATAATATTAAGTCATCATCAAAACAAAAAGGTTAGAATATTAACAAACCAACATTCTCTCCCCTTTTTATGACGACAACACCAAAAATTATAACTCCCCCTGAATTCATGCATATTAAAAGTAACTCCTCCTGAATTCATGCATATTAAAAATTTCAGAAGATTCAAACTAATTTTCACCATGCCTGTTGTTTAGACATAATTAATCCTGCCAATTTGTTAGCTGAAACAAATATTATAATCACAAAATACAACAGCGAAGTCATAATATCTAATACTGGCCCTAGCCATATTGTTTTAAACAACCCATCAAAACAAAAACTTAAACACATATTGGTTCCAACCAAATCTTAAACACATATTGGTTCCAACCAAATCGTTTTTAACAAAAATAATAAAATGTCTTCACAGCAACCTTCACAGCAACAGCATTGTCTCTCCCTTTGTCATCACCAAAAAGCCACTATCAGATATCAATATCATCAATGTGAATCATAGGTAGAGGACGATTAGTGAAATAAAGATGGTGGAGAAGACGATGAATCCTTTCTTCCATAGAAAAGTCATGAGCAAACCTAGGAGGACGAGGAATAAAAGTTTCATTGGGTAGAGGTAAGTCAAGGAATTCTCCAATGTATTCGGCCATCCAATTACATCGAGGCCACTCAAGAACAGGAGAGATCATTCTGTCAAAATGTAACCTTCTACCAACGTCATTCATACGATGAGTCATGAAATCAGCAAATTCTCCAATCTGATTACTTACAAACTTCAGTTCGTGACTTAATTGACATGAATTTCTATTGATCTTTCGATGAAGAGATTCAACCATAGCCATGGTGTGTAATTCGAAACCAGCTTGTAAATCGATAAATTCATCCTCAATTTGTGAAAAACATTTGTTCAAATCATTTGCCCGAATAGGCAGTTTTCCTTTTTCTAAAATTGAAAGCCTTTGTTTAACATTAACAATATCAGAGCACATAAGCTCTTGATTTTTGAGGATTTGAGTCAACATATCAATTACTGTTAGAGATGAAACTGATGAAGTAGGAAGAGTAGAAGAATCAGGATTTTCAGATGGTAAGTCAGAAGACATAGAACTTGGTGGAATAGGAATAGGATCAGAAATAATACGAACAAATAAGCCATCAACAAAAGTGATATGGGACAGTTTTAGATTAGCAGAATCAATGAATTCATTGTGAGACACCACAATTTCATCATCAAGGTAAATGTTAAAATGCTGAAACATTTTTGTCAAAAACAAACCATAGGACAGACACTTTTTAACTTGACGAATACAACTCATCATCTGGGACAACATCATAAGAGAGAAATTAAAACGAACACCTTTTAAAATCATTGCAACAACCACCAAATCTTGGTAAGTAAAATCTGCTCCACCACCTACTCGTGGAAATAAATTATACCGAAGTATTTTGTGCAAAACACATGCAAGTGGACAGACATCAACAGTTTCAGGAATAAACAGAGTTTTCAGAGAGGAGTTGTTCATCACAGTTTGAAGTTGTTCAAGAGGAGGAAAGGATATATTTGCAGCACCCTTAAGAGTAAATGGACAGGGACCAGATGAAGGAATATCAAAAATACTCCCAAAATCGACAATAGTGAAAAACAGAGACTTTCCCTTCACAAAAGACGTATAATAATCCCCATTACACTCTAAATTTGTGTAAAATTATTGTACCAAACGAGGATATGCCCTTGTGAGAGGAAATAACATAAAAGAAATACCACTAAAAGTAAAAAGTTTTTCCAAAGATGAATTTTTGAAATAAAACAGATCCAAGATTTTCTCATAAACAAACTGTTTAGTAGTAATAGAAGTTTTGAAGCGGGCTTCAAAACTCTGACCTCGAAAGAAATTATTCGGCAAATCAGAAGTAACAGAGAAAGGATTTACTAGATTTGATGGCGATTCTGGTTGAGAAGGAGGAGGCTCCGAACCAGGAGATTGTGGGGATGTCTTTAAGATAGAAAAGCTTGAATCAGACCCATCAGATTCTTCAGAAGAAACAAGAACAGATGTTTGGCGAGGCTGTCATTTGGACTTCTTCGATGATCACACAGTATAAAGAGATCGTGGATGTTTTCCTTCTTTGATTGTGATACCGGATGAATGCTTAGTAGCCCGAGTCTTCATTATCGTTGCCAAAAGTAGAACAACAAAGAACTATGAAGAAGTATCAAAGAAGAGATATCTGAAAGCGTGTAAAAAGAGAAGTGAGTGTTTTGTGTTTAATACGGAAGAGTTGGAGAGCGAAAAGACTTCTTGAAACACTAAACTCTTCTCAGTGCCTGCCTTTTCGAATTTCAAAACCCATAATGATAGCTACCGTACCAAAACAGATATGTCTCCCTTGGTTAGATACGTCTCCCTTGATCTCCGGTTATAGAAAGATAATGTGTAGCAACAAAACATATCTAAAATAACATGCAGATATACTGTAAATATGAAATATTTTATGCATGAACTATTTTAGTACGTGATCATATTATACCATGCACATTCCAAGTTCTCTTCTTAACATGCAGAACCTTTCTTTACTTAAGGGTTTAGTAAAAATGTCAGCCAACTATTTTTCTGTTGGAATAAAAATTAATTTAATTAATCCTTTTGAAATATTATCCCTTAGAAAATGATGTCTAACTTCTATATGCTTTGTACGTGAATATAACACAAGATTTTTAAAAATATCTATAGCACTAGAATTATCACAGTATATGGGCACATTATCACATAAAACATCAAAGTCACATAGAGTTTATTTTAACCATAAAATTTGAGAGCAACAACTCCATGCAGCTAGATATTCACCCTCAATGGATGATAAAGCAACTGAAGTTTGCTTTTTACTATGCAACGTAGCAAGACTGTGACCTAAAAATGTGCAAGCACCTCTAGTACTCTTTCTATCAATTTGACACCCTGCATTGTAAGACCCCGAATTTTATGAAATAAAAGTATTCAATTTTTCTTATAATTACTATTCAGTAAATGGTTAAATTGATAAATGTTAAAGTTAAGGGTGATATATGATTTTTTTTCAAAATACACAAGTTGTTATCAAATAATCATTGTTGTCGTGAAATATTCGTTTGGTCGTGGAATATTCTTTCTGTCGGGGAATATTCGTACGACGGCGCAGCCATTTGTGGGCCCCATAACAGAATAACTGTCGGATGAAGAAAACGACAAATTTGAGTTTTTACAAATAACGACGTAGTTGTTACCGTTAACACTGTTGGAATACCCGGTGGTTAAAATACAGTAATACGCGTTATTGCACAGTAGCACACGGTATTGCACCAATTATTGATTCTTACGTAAGAAGGCACTACTCAATAATTGTTACAGTAGTTATTATTCAATATTTTATTTTATTGATTCAATAATTGCTGCGTTGATATTTTATATTATTGATTGTTTCAATAATTGTTGCTGCACAGTATTTTCCTTTATCAGATCAATAATTCATATTATTTGAATAATATTATTAGATAACATTATTGGCAATGTCTAGAAAGTTCTGTCTAAGGAGAGGTTTGGTCATCTAATTGCGCGTCAGTAAGGAAAAATCCTTATTGGAAAGCCCCCTCTTTCCTGGGAACGGCCTGGTTGTCATAAATGTGATTCTGTAATATTATTTGTGAATAATTAATTATTGATTCATATGATAAGAAAATATTTATTTTATGTGGATATAAATGAGGGATATATTTTTGTGGTTAAAAAATGAAGGAGTTAATGTTGAGATTTTTATCCGTATTTTTGTCGGAATGGAGGTATTAAAAATCAGGGTTTTTGAGATATTTTGCGGGGGTTATAATTTTTAATCCGACCGTTGGATCGTGGTAATTTTTGGATATGTTATACATATATAAGTTGAGTATATGCCCACAAATTTTGAACCGTTAAAAATGAACGTATGATTTATTATGAATTTTACGAGATGACTGATTCAGAAATTGTTGAATTTTCGGAGTTTATCATTTTGGTGGAAAATTCTAAAATTGGTGGGCCCCACTTGTGGTTGGTGAAGAAATGTGCTGAATTATATTTCAAATGTGGTGGGTGGGAATAGTAGCAGGTAAAGCCATCAGGTTGCAGGTCAAACCTACCAAAATTTTCCTATAAATAGAGGGCTAAGTTAGAATTGAAAATCACACCAGAAACATAAGCTTTCTCTCTTTCTCTCTCTAGATTATTGAGTGTATTTTGTGAGTATTTAGATACTTGGTGAGTTGCTATTCATCAGTGCAAGTTTCCTTCAGCCTTATACCGATCAGAAGTACTGCTCTTTTGAGGTAAGGGATAGTAAGGGATAGTAAGGGATTTTAAGGGTTGTTATGATTTTCAGTTTCGTAATTTTTCTGAACTTCAAAAATTCTGGAAAAATTTAAATGATATTTTGATGCGTTTTATTGATTGTGTCCAAAAATGGTGATTTTTGGATGTATAGATTGAGAGTTATGAATTTTATGAGAAAAGACTATTTTAAAAGTAACTGCTTATAATTCCTTGTGGTTAACTCCAAAATTGATGAAATTTTTATTGGGAGTACATGTATATGATAGAAGTATACTCTGTAAATTTTAGAATTTTTAGACAAAAGTACAATTTTTGATAAATGTCTAAATATTCGGTGGTTTTGGCCATATGAAAAATAGTAAATGAGTTTTAAAAATTCTGAGAAAAATATATGTTCACTATGGGACTATATTATGCTAAATTCCAGAAAAGAAATATTTTTGGAACTGATTTGGTATTTTTCATGAAAATAGTCTAGTTATGAGTAAATGAATTAAATATGTTTTGTGAAGAAAGAAAATTGGAAAATAGGATTTTATGGCTTGAGAATCCTATATGAGGTATATGCAGATTTTTGATGAGGGTTTTGGTTATTGATGATGAAATTGTAAGAGTTGGTATTTTATGATGATTAAATGCATTAATTAGTAAAGTGTAAACAATTAAAATAAATTGTTTATAAATTTAAGTAATGTTATTCTTTCAATATCATTATACCGAAATATTGGTATGGATTTTATTGTGGAATTTCTATCTTTTGTGTCGAGGTTACTATTCATGAGTTACTATTCACGATTTACTATTCATGAGTTACGAATATTACTCTTGAGATTAAAACTATATGTTGATCATATTATTTTTATCATCATATATAATATTTTTATAACCCTGATGTTGAAATTCTCTTTCACTGGAGTGTAAAGATGGGTAGATTATTGGTATGATCATGACTAGGGTTCTCTTTGGCCTGTAGTGCAAAGTTGAATTGTGACTGGTATGATCATGACCATTGAATTTATAATTGAATATCTTAAGCTTAAGTGCAAAGGTGAATTGATCAACATGGTTATAATTATTGTTTATATAAATTCTGAAATGATTATATATTTCTTTGAGATATGAATATATTTGGCCTGTAGTGCAAATATGAATTGTTGATGAATATCTTTGGCATGTAGTGCAAAGATGGCCTGTTGATGAATATCTTTGGCCTGTAGTGCAAAGATGAACTGTTGTTGAATATCTTTGGCCCGTAGTGCAAAGATGGTTTGTTGATGAATATCTTTGGCCCGTAGTGCAAAGATGGATTTGTTAGTATGATTATAAACAGGAATTGTGATTTGGTATAACCATGATCTTTGATGTTTCAGGTAAAGACAGGTGATGAAAATATTCTTCGTCCTGGGTGCGAAGAAAAATTTAGAGTCACAATTATGATTATGAGTTATTCATATGATTGTGGAAAGGAACTGTTGAGTGATGTTACATGGATAAAACATTGTTGGTGGATTTTTAACATGGAAGAGATAATGGACTTTATGGTCTATTTGACTCTTCTAATGGATTGCATGTTCCGCTGCAACTATGGTTGAAATTTTTATCATTTACCATATGTTCTAAATCTCTGATTTATTGTTGATGAAGGCTATTGATAATTGAATTATCTTTAGTCATGATATTCTTTACTGAGCTAGTTGTGCTCACCCTTTTGCTTCACAATTCCTTTCAGGTAATAAGAGTGTAGCTGGGTCGAGCGGGGGTAACAAGGGAATAGAACGGTGGTCATCATTTAGTAGTTATATTTGGTGAATAAATTAGTTGAGGCGAACCCAACGTTGGAAGGGTGTTTTGTCACTATCATACAAGATGTCTAATGACATACAACCTCGTGTCATCATAAGACAGGGTTGTGCTCATCCACTTGCTGAGTATATATACGAGCACTACCTATATAAACTTGGTGTTTGTTTGAAGTATAATTCTCAATTAGAGACAGTAGAGATAATGATATGTCAAGAGAAGACTCACCATTGGGAAGAATATGATAGTAATCTTCTCATTTTTCTTTGGGGTCTATTGGGTCAACCAAGGATAATTCTGTGGCCATATGATATCTATCATAACCTAGACGCATGGCCTCCCATGTACGAAGGTTTCCTTGAGCACTTCCCAAAGATTCTAATTTCTAAAACAGTTTTTGACTATACCTTTATGTAAGGTGTTATTGTGAGGTGATGTCCACGGTTGGAACATGAGTCACATTTGGTATATATTTATCCAAACTCACAGCATATGTGTTGTTGCATTTTGTACGATAATTGTTGTAATAAAGTTGTAGTTATTTTCTGTACCATGTATTTGGCGACTCAAAATGGGTGGGATGGAATGGACCTATTTTGGGGTCGTTACATTTGGTATCAGAGCTATAAGTAAAGAGCCCCGAGCCTCTCGCTGGTGACTTCCTGTTGATGGGGGATGCACCGAAGCCAGACTCTCCGTAGGGGACGCCGTTCTGCGGTGGCAAACTGATAGGTATCAATGTAAGGTGCTGACATAGGTTGGTGTCCAGAGTTACATTTGGTGTCAGAGCTTAGGGATATGATCTCTGGCGGAGATCGGGGAATAAAACTAGGAGGGGAGAGATGAGTAAATCCTTCGCTAGTGTGTCCTACCTAAGCTTATTTGTTGGTCAGTCATAATATCGGGATATTATGTGATATGTTAATTTGTTAAATTAACACTTGTTTTGAAGCTGTATTCTAGAATCTTATTTGAAATACAGGAGATGAGCAATGGAGAAATTATGATGACAGAGAAGATGGAATTTGAAATGAAAGGAAGGTATTCTCAACTCTTTGAAATACCAGGTACGTAAATTTCGGGGACGAAATTTCATAAGGAGGGGAGATTGTAAGACCCCGAATTTTATGAAATAAAAGTATTCAATTTTTCTTATAATTACTATTCAGTAAATGGTTAAATTGATAAA
This sequence comes from Panax notoginseng, assembly GCA_016801055.1. Classification (NCBI taxonomy): domain Eukaryota; kingdom Viridiplantae; phylum Streptophyta; class Magnoliopsida; order Apiales; family Araliaceae; genus Panax; species Panax notoginseng. The sequence continues at coordinate 144,172,262 of CM029022.1, read as the reverse complement.
TGTTAAAGTTAAGGGTGATATATGATTTTTTTTCAAAATACACAAGTTGTTATCAAATAATCATTCTTGTCGTGAAATATTCGTTTGGTCGTGGAATATTCTTTCTGTCGGGGAATATTCGTACGACGGCGCAGCCATTTGTGGGCCCCATAACAGAATAACTGTCGGATGAAGAAAACGATAAATTTGAGTTTTTACAAATAACGACGTAGTTGTTACCGTTAACACTGTTGGAATACCCGGTGGTTAAAATACAGTAATACGCGTTATTGCACAGTAGCACACGGTATTGCACCAATTATTGATTCTTACGTAAGAAGGCACTACTCAATAATTGTTACAGTAGTTATTGTTCAATATTTTATTTTATTGATTCAATAATTGCTGCGTTGATATTTTATATTATTGATTGTTTCAATAATTGTTGTTGCACAGTATTTTCCTTTATCAGATCAATAATTCATATTATTTGAATAATATTATTAGATAACATTATTGGCAATGTCTAGAAAGTTCTGTCTAAGGAGAGGTTTGGTCATCTAATTGCGCGTCAGTAAGGAAAAATCCTTATTGGAAAGCCCCCTCTTTCCTGGGAACGGCCTGGTTGTCATAAATGTGATTCTGTAATATTATTTGTGAATAATTAATTATTGATTCATATGATAAGAAAATATTTATTTTATGTGGATATAAATGAGGGATATATTTTTGTGGTTAAAAAATGAAGGAGTTAATGTTGAGATTTTTATCCGTATTTTTGTCGGAATGGAGGTATTAAAAATCAGGGTTTTTGAGATATTTTGCGGGGGTTATAATTTTTAATCCGACCGTTGGATCGTGGTAATTTTTGGATATGTTATACATATATAAGTTGAGTATATGCCCACAAATTTTGAACCGTTAAAAATGAACGTATGATTTATTATGAATTTTACGAGATGACTGATTCAGAAATTGTTGAATTTTCGGAGTTTATCATTTTGGTGGAAAATTCTAAAATTGGTGGGCCCCACTTGTGGTTGGTAAAGAAATGTGCTGAATTATATTTCAAATGTGGTGGGTGGGAATAGTAGCAGGTAAAGCCATCAGGTTGCAGGTCAAACCTACCAAAATTTTCCTATAAATAGAGGGCTAAGTTAGAATTGAAAATCACACCAGAAACATAAGCTTTCTCTCTTTCTCTCTCTAGATTATTGAGTGTATTTTGTGAGTATTTAGATACTTGGTGAGTTGCTATTCATCAGTGCAAGTTTCCTTCAGCCTTATACCGATCAGAAGTACTGCTCTTTTGAGGTAAGGGATAGTAAGGGATAGTAAGGGATTTTAAGGGTTGTTATGATTTTCAGTTTCGTAATTTTTCTGAACTTCAAAAATTCTGGAAAAATTTAAATGATATTTTGATGCGTTTTATTGATTGTGTCCAAAAATGGTGATTTTTGGATGTATAGATTGAGAGTTATGAATTTTATGAGAAAAGACTATTTTAAAAGTAACTGCTTATAATTCCTTGTGGTTAACTCCAAAATTGATGAAATTTTTATTGGGAGTACATGTATATGATAGAAGTATACTCTGTAAATTTTAGAATTTTTAGACAAAAGTACAATTTTTGATAAATGTCTAAATATTCGGTGGTTTTGGCCATATGAAAAATAGTAAATGACTTTTAAAAATTCTGAGAAAAATATATGTTCACTATGGGACTATATTATGCTAAATTCCAGAAAAGAAATATTTTTGGAACTGATTTGGTATTTTTCATGAAAATAGTCTAGTTATGAGTAAATGAATTAAATATGTTTTGTGAAGAAAGAAAATTGGAAAATAGGATTTTATGGCTTGAGAATCCTATATGAGGTATATGCAGATTTTTGATGAGGGTTTTGGTTATTGATGATGAAATTGTAAGAGTTGGCATTTTATGATGATTAAATGCATTAATTAGTAAAGTGTAAACAATTAAAATAAATTGTTTATAAATTTAAGTAATGTTATTCTTTCAATATCATTATACCGAAATATTGGTATGGATTTTATTGTGGAATTTCTATCTTTTGTGTCGAGGTTACTATTCATGAGTTACTATTCACGATTTACTATTCATGAGTTACGAATATTACTCTTGAGATTAAAATTATATGTTGATCATATTATTTTTATCATCATATATAATATTTTTATAACCCTGATGTTGAAATTCTCTTTCACTGGAGTGTAAAGATGGGTAGATTATTGGTATGATCATGACTAGGGTTCTCTTTGGCCTGTAGTGCAAAGTTGAATTGTGACTGGTATGATCATGACCATTGAATTTATAATTGAATATCTTAAGCTTAAGTGCAAAGGTGAATTGATCAACATGATTATAATTATTGTTTATATAAATTCTGAAATGATTATATATTTCTTTGAGATATGAATATATTTGGCCTGTAGTGCAAATATGAATTGTTGATGAATATCTTTGGCATGTAGTGCAAAGATGGCATGTTGATGAATATCTTTGGCCTGTAGTGCAAAGATGAACTGTTGTTGAATATCTTTGGCCCGTAGTGCAAAGATGGTTTGTTGATGAATATCTTTGGCCCGTAGTGCAAAGATGGATTTGTTAGTATGATTATAAACAGGAATTGTGATTTGGTATAACCATGATCTTTGATGTTTCAGGTAAAGACAGGTGATGAAAATATTCTTCGTCCTGGGTGCGAAGAAAAATTTAGAGTCACAATTATGATTATGAGTTATTCATATGATTGTGGAAAGGAACTATTGAGTGATGTTACATGGATAAAACATTGTTGGTGGATTTTTAACATGGAAGAGATAATGGACTTTATGGTCTATTTGACTCTTCTAATGGATTGCATGTTCCGCTGCAACTATGGTTGAAATTTTTATCATTTACCATATGTTCTAAATCTCTGATTTATTGTTGATGAAGGCTATTGATAATTGAATTATCTTTAGTCATGATATTCTTTACTGAGCTAGTTGTGCTCACCCTTTTGCTTCACAATTCCTTTCAGGTAATAAGAGTGTAGCTGGGTCGAGCGGGGGTAACAAGGGAATAGAACGGTGGTCATCATTTAGTAGTTATATTTGGTGAATAAATTAGTTGAGGCGAACCCAACGTTGGAAGGGTGTTTTGTCACTATCATACAAGATGTCTAATGACATACAACCTCGTGTCATCATAAGACAGGGTTGTGCTCATCCACTTGCTGAGTATATATACGAGCACTACCTATATAAACTTGGTATTTGTTTGAAGTATAATTCTCAATTAGAGACAGTAGAGATAATGATATGTCAAGAGAAGACTCACCATTGGGAAGAATATGATAGTAATCTTCTCATTTTTCTTTGGGGTCTATTGGGTCAACCAAGGATAATTCTGTGGCCATATGATATCTATCATAACCTAGACGCATGGCCTCCCATGTACTAAGGTTTCCTTGAGCACTTCCCAAAGATTCTAATTTCTAAAACAGTTTTTGACTATACATTTATGTAAGGTGTTATTGTGAGGTGATGTCCACGGTTGGAACATGAGTCACATTTGGTATATATTTATCCAAACTCACAGCATATGTGTTGTTGCATTTTGTACGATAATTGTTGTAATAAAGTTGTAGTTATTTTCTGTACCATGTATTTGGCGACTCAAAATGGGTGGGATGGAATGGACCTATTTTGGGGTCGTTACATGCATAGTCAGCATCTGAATAACCCATTAGTACAAAATGATTGCAGATTGGATAAAATAATCCCAGATTGATTGTACCACTTAAATATTTAAAAATCCTTTTAACAGCTTGTAAATGAGATTCTTTAGGTTTTGCTTGAAAACGTGCACATAAACAAACACTATATATAATATCTGGTCTAGATGCAGTTAAATATAATAAACATCCAATCATACCTCGATATTTAGTTACCTCCACATCTATACCTTTTTCGTCAGACGTAAGCTTTACTGAAGTGCTCATTGGTGTAGCCTTTGAATTTGATCCTTCAAACCCAAACCTTTTGAGAAGCTTTTTTGTATATTTGGTTTGATGGATATATATACCTTCCTTTGTTTTCTTGATTTGGAGTCCCAAAAAGTAATTAAATTCTCCCATTAGACTCATATTGAACTCCTTGTACATACATTTAGAAAACCACTCACAAAGGAAATTATTAGTAGCACCAAAAATTATATCATCTACATATATTTGTACAATAATAATATCTTTATTTTCATGCCTAATAAATAATGTAGAATCAATTTTTCCTCTAGTAAAACCATTTGAAAGTAAATACTTACTCAACCTTTCATACCAAGCCCTTGGAGCTTATTTTAGCCCATAGAGAACTTTCTTTAGCTTGTAGACATAGTTTGGATACCTCTCATATTCAAATCCAGGAGGCTATTTTACATATACCTCTTCATTTATGTATTCGTTGAGAAAGGCGCTTTTCACATCCATTTGATAGAGTGTGAACTTCTTGTAACATGCGAATGCTAACAAGGTGCGGATGGACTCTAGTCTGGCGATTGGGGCGTAAGTTTCTTCATAGTCAATCCCTTCTTGTTGATTGTATCCCTGAGCTACTAGCCTTGCTTTGTTTCAAGTGATAGTTCCATGCTCATCAAGCTTGTTCTTGAATACCCACTTTGTTCCAATGATAGAAACACCTTTAGGAGGAGGCATAAGTTCCCAGACTTGACATCATTCATATTGTTGAAGTTCTTCTTGCGTTGTCATTAGCCAGCTTTCATCTAAGATAGCTTTCTTAGCATTTTTTGGCTCAACTTGTGATAGGAACGCAGAAAAAGCACATTAATTTTGCAATCCTCTTCTTGTAGTGATTCCCTTGTTTATATCTCCAATGATGTTTTCTGGTGGATGCTTCTTGAGATATCTCGCAGTGTTTGGCATTTGTACATCATGTATTACCTCTTCCTGTTGAGGGAAATCTGCTTTAAGCTCTTGTGTTGTTTCTTGTTCTACTCCTTGCGAGTTTTCTAATTCACCTTGCTGGATTTGTTCATTTAGTTTGCTGAATAGATTCTTCCGATTTGCTGGATTTACTGAGATCTCCAAGGTACCTGCATCCTCATCTATTTCTTTTGGAAGATCATTGTGAGTTTCATTAAATCTAATATGAACAGATTCTTCAACACTCAACTTGTTAATGTTAAATACACGATATGCTTTACTATTCTGTGAATACCCAATAAAAATTCCTTCATAAGATTTAGCATCAAATTTTCCTAGGTTATCACTAGTATTTAGAATAAAACATTTAGATCTAAAAACTTTGAAATAGCTTATATTATGAATCTTATTATTTAACAGTTCATAAGGAGTCTTCAAAATGATTGGACGAATAAATACTCTATTCAAAACATAACAAGAAGTGTTTACAGCTTCAGCCCAAAACTTTTTAGGAATTTTACTTTCTTGTAATAAAGTTCTAGCTGTTTCTTGTAATGTCCTATTCTTTCTTTCTACAACTCCATTCTGTTGAGGGGTTCTAGGAGCTGAAAATTCATGACTGATTCCTTTTTGATCATAGAATGTTATAAAGTCTTTTTGAAATTCAGTACCATGATCACTTCTTATCCTTACAAGTTTTAGACTGTATTTTATTTTCAAGTTTTTTATTAATTTCTCAAATTCCTTAAATGCTTCATCTTTAGTTCTCAAAAATAATACCCACGAATATTTAGAAAAATCATCTACTATTACAAATGCATAAAACTTACCATTTATACTTGGATGTCTTTCTGGTCCAAATAGATCAAGATGAAGTAGTTGTAAGGGAGAAGAAGTTGATACCATGTTCGTTGCCATAAACGATGTTCTTACTTGTTTCCCAAGTTGACAAGGAACACAAATTCCCTTCTTTTCATACTTTATCTTTGGCAACCCTTTGACAAGATTCTTTGAGGATAATTTCTTGATCAAGTCCATGTGAACGTGTCCCATCCTCTTATGCCACAAATTAGCCTCATCTTGTACAGATGTAAGACATAATTCTTCATCCTGTTGCTCAAAATCAGTAGTATATATATTTCCTTCTCTTTGTGCAATTAGAGTAACATTGTTAGTACCATGGGAAATCGTGCATTTTTCTTTATCAAAACTAAATTGGTGACCATTATGCATTAATTGACTGATACTAATAAGATTAAATTCAAGTTCACTAACAAGATGTACATTATCAATATTGACCTTACCATTTCCTATTTTACCTTTTTCGATTATTTCGCAGGTTCGATTATCTCCAAATGTAACTGTACCATTTTTCTTCTTGATTTTTAGCTCCACGAACTTTGTTTTGTCACCAGTCATGTGACGTGAGCATCCACTATCAAGAATCTATTTTTAAGATGGAACCCTTACCTTGAGACATACCTGTCAATAAAAGATAATTCATCCTTTTGGTACCCACATCTTTTTGGGTCTTTTAATGTTAGTTGCATATAAATCATCCTTTTTAACCCAAACCTTTTTAATCTTTTTTTTCTTAAAGCAGTTTATGTCCAAATGACCTTTAATGCTACAATTTTTACATGTTGTGAAAGGAGAGCAATAATTTAATCTAAAATGTGATTTTGATTTTAGCATTTTCATATTACCTTTTTATGCATAGAATTATAACCAATTCCTTGTCTTTCAAAACTCGGTCTTTGTTTACCTAATATGACATTTAAATTTTCTTCACCTTGAACGAATTTAGCAAGAGATGATCTTAGTGAATCTATTTCTTTTTGAAGTTCATTATTAGGAAAGGTTTTAACAGGTGATTTAGCACTAAATGCATCAATACAGACATCTCTCATTTTTAGTTCAGTTGTCAATTTTTGGACTTCATTACTAAAAAAATTTACCTTATTAAAAAGTTTATGTTATAATTATCTAAATAATCTATCTTAGCAATCAAAACCTTTTCTTCTTTACATGTAGATTCCTTTTCAATATCTTTCTTTTCATCTATTAAGGAGTCTACTTCACCCATTAATTTATTTACCAAGTCTTTCAAATAAGCATTCTTTTCTTTTAATTTTTCATTTTCTTGTTTCAAAGAATAAAATTCAAAATTAGATACCTCATTTGATTCACCTTCTATTCCCATGAAGCATACTTGAACTATTTCATCCTTGGCATCAATCTCAACTTCGGTTTCTTCTTCATCACTCCAAGTGACAAGTGCCTTGTTCCTTTTATTATCCTTGTACGTAGCCTGTTTTTCCTTTGTTCTTTAGTTAAAAGCAGTCCTTCTTGAAGTGCCCTGGACGTCCACATTCAAAACATGTCTCCTCGGTTTGCTTTCCTTTGGCTTTATTTAAGTTGAAGATATTTTTCCGTTTATTCTTCCTTTGTTGTAGTCCTTTGAGTCTTCTTGACATCATGGCTATCTCTTCATCAGAATCATCATCAAGCTCTTCTTTATTTTCTGCATTAAGAGCTAAAACCTTTCTTCGAGGAGTTTCCTCCTCATCATCATATCTTTTTAACTGATGTTCATATTCCTCAAGTTCATCAAAAAGAGTTAGTGTATCCATAGTAGAAATAGTAGAGGAATCTTGAAGAGTAGTAATTTTAGAAGCAAACCTCTTGGGCATAGGTCGAAGTAACTTACGATTAATCTCACTTTGTGGAATGGATTTGTCCAGAAGCTTTAATGAGTTCAGAAGAACAAGAAACCTTGCTTGAGCCATCTTTATAGTTTCATCTTTCTCGAGTTTGAACATTTCATAATCATGCATGAGCATGCTTAATTTGACTTCTCGTACTTTTGAAGTGCCTTCATGACATACCACTAAAGTATCCCACATCTCTTTGGCTGTGTTGCATGAAGAGATTTTATCTATCTCGGATTGTACCATGCCGCTGAGAAGTGTGTTCATTGCTTTTGAATCATATGAGACCATGTGAATTTCGGTTGAATCCATTTTTAGCAGAATCTTTGGTGTCCCATCATCTCTTCGTGGAATAACTGGTCCGTTCTCCACAACCCACCATTCCCAAGAATCTCTTTTAAGATAGATCCTCATTCGAAATTTTTAGAAGTTGTAATTTTCTGTTCCAAACAGCAAAGGAGGTCTATCGGTTGATTGACCTTCTTGATTGTTGTTCCCGAAATGTGCTATGTCAGAATCTTTCCCTACAAGTCACCTTTAAGACCAAGTAAGTAGAGCCTTGCTCTGATACCAATTGAAATTCAGATAAGGCACACTTAGAAGGAGGGGTTCAATTAGTGTGGAAGCAAACTATGACCATTTTTTATACTTTGAATTCAAGCTATTGAATATAGCCTACTGTATTGAAGAATGCAGCTTGTTGAATAAATGTAGTCTACCGAATTGAATTTTTGTTTAAGAAAATATCTTGGTGAATTTATAAGTCAAATAGAATACTTGGTGTTAACACAATATCTCAAGATGAAACAAATGTTTATATTTTAATTATTAAGAAAATTAACTTTCTTGAGAAATATTAAATTAAACAAGCAATAAAATAACACCAAGATTTTTTATGTGGTCCAGCTATTACCCTCTATAATAATAGCCTAGTACACGTCCAATACCAACTAGTATTGGAGACTCGCTTTTATTTCTTTAAATAACCCTTGTTACAAAACAGATTCTATCAAATTGAATTATAATAATTCACTTGAGCACACATGCTCCTTGTGCACCAATGCACCCCTTAAGCACCTAAGCTTCCTTGAACCTGTTTGTAAATAAACCTTAATCCACCCGGATTAAAATTCTTTAGACGACACTTAGTCTAAAAATATAAGATTACAATTATAGAGGTCTAATGATCAAAATAAATAAATAATTTAACAATGCAAGGCTCAACTATTGAATGCAATGATTAAGTAGTAAAAGTAAGAGTTATCACCAATATGAAGCTCACGAAAATAGCTGAGAATAATATGAATATAATTTGCACAGCAGCTGAAAATTTTGCACCGAAAATAATGAAGTTGCTTTTCAGGTATATGAGTGCAATAATTGATTCAAGTGTTGCATATTCATCACTGTCTTCAGTTTCTTTTATAGCCCAGAAAATAAACTACCGTTGAAAACAAATTAGTTTCATTACCATCTTAAAAATTATTTCCGTTAGAACCAATTTGAAAGATAATTCATGTATAACAGATGTTTGTTTAGACTTTTTCAAAGGCAGCCACTAAGATAGAAATTGTTCCATGTAAATCTCAAGTCAAAGATATTATCTGTTTTGACTTCTCTATTATCAAGTCTCCTATCATGATTACAAGTCTGCCGCCACTTTCCAACAAATATCAATTCCGAAGCAAAAGATATCATAGCATTAATATAGGAGTGTTAATTTTGTAAGAAAGTGTAACATCGCCCAACTTCTTCAGGATAATCATTATCTTATATTTCCAAGACTCGTGCATTTAATCCACTAACTGATAATAATCACATTTCTGCCGCCATAAGCTAAAACAACTTTTGAGTATCCAACAAGTTTTGTTGCACACGTGTTTATACAAATATTTTAAAACTCTTAAAATATCATAACACATGGCGAATATTATTCAATTAATCCGGACAATAAATTATCACCTTTTATTTTACACATGCATAAATACCAACCAACTAAGATAAATCAATTAGCATAAAATCTCAGGCATGCTTAAAATATTTAATCACATTTTAATGCACAAATAAAATGTCCTAGAGCCTTGTATCGAAAAATTAAGTATTTGCAATGATCTTACATATTTTTCTTAGGACTCTAATCTTCAAAGTCTTTCAACAATGATCTTTCATCAACTTCCTAAAATTTTACAATAGACAAATTAGTCTATAATATTAAGTCATCATCAAAACAAAAAGGTTAGAATATTAACAAACCAACAGATTCCAATCCATCTTCCCATCAATCTTTCTAAGGCGATCGGTCTAGTGACTGTGATTTTTTTTTAAACTCAAAATAATTATAATATTTAATAGAACTGAAATTTTTATAGAATTTTGTGATTTAGATGTAATTTGAATACGCATAAAAAATAGGGTTATACAGATTATACAACCCTATTTTTTATGTGTATCTAAATTACACTTAAATCACTAAATTCTATAAAAAAAATTAATTCGAATAAATATTATAATTATTTTAAGAGTCTAAAAAAAATTATCCAATCACTAGATCGGTCACCATATGCCGTTCCCGCTGGATTAATTCTCTTCCCATACTCTTGCCCCTCTTTCATTGCGCATATTACAATGCAAGAAATTTTGCGTATATTACAACTTTACAATATAGAGATTTTTAACACACTATTGTCGCCCATGTGTATATAGATATTTAATCAGGGCACTGAAGTTAAAGAATATCTTATATTCTTGTATGATGTGTATTTTTATAATAACAATATTTTAAAAAAATTATAAAATGTCTTTCGTGCATTACGTGGGAGTAAATATATTTAATTATATAAAATGGTGTCAATTTTGTATGATAACTCACATAATTGTATGCGATATCTCTCATCTTCTTTTTGCCATATTTATAACTATTTTTACGATTCAATATATTTATACTTATATTTTTATTATGGAAATTTTATTTACGTAACTGTATATAATTTTTTGTTAAATGATTATAAACTATATAATTATAAATATTTTTTGATTATTCATAACTAATTAAAATTATGTTACAAATTATTTTAAATTCTTTTAACTTATTAAAATTATATTTATAATTATATTTTTAGAATCATAAATAACGATCATTCAACAAAAAAAAATTAAACTGTTAACTAACAAGGACTAACGGTTTGACTAGCAGTCAACGGTCAAACTTAAGGCATATTACAGTAGAACTTCTATAAATTAATATTATTGGGAGTGAAATTTTTTATTAATTTAGAGAGTTATTATTTAATCAATAAATTAATAATTTATTAATTTAAAGAATGTTTTTCTATTCGGTGAAAATAAATTTAATTATATAAAAATTATTGAGTTTTATTGATGTTTATATCATACTTTTTTTGATGCAGTGTATCATACTTATTAAATTAATGTAATAATAAAATTCATTGTAAGTGATATTAATTGTTTTTAATAATTAAATATTGTTCATTGTATCCACTTTCCAAATTACAATCACATTTTATTTCAAAAAAAAATTACATTCACATTAAGTTTAATTAATATGTATATATAAGTTTATCGTTCTAGAATTTAATACATTGCATGTATGATGATAAAGAGAACTACTATATAAACATTAATAAAAATTCTTCAAATCATAATCAACAATTCTTTACAAGTTTTTATTACAATTCGAGAATGTAACACCTGAATTTTTGGACGCAATGAGAAAAATTAAGGATGAAATTCAATTATATTTGAATTTCAAGACAAAACAAACGAGAATAGAATCATATTTTATAAGATTACCCTATATATATTTGTAATTTAAAAGAATTATTAATTTATGATTTTGATGGGACCATATATTTATATAAAGATCTTTTTAATTTATCTCATTAGCCCAAGTCGGAATTGGAAAAAAAAATATTATTTTAGAGAGATTATTAATTTATAAAAGTTCTACTTTACAGAGAGTATTAGCAATCGACTTTTTATTACAGGAGGTGATAGTGTTTTAGGCCTCAACCACACATGTACTAATAGTGTATTTAACTTAATTAAAGTCTAATGATTTTGATGCAAATAATGAAAATAAATATTAATTTATATATATTTTTGATAATTTGGCAAGAGTTCGATGATTATTTCGGTTACTAAACCTTTTTAGGGGTGGATCTAGTTTAGGGCAGTGGGGATGTAAGAACTGAGAATTTCATGAATAAATTATTATTTTAATATAATAAAAAAATGAATATTTAGTTGAATATAAATATTGATGTGTTGTGCGATGAGTAATTCAATTAATTCAAATTGAATTTATAAGAATTTAGAAATGTGGAATTGTGAAATGCCTTTGTGGCATAATGAGGAACCAGAAAATTCACTAAGTGAATTAAAAGAGAAATAATTTAAAAAGAGGAAGATTAATTATGTGTAATCTTATGATTCCATATATGGAATGAATAGACTCTTTCACTAGTAATATTACCAATATGAAAGTTAATTCATAACATGTAAAACTAGTATGGTGATAGAGGTTGGAACTGGCTTAGAGCTAAACCATTTTGGCACTGTCAGGGACCGGCGCATCTGCACCCTCCCAGCAGTACAAACTAGAGCAGCTACGCTAGTGGCCAGTCTGAAAAAAGTTGGTTATTACTGTAGAAATTAAATGGGACATTATTGTAATGTGAGACATTAATAAAATCACGTGATAAGAGTACATTTTAATGGCATAAAGTACCAAGTAGTACAATGAAATCATATGTGACATTTAATACAGAAATAATTAAGTAACTGTGTATTCCAGAAATTGGGAAAAGGATTAAATGTTTAAAATGGACATTTAATATTGGATAGTGTCATAATGTGGTGAGGATTACCAGGTCAATAATACCCAACTATGTTATTTTATCTGCATTAAATATTAAATATTGTGGACCAAATGTACATGGATTATATGATATAGGTATATACTAAATCCCTAATTTTTCATATTGTAGTAACAAATGCACATTAAAATTATATTTTTTGGAATTAAAGAAACCAAACTAAGCATCATTAACCAAATTGCTAAGTATTAGAACCATTGTTCCAAACTTAGTTGCACAAACAGTGTCCAAATTCCCTTTACGTGACCAGCAGAACAATGAACAGTAGCTATGCATAGGTGATGATTGGCTATGGAAATGGCTGGGAAGTGGTGGTTGAGCAACCCTTGATATCCATTGTATTCTTCTTCTACACTTTGGTTTCAAACCTTAATGTAAACTCATTGGCCAGTCCATCATTGTTCTATATAAGGACAACGTCATTCTCATTTCCTGTTACTGCAAAAATTGTATGTCAAATACTAAGTTTGAGAGTTTGAGTTGCTAGTGATTGAGGAGGAGTCTAGATAGTGCAAAGAGAAGGAATTAAGCATATTAAGCTTCATAAAAGGTAAAAATCTGATTTGGTGTTATTATTTTCAAAATGTGCAAATTGTGGAAATTCTACTAAATCCTTGCAAATTGATTTGGAATTGTGCTACCAAGATGTTTATGAAATTGGTATACATGTATAGAACCTCTAAGAATGAGTTTAAGTATGCTTGATTGAAAGAATTTCAGAGTTAAGTTGATACTCTACAGAATAGAGTACCTTTCTGGGTCTGGTCCAGGAAGGGAGCAGTTGTGCCCAGTTTATACTAGGGTGCAGCGCAGCTGCGCCGGTCCCCAAAACCAGAATATGGTTTCTGTTCGGCTGTGTTGTTTCTAATTTGATATTAACACCTAAACATGCATAAAAAATAGTATAACATGTTGTATAAAGCTTTCTTATGATATATGAGTTGACCAACATGACTTAGTAGGAGATTTATAACAAAAACTTAATGTTTTGAAAGTGAACTTTAATGAAACTCATGTTCTGCAAATTCTGAACATAATAGCAAACACATGAATGATTTCTGAACATGAATAAGCATGAGTTATGATTTATAGTTTCTTTGTTCATGACCAAATTGTTAGGCTTTGAGCTAGCGAATTTTTTTAAGGAAAAACTTGACATATTGAAGCTAATATCTATGAATACTATACAAAGTATGTTCTGACTTTGTGGTGATGATGACATAACTTAACTACACATGATAAGAACCTTAAAGATGTCTTGTATGTGTTAAATTGTATTGTTCAAGTTTAAAATGATTTCAAAAGTAAACTTGGATATGCTTTCACTCCAAGTTGCATTAGTTAAGTTTTGAGGTTTTAAGATGGCATGTTTATGTTCATTATGTCTCTAAATATGATTCTTATATGTTAAACATAATGGAAGTAAACTAAGCATGAGTTTAAGCATGTTTTAAAGTAATAAACGATGTTACTTGAGAATAAATGATGTGAACACTTACGAGTATGCATAGTACTGATTATGTGATCTCTTTATGTGAACATATGGCTAATTAGTACACATGATGATTACATGACCCTATTTGGCCTTGATTCCGTGGAAATATTAAACTAAGACCGTGACTTGTAAAAGTGAACATATTGTGACGCCCCCAAAATCAGGTATACATCACCCATCTTGGGTCGCCAGATACATGGTACAGAATTCAAATACAACTTACTAACACAACTGTCGTGTACAATACGACAAAACATAAACTGTGAGTTTGAATACAAATATTGTCTTCTAGAGAGTATCCATACTAAAAAGAAGTTCTCATTACAATTATTATCACACTATTACATAGAATAGTGAGGACTACTAATGCTATCATCTGGTCCATCACTCCATTTCCTGACTCGTCCCAGCTATATTCTCATTTCCTGAAGAGAACCATGAAAGAAAGGTGAGCTCAACTAGCCCATTAAGAAATATTATGACTAAGATAATGCAGAATAAATTATCATTAGTCTTCAACAATGTTAAACTGATAAAATATAGTAGACATCAAGTTTAACTGCAGCGGATCAAGCAATCCATTAAAAGAGTCAAGTAGAGAATAAAATCTACTATCTTTTATGATTTAAAAGGTTTTTCATGACTTTTATCGCTAGGACACAGCTTAATAAATAATCCACATCATCGAATCACCCCTGCACTACGGCCAAGGATATTCTTTAGTATCACGACCACGAATTATCCATGCACTACGGCTAAAGATAATCATATTTTCATCAATGGTCCTGATCATGCCATAAAACAATTCATCTCTGCACTACGGCCAAAGAGAATCCATAGCCATAATCATACCAAAAACTGTCCATCAATGCACTACGGGCCAATGAGAACTTTTTCCACATCATTTGTAACATTACGGTCATGATTACACCGAATAATCCCTGGTCATAATCATACCAAGTCCATCTATGCACTACAGGCCACAGATAACTTTCAACATAATATAAACATAATGATGATGACAATGATATAAGAATTCAATAAAACAAGTTCAAGAATTAATTTGTCCAAGAACCAATAACGTTCAAATTGTCAACATGATACTTTTGTGTAGAGTAAAATTCAAGAATGCTCAGAAGAATATTTTCATGAAAAGATACTGGATGAAGCGCAAATATCACGGATATTCTACTAATTTTATGGAGTATAGAAGTCAAAAATTTAACCAACTGAGTATAATAAAGAATGGAATAACAAAAGAAATCACCATGCATGCGGTACTTCGCATAGATAGGTTATTCCAACAGAATAATAATAACGGAACCAAGTCAGGTGAAATTCACACCGACAGGATGTTCCAACAGAATAATAAAGACGAAACCAGGTCCGGCGTAAAACGCACAGACAGGATATTCCAACAGAATAATAAAGACGGAACCAGGTCCGGTGTAAAACACACAGACAGGATATTTCAACAGAATAATAAAGACAGAACCAGGTCCGGTGTAAAAGACACAGACAGGATATTCTAACAGAATAATAATAAAGACGAAACCAGGTCCGATGTAAAACACACAGACAGGATGTTCCAACAGAATAACATAAGAATGTCACCAAGTATAGGGTAGATCGCGTATACAGGTTATTCCAACAGAATAATAAATAATGGAATAACAGAAGTTCTCTTCATGAATACAAAAGAAATAATACCCCTTACAGGTACAACAAATAATATCCCTTACCGTTTTAAAGAAGAACTGAAATAAAGAAGTAGTTAAGTAGCAAAATACTTTTATTCTTTCTCTCTATAGTTTCTCGCTCTAGAGTTCAGTGAATTCGTAAGAAAATAATGAAGGAATGAGCTTCATTATCTCAAATTCACATCATAATATTTAAAAAAATATTTCGAAAAATTAAATCTTTATTCAAAAAATCTGGGGTTTTACAATCTCCCATCCTTATGAAATTTCGCCCTCGAAATTTACGTACGTACCTGGTATGCCGAACAGATGAGGATACCTTGACTTCACTTCAAATTCTAACTCTTGATTTATAACTTTTGAGCGTCGAATATGATCCTTCTTATCCAAGATGTTACACGTATCTTCTCGTACGTTAAATCTTCTGCAATCTCGTCTAGTTTTAATTCAATAATGTGGTTCAGGTCGTCCACATATTTACGTAACATCGATACGTTAAAAACATTATGAACACACGACATACTTGGCAATAAAACGAGTCTATAGGCCACAGTTCCTACTCGATCAAGGATTTCAAATGGGCCAATTAAATTGGGAGTTGAGATTTCCTCTCTTCGTCGATTCTTGCTTCTAGAATAACGCCCTCTTGAACCTTCTTCTTCACATTCATCAGCTCTGAGTATGTAGCTTAAGCGGCTTTAACTTTATCGATTAAAGTCAATTCTACTCGTATATTCGTTATCTTCA
This sequence comes from Panax notoginseng, assembly GCA_016801055.1. Taxonomy (NCBI): domain Eukaryota; kingdom Viridiplantae; phylum Streptophyta; class Magnoliopsida; order Apiales; family Araliaceae; genus Panax; species Panax notoginseng. Next base: position 144,155,789 of record CM029022.1, on the reverse strand, counting down.
TGTGGGTTCGTATATTCGCACTTGTAAACGCATACGATCTTCTACTCAACGCTTCAGCTACCATGTTCGCTTTTCCACGATGATATTAAATGGTACGATCGTAATCTTCAACAGCTCGAGCCAACGTCTGTGGCGCATAATACGTTCGTTTTAGTTGAAGAAATATTTATGGGCTTAAGAAATGGATTTTGTACTGGGGTCAATACAAAATTCAATTTCACGCTCTAGGGGTAGGCTAGGAAGTCTTCAAGAATACGTCAGGAAATTTATTAACAATAGAAATATCATTCAAAACTGTGACTCTCATCCTAGACTTGGATAACACGTCACATTGATACCTATCAACTTGCCATCGTCATTTACAACGTCTCCTACGGAAAGTCTGGCTTCGGTGCATTCCACACCAGGAAGTCAACAACGAAAGGAACGGGGATCTTTACTTATGGCTTGATATGACAATGATTGACTTTAGTGGTTTGGTTGCTTGAATTCGCATAACAGGTTGGTTAGGAATATGAAAGTTAACAACCTTACGAAAAAAAACATGATGAGTAGTTAACCAATCGATTCCTAAAATTACATTAAAGGCAAGTATTTTCAAAGAGCTACGATTAACAGGTAACGTGAAAGTGTTGATTTGAATCAAACAAGATTTATAAATAGTGGAGGTAACGAAGGTTTCTCCCAACGGAATTTCAACAGATAAATCAAAGTCTAACTTCTCCGGAGTTAAGTTAAAACATTGAACACAACTAGGTAGAATAAAAGAGTGAGTAGAACCGGTATCTAACACGGTACAGACTTCAAAAGAGTTTATGACTAACATACCCGTGATAATTTTATTCATGTTCCTCGTCACGAAAAAAAAACGCTCTCTCTTAAACTACCGGCTTTGGCTTATCTGGGACATCCTTTGGCATCACTATCCCAGCTGGACTTGACTTCACCATACGACAAAATCGAGCTAGGTGACCTTCTCTTCCGTAATTAAAACACGCTTTGGATTGCTGCGTACAGTTTGGACGGATGTGTCCCTCCTGTCCGCATTTAAAACATACGACCGGTGGTCGTTCTTCTTCCTTTGAAACGGGTGTTGGTGCCGACGTCTTCACGTCATTGTTGAACCTTCTCTTCTTGAAATATCCATTCTTATTGTTTTGGCTATGATCACCACCGAAGTGGTTACCATTTCTGGCATGTTGATTCCCTCCATGCTTATTATCACCTCTTTGATGACTGTTATCACCGGTGTTATCATTTTGTCAGCTGCTCTCTTTTAGTTGGGTTGACTCGTTATCGCGCTCCAATAACTAAGCCCTATTAACAACATCTGAATACAAACACAGTTTATGAGAAATAAGATATTGACGTATCTCAGGCTTCAAACCTCTTAAAAACATCCGCGTCATTCTCTCTTTATTATCAACCAAGTGGGACGTAAATCGGGACAACTCGGCAAACTTGGCTTCGTACTGCGACACGGTCATGTTGTTTTACTCTAACTTGATAAATTCCACCTCCTTCATGTGACGAATGCTTTCAGGAAAGTACTTGTCATTGAACAGGTCTTGGAACTTCTCCCAAGACATCTTGAGTGCGTCAGGCTGGGTACGTTTTATAGATTCCCACCAGTAATCTGCCTCTTCACGCAACATAAAGGTGGCAAAGGGAACCTTTTGCTCCTCTGAGCATCCCAAGATATCAAATATCTTGGTGATCTACTTTAACCACGTCTCCGCCTGAAGTGGTTCTGGCTTTCCCAAAAACTCCGGTGGTCCTAGCTCCTTGAACTGCTTAACGGTGACCAACCGTGGGTTGCCATTATTTTTACCTGCATTATAAATAGGAGCCGCCTTCGCCTGATGTTGCATGAATTCTAAAAAACTCCTAAACGTACCGTCGTTCGTCAATTGATCAGTGTTGTTGTTTACAGGAGGATTATCGTCATCCTGTTGGATATTGTCCTGATTATTGATCTGTGGAGACTCAACGGTCTCCTGTGCTCCATTGCTTATCTCAACATTTTCAGATGTCATTTTCAAATACTGCCACAAAATAAGGGTTAATTGAAATATCACATATTATCAAAATACTCTGACCGACCAATTAAATACCAAATAAACTTAGATAGGTCATACTAGCGAAAGAATTCCCTGTCTCTCCCCTCCTAGTTCTTATCTCACATCTCAGCCAGAGATCATATCCCTAAGCTCTGATACCAACTGTGACGCCCCCAAAATCAGGTATACATCACCCATCTTGGGTCGCCAGATACATGGTACAGAATTCAAATACAACTTACTAATACAACTGTCGTGTACAATACGACAAAACATAAACTGTGAGTTTGAATACAAATATTATCTTCTAGAGAGTATCCATACTAAAAAGGAGTTCTCATTACAATTATTATCACACTATTACATAGAATAGTGAGGACTACTAATGCTATCATCTGGCCCATCACTCCGTTTTTTGACTCGTCCCAGCTATATTCTCATTTCCTGAAGAGAACCGTGAAAGAAAGGGTGAGCTCAACTAGCCCAGTAAGAAATATTATGACTAAGATAATGCAGAATAAATTATCATTAGTCTTCAATAATGTTAAACTGATAAAATACAATAGACATCAAGTTTAACTGCAGCGAATCAAGCAATCCATTAAAAGAGTCAACTAGAGAATACAATCTACTATCTTTTATGATTTAAAAGATTTTTCATGACTTTTATCGCTGGGACTCAGCTTAATAAATAATCCACATCATCGAATCACCCCTGCACTACGGCCAAGGATATTCTTTAGTATCACGACCATGAATTATCCATGCACTACGACTAAAGATAATCATGTTTTCATCAACGGTCCTGATCATGCCATAAAATAATTCATCTCTGCACTACGGCCAAAGAGAATCCATAGCCATAGTCATACCAAAAACTGTCCATCAATGCACTACGGGCCAATGAGAACTTTTTCCACATCATTTGTAACATTACGGTCATGATTACACCGAATAATCCCTGGTCATAATCATACCAAGTCCATCTATGCACTACAGGCCACAGATGACTTTTAACATAATATAAACATGAGGATGATGACAATGATATAAGAATTCAATAAAATAAGTTCAAGAATTAATTTGTCCAGGAACCAATAACGTTCAAATTGTCAACATGATACTTTTGTGTAGAGTAAAATTCAAGAATGTTCAAAAGAATATTTTCATGAAAAGATACTGGATAAAGCGTAAATATCACGGATATTCTACTAATTTCATGGAGTATAGAAGTCAAAACTTTAACCAACTGAGTATAATAAAGAATAGAATAACAAAAGAAATCACCATGCATGCGGTACTTCGCATAGACAGGTTATTCCAACAGAATAATAATAACGGAACCAGGTCAGGTGAAATTCACACCGACAGGATGTTCCAACAGAATAATAAAGACGGAACCAGGTCCGGTATAAAACGCACAGACAGGATATTCCAATAGAATAATAAAGACGGAACCAGGTCCGGTGTAAAACACACAGCCAGGATATTTCAACAGAATAATAAAGACGGAACCAGGTCCGGTGCAAAACACACAGACAGGATGATCCAACAAAATAATAATAAAGACGGAACCAGGTCCGGTGTAAAACACACAGACAGGATGTTCCAACAGAATAATAGAAGAATGTCACCAAGTATAGGGTAGACCGCGTATACAGATTATTTCAACAGAATAATAAATAATAGAATAACAAAAGTTCTCTTCATGAATACAAAAGAAATAATACCCCTTACAGGTACAACAAATAATATCCCTTACCGTTTTAAAGAAGAACTGAAATAAAGAAGTAGTTAAGTAGCAGAATACTTTTCTTCTTTCTCTCTATAGTTTCTTTCTCTCGAGTTCAGTGAATTCGTAAGAAAATAATGAAGGAATGAGCTTCTATTTATAGGAAAATGGAATGCATAGTAACTAATCCGTGAACGGCCCAGATTGATTTACTTTAATCTGACGGTCCATATTTAAAGAAAAATCTTTTAAATAAAATATAATATATTCTATTTATAGAATAACTTTAATAAAGTATTCTGTTTTATATAAAAAGATGTTTCTGTTTTATTACATTAATAATACGAATAAAACAAAACTTCATTATCGCTAAATAATTCATATTATTAATTGACAATAATTGAATCAAACTGAGTGAGTAATTACGTAAGCCTCAATAATCAATACCGTATGCTACTATGCAACCACACGTATTACTGTACTTTTACTACCGAGTAGTTCAACAGTATTAACGGTAAAACTTCCGCCGTTATTTTTATAAAATATTTTTGTCGTTTTCTCAATCCGACAATAATTCCGTTGTGGGGTCCACCAATAATTGTGTCGTCGTACGAATATTCCCCGACAAAAATAATATTCCCCGACCAATCGAATATAATACAACAACTTGCATACTTTGCAAAATTTATAAATACTACCCACAACTATAACATTATCTCAAATTCACACCATAATATTTAAAAAAAATATTTCAAAAAATTAAATCTTTATTCATAAAATCTGGGATTTTACACATATGATGGTCATATACTTAGGAAAAGTCCTCTAGCATAAATGTATGTTAAGTATAAGTGTCTAGGTATGCTAAAAGAATGGGACAGAAATAGAAAATGCAAAGCTCAACTCTGATCTGGTCAGGGGACAGCACAGCTACGCCGTCTGTGATGCCCCCAAAATAGGTATACATCACCCATTCTGAGTCGCCAAATACATGGTACATAATTTAAATACAAACTTAATTATACAACTGTCATGTAAAATACGACAAAACATAGCTGAGAGTTTTAACACAAATATTGTCTTCTAGACAATATCTAAACTCAAATGGAGTTCTTATTACAATTATTATCACACTATTTTATAAAATAGTGAGGACTACTAAAGCCACCATTTCGGACTGTCACTCCATTCTCCGACTAGTCTCGGCTACATTCTCATTTCCTGAAGAGAATAATGAAAGCAAAAGGGTGAGCTCAACTAGCCCAGTAAAGAATATTATGACTAAGATAATACAGAATAAATTATCGTTAACCTTCAACAGTGTTAAACTGATAGAATACAATAAACAACAAGTTTAACTGCAGCGGAACAAGCAATCTATTAGAAGAGTCAAGTAGAGCATGATATCTACTATCTTCTATGATTTAAAAGTTTATCGTCAATTTTATCACTTAGACTCCGCTTAATAAATAATCCACATCATTAAATTATCCCTGCACTACAGGTCAAGGATATTCATTAGTATCGCATCCACGAATTATCCATGCACTACGGAGCAAGGATATTCGTGTTATCACCAATGGTCATGATCATACCAACAACTGTCCATCAATACACTACGGGCCAATGAGAACTTTTACCACATCATTTGTAACATTACAAGTCATGATTATACCGAATAATCTCTAGTCATAATCATACCAATCAACAGTCCATCTATGCACTACGGGCCAAAGATGACTTTCACCACAATATAAGCATGAGGATGATGACAATGATATAAGAATTCAATTAAATGAGAGCAATGATAAATTTTAAAATATTATAATTTAATTTATCCAGAATTTAATAATGTCCAAATTATCAACATGATACTGCTTTGTGGAGTAAAATTCAAGAATAATATTGTATCAAAAATGATTTGGACCGAAAAAAATTAAATTTTGTCATGAAAAGTATCCCGGGTGAATAGTACCCCGTAAATAGTACTTCGAGAATAGTACCCCGTGAATAGTACCCCGCCATGAAAAATTTAAAATTTATCAAGAATGCTCAGAATAATATTTTTATAAAAAGATAATAGATGAAGCGCAAATTTCAAAGATATTCTACTAATTTTACGGAGTATAGAAGTAATACTTTAACAAAATGAGTGTAAAATTTGGAATCTGAAACGAAATAATATTACTTACATACTACAGAGTATGGAAGAAAATATTATTTCTTACGAATATTGAACAAAAATAATATCTCTTACCTTAAAAGGGGAGTAATTCTGACTGGTAGGACGGAGATATTCTTGAAGAAAATTTATATTGTTTTCTACGCTCAAAGCTTACTTAAACTCTAAAGAAATACGCTCAATATTATAGAAGAAGAATTTTCTGATTCTTGTACGATTTTCAATTGTAAACTAAGCATCCTATTTATAGGAGAATGGAAGGATACTGTTTGAATTAGAAAATCACGGACTGCACAGGAAATCATTCACGGGTGCACACCGATCGGCTGAAATTTTTTGATTTTACTATACAAATACTATGCAGACATTGTACATAATAAAATATAATATATTCTATTTTTCATAAAAAAAATAAAACTTATTATATATATATATATATATATATATATATATATATATATATATATATATATATATAACAAAACTGGGATAACTTCTACCGACAGTTTTGAAAAATGGGTAAATGGGAGTCCAAATAATAAGCAACATTTACAACAAATACTTTATAAAAATTCCCTCAATGTTTTTAACAACATTTATTCATCAATAATATAACTTGCAATATTAACAACCAGATCATTTTCAAGAAAGAGGGGGCTTTCCGATAAGAATTTCTCTCTATTGGCGCGCAATTAGGTGATAAAACCCCTTTTCTCGACAGAACTTTCTAGACATTGTCAATAATACAAATAATAATATGAATAACTTGTCATCTCAATCATTAATTTAATAATATAAAATATTGCGATAATAATTGAATCAGTAACGTGAGATACTATGCAGCAATTATTGTAGCAATAATTGAGTATAACTGAGTAACTTTTCACGTAAGCATCAAATATCGTGTGCTACTATGTAACCACACATATTACTGTACTTTTATCACCGGGTATTTCAACAGTTAATGGTAAAACGTTTGCCGTTATTTTTATAAAAGTTATTTCTGTCATTTTCTAACTCTGAAAATAATTCCGTTGTGGGGTCCACCAATGATTGTGTCGTCGTACGAATATTCCCTGTTAAAACGAATATTTCCCGACCAATCGAATATTTTATGACAACTTGTTTACTATGCAAAATTTGTAAATATTACTCACAACTATAATATTATATCAAATCTACACCTTAATATTTAAAAATGATATTTAGAGAAAAAAAATTATCTTTATTTATAAAAGTTGGGGTCTTACACCGTTCCTAAGCCTAACTGGGGTGCAGCTACGCCATACTGCAACACAGTATGTCTAAATCTATTTGAAACCTGAGATGTGCTGCATACTTGTATTGTGGTCTAAATTTGTAAAACATGTTTAATTGCAGTATGTGAAGTATCTATAAGCATGCTAGTATTAAAGATCATAGAATAGATGTGTTTATAAACTTTCAAATGTCAAGTCCAAAAGGTATTTGCAAACTATAAAGCAATGATTAGAAACTATGTTAATTGACTTCATGGTGACTTATAAACTGATTTTGTGCTATGAGTACGCAAGGTGTGTGATGAAGTATGTGAAGGGTATACAACTAAGTTGGACGTTATGTATGTGTTTAAACTTACATATTATGTATGAATATATGTAACTAATGAATATCCTATACGCATAACTATATTATGTTAGGATTCGAAAAGTATTGCTAAGTTATACTTTGGTAAACTACGCTTGAGGCAAGTACTCGAACCCTACTCTTTATTGAGCATTACTTGAACTTGTGTTATTATTGATTGTACAAGTAAATCCTTGAAAGTATGATTCATATCTCATGACTTAATACTTCGTAGTTTAGAAATGAAATTATTTTCGAACCTTGATTTCGGATGATAATTGTTCATGTATATACTTTAAAAGAAAGTTATCGAAGCTATTGATTCAGCTAGACTATTGATATATGATCGAAAGCTATCCAAACCAAATTAACTTGGTGCGGACTCTTACAACTGAGATGAACAACCCTCTTGGTAGAGGAATTATATATTTGTCGGGAAACCGACGTGCGTACATGAGAATGATTAAATGTTATGCATGACATATGGTACTTTAGGCTGATCACCTGTTGTACTCGTTTTGTAGAATTATCAGTTTACTACTATTAATTCTAGGAGAAATTCATAGTCCTTAGTGACTGCTCAGTATTCATTACTTGAAATCTTGAAATTAATTAATCATTGAATCTTATTGATATTTTTTGTCCTTAGCGACTATTGTTAAAGACTATTGATACTTCATACTAACTTTGAACTATCATTATTGTTGTACCCTTGAGAATCTAAAACTATATTGAGCACCCTTATTGCTATATTATTTGTTGGGCAAACTTGTTGCTCATTCTTGCTTTTCCTAAAAATATTTCAGTTAAGGCAGAGCAAGGCGGACCCTCAGGCATTGATAAAGGCAAGGGTAAAGCTATTGAGTAGTTTATATTTAGTGGAGATTATTATATTCACGTAATGACATAAGTTGTACTATGTATTAGTTATATCTCAATTATGTTTAAGTTATGTAAGAGATGTTTAAGTTACGAACCCTTGGGATGAGAATAATTATATTATAACAATGTAATTTATTCTATTATTCTGTTGTGATGATTTTAGTATGTTATTAGAGTTAGTACGTAACAACCAAATTGGAGACAAGTGTGGTCTAAATTTGGGGGCGTCACAGGTTGGTATCAAAGCTGTAGCTATAAACCTTAGGAGCGAGAGTCCTTAGATTATAACTTAGGAGAACTTAGAAGATAGAGAGGGATGAAACTTATGTAGAGTTTTCCTAGAGAGAAACTTAGTGTGTTATGGAATGTAACTTCATTCTATACAATGAACTTATGTTTATTTAACATTCTAATGGAGTTGTTGTTTATTTTGTCTTATGTTGGTGGTTGTAGGATGACTAACCTGGGACGACCTAGACGAGTAGTAGAGGAGGAGCCGCGTGATATATACGTGGTATTTGAGGCACCATTGATAGCAGAGCGTATATCCGCAGTGGCCCCTATCGATGATGATGACGAGGAGGAAGAGATGGAGTCTATTCCCGAGGAGTCTGATCCAGAGGAGGAGCCTATGGAGGAGAAGCCTAAGCCCATGGAGGACTCCGATGTGGCTACTTTCGAGGATCAAATGTTGGGGGAGTATGAGGAGAAGATTCTGGAGTTAGGATGTATAGTTGAGGAGTTAGAGGTTGAGGCTAGAGAAAGGGAGTCCAAGTGCTAGAAATTGAGGGACGAGGACCATCAGAGAAAGTTAGTGATGCAGGAGATGGAGGTGGAGATTGCTCACCGCAAGGAAGCAAGGATCCAAATGGGGACTTTGTTTCACAGGTCGGTGGCTAGGAATGTAGAGCTGGCAGGGAAGTTAGAAGAGATGGAGCAGAGAGAGGTGAGCGAGAGGACAGAGAAGGAAGCTCTCCATACTCAGTTAGAGATGGAGGTGATGGATAGGATCCACTTCGAGGAGAAGTGGGAAGAAGCTAATGATCGGGCTAATGATCTAGAAGATGAGGTAAGATGTAAGAGAAGGAAGATGAACAAGATAAGATATGCTTTGCACACTACCATGGAGAGACTGATTGATGGGGTATATCATTACTCGGCAGAGCAGGGACAGACCTGGTATACCATAAGCCGAGACTTGGTGGCACATATTACTCAGAAGGAGTACCAGAGCGTTGTGGAGCGTGGGATGTTAGATTGAGTCTAGATGTAGAAGCTTAGTAGTTGTAATATTTTATTTATGTGATGCTTAATCTGTTGTTGTAATCTCAGTCTTTTGTGTAATATGTGAGATAGTTGTAAACCCTAAACTTTTGAAAAATGTTAGAGGGGTAGTATGATAGCGGTTCTCCCCGTCTTTTGTGATAATAGGGGATATGTGTTGTCATTTATAGAAGTATGCTAAAGAAAATCATGTAATGTAACAATTTGGCATATGAATGTAAATGATCTTTTTCTAGAAATGTGTTATAAAATGTTATTCTTATTTGAGAAATGTTTAAGTAATATAGCTAGATAATAAAAATGAAAATTTTGTGATGCAGAAAAATGCCGCCAGACATAGAATAACTACACCAGAAGAGTCGGTTAATGATGAGAGAGGACAAGTAGACCCAATACAAAGACTAGTAGATTTGTTAGGAGAAGCTCTTAGGTGAAGAAATGAACCGGTACCACCCATTCCCTAAGTAGCTCCTGCCACAAATTTTAAGGACTATAGGAGTGTAGGACCTCCAGAATTTGTAGGTACTACCGATCCGATCGTGGCTCAGACGTGGATCAAAGAGATGGAGAAGGCTTTCACCATCGCTCGTGTGGGTGAAGACTAGAAGAAGGCTTTTGTAACCTACATGATGAAAGGCGAGGCGAACTACTGGTGGGAGGCGAATCAGCAGAGAGCAGGAGAAGGGATAATAACTTGGGAGAGATTTAAGACTCTGTTCCTCGAGAATTACTTCCCGAAGAGCATGAAAAATAGGATGGAGGTGAAGTTTTTGGAGCTTAAGCAAGGAGATATGACGGTGGCGCAATATGCGGCTAAGTTCAATGAACTGGCTCATTTTGCAGAACATCAAGTAATAAGTGAGGAAAGGAAAGCTAGGCATTTTGAACAAGGACTGAAGCATTGGTTGTTTAACAAGGTGTCAGTTCTTCAGATCGATTCTTTTGCGACATTATTGGAAAAGGCCATTATTGTAGAGGGAGGTAGTGAAGCTTTGAGTCTATACAACAAAGAGAAGAAGTGTAAGAATACAGGCAGAGATAGTCGTGGAGGAAACAGTAGCGGAAGGAGTAACTTGGGAAAGAGAAAATGGGAGAACAACAACAATAACAAGATGAATTTCAATAATCAAGTAGGGAAGTTTCGTGGAGAATTTAAGAAGAAGGCGGAGAGATGCCCAAAGTGTGGGAGGTATCACTAGGGTGAGTGTTGGAAAGGGCGCAATGTTTTTTACAACTATGGCCAAGAGATGTTAGGTTTGTAATATTCATGAACGCAATCAAATTGCACAAAATAAGCGAAAACGTGATAAAATAGAGTTTTAAAATTTTACAAACCATATACCAGAATCATCCTTTATGCACAATTATTAATTAAACGAAAAGATAAAGAACAAGAATCATACCCTTGAAGATTCGAGCTTCCTCAGGTACAAGTTCACCTCCAAATCCTTTCGCGTTCAACTTGAATCCACAGGGTTTGGTTCCTTCTTTTGATCGACATTAGCTACCCAAGTGTTTGGCCTCTAGAGGTGATCCACCAAGGAAGAAGAAAGATTCAAGAAGATGAGTATTTGGCAAAACCCTAGTTTTTCTAACTCTTATAGAAAAAGAGCGTACTCTCCCAACTATTGGAATTACGTCTGTTGTGAAAAAGTCAACAACAACTCTATCACCCATAATAAGACTCCTCTTATTCATAGATGTGGGCAACTCTCCTTAACAATTAAAGAATTGAGTTTTATTTTAATTAATTAAACTCCTTTAATTAATTAAGCTCCCAATCTTATTAAGAATAATTAATTAGCCTCCTAATCTTATTAGGATATTTGAGAGTACTTTATTAATTAATTTCCAAACTCCTTTAGAAATTAAATAATAATAATAATAAGACTCCTCTTATTAATTTATATTTAATATTTTCAAAATAATAAATATTAAGCTATTTAATTTATTCTATCACCATAGATTAAATTAAATATACTTAACTTATTATTACGATTATGCCATTAACTTCTTAAATAATTATTCTTCCTTTTATGGTGTGACCTTTTAAGTTCTCCATATTAAACCGGTTGTGAATGAATCAATTAGAACAATTCTAATCTTATTTGTAAGACCCCAACTTTTTAATAAATAAAATCAAATTTTCTCTAATTATTATTGTGAATAATAAGGTGTTAATTTGATATAATACTTTGATTATGGGTGAAATGTACAAATTTTGCAAAATAAGTAAATGGTTATAAAATATTCATTGTTGTCGGGAAATATTCGTTTGGTCGTGGAATATTCTTTCTGTCGGAGAATATTCGTACGACGGCGCAACCATTTGTGGGCCCCATAATGAAAAACGGTCGGATAAAGAAAACTACAAGTTTGAGTTTTTATAAATAACGGCGTAGTAGTTACCGTTAACACTATTGGAATACCCGGTGGTTAAAATACAGTAATACGCGTGGGTGCACAGTAGCACACGGTATTGCATAGTATTGTTGAATTATTGATCCTTACGTAAGAAGCTCAATAGTTGTTATAGTAATTACTGTTCAATATTTTATTTTATTGGTTCAATAATTGTTGCGTTGATATTTTATATTATTGTTGTTTCAATAATTGTCACTGCACAGTATCTCCATTATCAAATCAATAATTCATATTATTTGAATAATATTATTAGATAGCATTATTGACAATGTCTAAGAAAGTTCTGTCTAAGGAGAGATTTGGTCACCTAATTGCGCGCTAGTAAGGAGAAATCCTTATCGGAAAGCCCCCTCTTTCCTGGGAACGACCTGGTTGTCGTAATTGTGATTCTGTAATATTATTTATGAGTAATTAATTATTAATTTATATGATAAGGAAATAATTATTTTTATGTGGATATAAATGAAGGATTTAATTTTGAGGTGTTTTATCAGTATTTTGTCAGAATTGAGGTTTTAAAAATCAAAATAGTGTTCTTAAAGCTCTATTGCGTGAGTTATAATTTTAATTCGACCGTTGGATCGTTGTAATTTTTGGATATGTTATACATATATAAGTTGAGTATATGTCCACAAATTTTGAACCGTTAAAAATTAACATATGATTTGTTATGAATTTTATGAGGTATTGTAAATCATCTGTTTGTGGATTTCAGATATTTTCGGTTTGGAATTTGGAAAAACTTAAAGCTACAAAGTTGTAAAGAATTCGATTTCATGTGGAATGGACATGAGATTCAAATTTTTCTGAAAAAATGGCTATTTTATATGAATTATTGAAGTTACTAATTATTTAAAATATTTTGAAAATTTCTAGAATTGGTGGGCTCCACTGTTTGTTGGTGAGAAATGTGCTAAAATTTTATTTCAAAAGTGGTGGGCGGGAATCGTAGCAGGTAAAGCCATCAGGTAGCATGTTAAGTTTGCTTCGGCGTTCTAACATTTTTCTATAAATAGGGTGCTGAGTTAGATTTGAAAATCACACCAGAAACAAGTTTTTTTCTCTCTCGATATATATTATCGAGCGTATTTTGTGAGTATTTAGATACTTTGAGGGTTGCTATTCAGTGTAAGTTTTCTTCAGCGTCATATCCGCTATTTCAGTCAGAAATACTGTATTTTGAGGTAAGGGATGTTATTTTTTTATAAATAGTATTATTTCTTTCAATATCATTATGCCGAAATATTGGTCTGAACTTTTTATCAAATTTAGAATTTTTTTGTGTCGGGGTTACTATTCACGTATACGGCACTATTCACGAATACGGCACTATTCACCGAAAAATAAAATTTTCTCTTCTTTGTCCCAGATGTCTATTATGGTTACTATCTTTGATTGTATCTGTGACGCCCCCAAAACAGGTATACATCACCCATCTTGAGTCGTATTTTTAATAAGAATATTGTCATCTAGAAAATATCCACACTCAATAGAGTCCTCATTATATTTATTGTCACACTATTTAACAGAATAGTGAGGACTACTAATACTATCATCTGGACCGTCACTCCATTTTCCGACTAGTCCCGGCTACGTTCTCATTTCCTGAAGAGAACAGTGAAAGAAAGGGTGAGCTTAACTAACCCAGTAAGAAATATTATGACTAAGATAATGTAGAATAAATTTTCATTAGCCTTCAACAATGTTAACCTAATAGAATATAATAGAGAACAAGTTTAACTGCAGCGGAACAAGCAATCCATTAGAAGAGTCAAGTAGAGCATGATATCTACTATCTTCTATGATTTAAAAAATTTATCAACAATTTTATCGCTGAGACTCAGCTTAATAAATAAACCACATCATCGAATCATCCCTGCACTACGGGCCAAGGATATTCATGTAATCATCAATGGTCATGATTATACCGAATAATCCCTGGTCATAATCATACCAACAACTGTCCATCAATGAACTACAGGCCAATGAGGACTTTTACCACATCATTCGTTACATTACGGTCATGATTATACCGAAAAATCCCTGGTCATAATCATACCAAGTCCATCTATGCACGTAAACCAAAGATGACTTTCATCACAATATAAGCATGAGGATGATGACAATGACATAATAATTCAATAAAACAAGTTCAAAGATAAATTTTAAAGATTTATAATTTAATTTATCCAGAAATCAATAACTTCCAAATTGTCAACATGATACTGCTTTGTAAAGTAAAATTCAAGAATAATATTCATGTACCAAGAATAATTTGGACAGAAAAGAAATATATTTTTCGGGTAAATAGTACCCAGTGAATAGTACTTCAGGAATAGTACCTCGTGAATAGTACCCCGACATGAAAAGTATCCCAAATACCCGAGTGAATAATATTTGGGTGAATAGTAACCTATAAATAGTAACTCATGAATAGTACCCCGACACGAAAAGTGCCTCGAATACCCGAGTGAATAATACTAGAGTGAATAGTAATCGGGTGAATAGTAACCCGTGAATAGTAACTCGTAAATAAAATACCAAATAAAATGATATTTCATGACGAGTACAAAAGAAATGATATCTCATACGAGTATAATAGAATATACGAAACTGCAAATGGATTTTTACCCGCCATGCGGTAATCCACGTAGACAGATTATTTTCACAATTTAATAAGGAATGAATACGAAGGATCATTCACCATGCATGTGGTAATCCACATAGACATGTTATTTCAACAGAATAATAAAGAATGGAATAACAGAAGAATTCTCCATGCGTGCGATAAACCGCACAGACAGGTTATTCCCAACAGAATAATAAATAATGGAACCAGGTCATGCGTAAACGCACAGACAAGATATTCCGACAGAATAATAAAGAATAGAACCAGGTCATGCGTAAACGCACAATATTAATCGACCAGGTCGTTCCCAGGAAAGAGGGGACTTTCCAATAAGAATTTCTCCCTATTGGCGCGCAATTAGGTGACCAAACCTCTCCTTGGCAAAATTTCTAGACATCGTTAATATTGCAAATAATAATATGAATAACTTTATCATCTCAATTATTGATTTAATAATATAACATATTATACAGATGATACTGTGACAATAATTGAATCAACAATGTGAGAGATATAATGCATCAATTACTGTAGCAATAATTAAGTATAACTGAGTGACTTCTTACGTAAGCATCAATAATCAATACCGTGTACTACTATGCAACCACGCGCATTACTGTACTTTTACTACCGAGTAGTTCAACAGTTTTAACGGTAACATTTTCGCCGTTATTTTTATAAAAAGATAATTCTGTCATTTTTTTACTACGACAATACTTCAGTTGTGGGGTCCACCAATGATTATGCCGTCGTACGGATATTTCCCAACAAAAAAAATATTTCCCGACCAAATGAATATTATATAACAACTTGCATACTTTGCAAAATTTATAAATACTACCCATAACTATAACACTATCTCAAATCCACACCATAATATTAAAAAAATATTTCGAGAAAATTAAATCTTTATTCATAAAATTTGGGGTCTAGCAGTATCCATATTTTGATTGTCATTCTTGAATTTTCTCCATTATATTTTATTATGGAGTATTTTTAAACTTGAATTATCTAAAGTACGAATCTCTAAACTTTGTCCTTTTATCGTACTGGAGTCGTTCTCTAAAATATTTTTTATCATCCTCAGTCATTAATGGTGATACTTGATGATTTTCTTTGGACTGTAGTGCAAAGATAAATGATTATCTAATGAATATCTTTGGCCCATAGTACGAAGATGAACAGGTGTTGAGATGAACATGACCAACTGGTGATACAAATGAATATCTTTGGCCCGTAGTGTAAAGATAAATATTTGATTCAAGATGTATATTGATTGATGTTACAGGGATAAAATATTGATGATGGACTTTTAAATTCATAGATGATAGTAGATTTCATTCTCTACTTAACTCTTTTAATGAATTATTGTTTTAGCTGCAGTTGTTGATCTAAAATTTGTTGTCTATTATATTCTATCAGATTTTTCTCTGTTGAAGACTAATGATAATTTTTGTATATTATCTTAGTCATAATATTTTTTTATTGGGCTAGTTGAGCTCACCCTTTTTTTTGTTCCATTTTTCTTCTCAGGAGGTGAGAATATAGCAGGAACTAGCCGGGGTATGGAGTGATGGTTCTAGAAAGTTCTTTTAGTAGTCCTAACTATTTTTGTAAAATAGTGTATCAATAATTATAATGAGAACTCCTTTTGAGTTTTAATACTGTCTATTAGACAATATTTGTATTTAAACTCACAGTTTATGTGTTGTCGTATTTTGCACGACAATTGTAGTAATGAAGTTATATTTGTTTCTGTACCATGTATTTGGCGACTCAGAATAGGTGATGTATACCTATTTTGGGGGCGTCACATTATTTAAATAAATAAATTAAAATATTAATTTATTTAAATAAATAATATTTATTCTACAATAGGGATAAGCCTCCCTAGCGATTAACGACTTTTCAGATAATATAGATTTTGACATTAATCATAAAAGAACCTTTGAGTAAATAGTTACCGTACAATTCAATCCTTTCACCATACAATGTCCCAATTAAATATAAAACATAGAATTACTGTTAAGTCTTATTTTATTTAATTATATGTATTTCAACTCTTAAATGCACAACTCCAAATAATGCAAATTAGAAACTCCTTTCTAATTTCATTCTGCCTTGGCCAAGGACTACTGGGTTGTCATTTATCGAATCATATAGGATATTTCTCTTCTTTTACTAGAAGCGGTAGATTCTTTATTGATCATACATTATCTCTATGTACAACTTATTATACCCAAGCATACCCTTTGATATATCCTAAGGGTCTTAAAGAATAAGTCAAAGTATAACTCATCATACACAAGATACTGTGATGATCTCAAGTTCGAAGATCACTTGTACTACTTTCACTACAGGAATTCCTATTGACAGGTAACTAAAACTCCATTAGGTATTCCTTAGCGAGCCACATTTAGTGAACTTATTCTCTAATAAGCACCTACATACTTATGTTAGGTTTGTAATATTCATGAACGCAATCAAATTGCATAAAATAAGCAGAAACGTGAAAAATCAAAGTTTTAAAATTTTACAAATCATATACCCGGATCATCCTTAATGCATAATTATTAATTAAACGAAAATATGAAGAACAAGAATCATACCTTTGAAGATTCGAGCTTCCTCAGGTACAAGTTCACCTCTAATCTTTTTCGCATTCAACTTGAATCCACCGGGTTTGGTTCCTTTCTTTGATCAACGTTAGCCACCCAAGTGTTTGGCCTCTAGAGGTGATCCACCAAGGAAGAAGAAATATTCAAGAAGAAGGGTGGTTGGCTAAACTCTAGTTTTCTATCTCTATAGAAAAAGAGTGTACTCTCCCAACTATTGGAATTACGTGTGTTATGAAAAAGTCAACAACAACTCTATCACCCATAATAAGACTCCTCTTATTTATAAATGTGGGCAACCCTCCTTAACAATTAAGGAATTAGTTTTTATTTTAATTAATTAAACTCCTTTAATTAATTAGACTCCTAATCTTATTAGAAATAATTAATTAAACTTTTAATTAATTAGCCTCCTAATCTTATTAGGAATAAATGAGAGTACTTTTATTAATTAATTCCCAAACTCTTTTAGGAATTAAATAATAATAATAGTAGTAATAATAATAATAAGACTCCTCTTATTAATTTATATTCAATATTTCTAAAATATTAAATAATAAATATTAAGCTATTTAATTTATTCTATCACCATAGATTAAATTAAATATACTTAATTTATTATTATGATTATGCCATTAACTTCTTAAATAATTATTTTTCCTTTTATGGTGTGACCCTTTAGGTTCTCCATATTAAATCGGTTGTGAATAAATCAATTAGAACAATTCTAATCTTATTTGTAAGATCCCAACTTTTTAATAAATAAAATCAATTAGAACAATTCTAATCTTATTTGTAACGCTTTACCTTATCCGAAAAAATTTGAGTATGTTAAACCATCTAGTTTTAATTTAGACCCACCATGAATATGATCACATCCTTAGTGTCGGTTAAGTACTTTAAGATGTTTTTCACTGACTCATAGTGAACTTCTCTAGGATATAACTGATCAACATCAGGTCTCGTACATTTCATTGCATACATGATAGTTACTCATGCGATCTCTCTTTTCAGGAGTCTATAGGGACTATTAAGAGAGATACACTCCATGACTCATCAACATGAGACATCTCTTGGAGTTTGCCATGCTAAACGACTTTAGCATCAAATGAATATACGTTTCTTGGGTTAAGCCGAGAATCCTATTAAATCTATCTATATAGATTTGTATCCCCAATTAAGATACTCTTTGCTAAATCATGCATGGAGGAATGTTTAGACAACTTTATCTTTACTGATTGTAGCATTGGTATTTTATTCCTTATCCGTAGTATATCAACATATAATACTAGGAATATCACAACGCTCCCACTGACCCTTTTGTACACATTAGGTTCATTCTTGTTTTTGAAAAAATTAAACTCTTTTGATTATTTCATCAAAACGAATGTTCTATTTTTGAGAAGCTTGCTTCAATCCATTTCTCTGAGTGTCTACAACTCTTACCTCATCGTATGTAACTGGATCATCATCTTCTATGATGAGTACCTCATCACCACCATCTATGATGAATCCATACCTCTCAGGTATCTTTGGTACTATTCCAGATTTATGATTCGGT
Organism: Panax notoginseng; assembly: GCA_016801055.1. Classification (NCBI taxonomy): domain Eukaryota; kingdom Viridiplantae; phylum Streptophyta; class Magnoliopsida; order Apiales; family Araliaceae; genus Panax; species Panax notoginseng. The sequence continues at coordinate 144,136,815 of CM029022.1, read as the reverse complement.
TGTGGTGCAATAGGTCTATCTACAAGTTTTTTTTATTTGACTTATAATGTTTCATGGTTCTTGAACTCTTCAATATTCTATTATCCTCCCACTAGCCCCTTCAATGATAAACAACTTTATCTTAAAAGGTAGCGCGTTTCGCAATAAATACCTTTTGCTAAGTAGGATTATAGAACATATACCCTACACTTACTTTAGAATATCCCACAAATCTGTACTTGTCAAATCTTGTCCCAAGCTTATCCTTTGAAACCTTTTTCACATAAGCTAGACAACCCCGTATCTTAACATACTTAAGATTAGGAATCCTCCCTGTTCATAACTCTTATAGAGTCTTGTGGCCGAATTTTGAGGTTACTTTTTCGTAGATATGCAGCCATTTCTAGGACATAACCCTAGAGAGATACTGGAATGTCGGTAAAATTATTATGGACAGCACCATGTCTAAAAAGGTACAATTTTACCTTTCAGATACATCAATCATTTATTACGTATCAGGAGGCATCCATTGTGACAAAACCATTTGAGATGATCTAAAAACTTATTTCACAAGTATTTATTCCTTGATCTAATCAAAAAATCTTAATACTTTGCCAATTTATTTCACTTCTGAATTCTTTGTACCTTTCAAATAATTCACACTTGTATTTTAGCAAATACACACATTCAACTCTTTGAATGATCATCTCTTTTTCTTATACTAGTTTGTTTAATTTGCGAAATAATTTTTCACGTAAGTTAAGTATACAAAATCTATTAAGTAATATTCCAGTTCTATACAAAACATTATTATTATAAATAGAACAACAATTGTTCTTAAATATAATACCAAAGATTTCATTGTCCAACAACAAAATGGAAATAATGTTTCTAATAAGAACTGAAATACAAAAACAACTTATTGACTTAATAGATTTGCCCGTAGGCATTGCTAAACTATAAGTTTTTATGGCTAATGTAGCAACCTTTGCTTCATTTTCCACACATAGGATTACTTATCTTTGTTTAGCTTTCTATTTCTGCTTGGTCCCTTCATAAATCTATATTTATTATAACTAAAGTCGGTATCCAATACCTAAGTAGAACCTTAACTTAAAGAAAAATTTATTTCAATCATGAACGAAACCATATTTGTAACCGAAGCTTCACTAAGCTTCTTCTGGTTAGCATCTGCAAGATGCTTCTTGCAGTATCTTTTCAGTGTCTAGGCTTATTGCAGTGGAAGCAAACTCCTTTGCTATCCGTATCAGTTTTGTTCTTATTATCCTTTGTTTTTATTTTTCTATTTACCTTCTTAGAATCGTTCTTCCTTTTAGAAGATCCTTTGACCCCTACCAGTAAGATTTGGTCTTTCTTGGTTGGAAAGTGGCTCTCAACATTTTTCAACATGTTAAGCAAATTAGCGAGCCTGATATCTAGCTTGTTCATATGAAAAATTCACAACAATTGTGAAAGGAGTCCGGGAGTGAGTGTAAGATCAAATCTTGACTCAACTATCCATCCATGACAAAACCTGTTGTCCTAATTGATCAATCAAATTGATAATGTTAAGGACATGTGTTTGTACTGTAGTGTAGTTGGTCATTCTAGATCGAAAGAGCTCCTTAGATATCTGATATCTATTAGTCCTACTTTTCTCACCATCAACTACTTGACGTGTAGGAGTATAGTATGAGCATCCATAGTTACATGCTGACGCTGAAGCTCGTTACTCATGGATGCGAGCATAATGCATTGAGTCAACTATTCATCATCTTGCCGTTTTCTAAAAATAGCAATCTATTCCTCAAAGACATTGTATGCAACAATTGCAGGGATAGACGTATTAAGGACATAAGATAGCTTTTCAGCCGTGAGAACTATTTTCAATTTCCTTAACCAATCCATTTATTTTGGTCCGATTAATTTAGCATCTAATATGCTATGCATTGATAGTAATTATTTAGACATTGTAAAGTTCTGTAAATGAATTTATAATTAACAACATTTTAGCATACATTTTTTTATTAATTACCAAAATAAATTAGGTCTTGTTTTAAATTGATATCTCCAACTATTTTCTTCAAACTATATTACCCTCAATATATATAGTTCGGCAATATCTAATTAAAGATATGCTAGTGAGAATAAGGATCCCATTTCAAATGTATATAGCCTTGTGTGTGCACAACAAACTATATAAAAATAAATAGGTAGACAACTCTTGTCAATTACATCAACTATGCAACTCCTTGTATTTTGCCTCTTAGATTATTTTGATCAAGTGGTGGCACATCCGAATCAAAATTATCCAAGTTAAATCCAACCTAGCACTCCATATATTCAAAAGAAAAACACTGTCCATGTGTGTGCACAACAAAACAGCATTGTTCAGTCTATTTATAAGCATTAAATGTGATAAAACATCTTAAATATTTAATACTTGTCTTGTGTGTGCACAACAAACTCATATTAAATATTTAATACTCTATTATTTTACCATGCTAGAAGGAGACATTCGATATTCAAATATCTTTGAACGTTACAACTTAATATAATTTATTTGAGGGTTTTGTTATTAATTTGTCTCATCTTGTTTAGCGCGCATGCACATATATATATAAAATACACGTCATATTAATTAACATGCGAAGCATGTTGGCATAATATATATATATATATATATATATATATATATATATATATAGCATAAGCATGCATATATAGAATACTATATTCTACCTGGATTGATTATAGATTTTTATTCTAGTTTAGTTCACTAGAGCCACCAAGTGAACCAAAAGGTCAAACCCTAGGGGTTCAAAAATTAATATTTAAATATAACTATTACATTTAAACCCGGGCTCCATTACAAAAGGGTCTTCAAGCGCTTCTTGCTCCTTGATCTCCAATTTTTCAAAATTAATTCTAACTATTTCTATAACAAAACTATTTAAAATAAATAGAAACCTTGATCAACAGTTAAGGAGAAGTACATAGGAGGAAGATAGAATTTATATTAAGAAAAAATTAGAGAAGACGAGGTACGTAGACCCCATTTAATAAAACTCATACATTTATGCATCCAACTAAAATAAAATTCAATCGTATTGGTCAATAGTCCATAATCAATCTCATTTATTATCATACACATCACCATATGCATCAATAAATAACATTCATCTCATGAATAATAAATATTCATATATATATATATATATATATATATATATATATATATATTGATATCATTTAATGGACAAATTTAGTTAGTATAAAATCTAATTTTGAATCAAAATAAACTCTTTTATTTTAATCCAAATTTAAATCAAAATAAACCTTTTTTATTTTAATTTATCCAATTTTTAATAAAATAAACTATTTTATTTTAATCAAAATCTTTAATCAAAATAAACTCATTTATTTTAATTAATTATGGAATCCAATTTCAAGTAAAAAAACTCATTTATTAAAGGAAACACGGATTATCTTTTTCTATTCACAAATAAACTCCTTTATTTTGAATAATATGAAATCTTATTCCATATCTAAATAAATTCCTTTATTTAAGGAAATACGGATTCTCTTTCCTATTCACAAATAAACTCCTTTATTTTGAATAATATGAAATCTTATTCCAAATCTAAATGAACTCCTTTATTTAAGGAAACATAGATTCATTTTCTTATTCACAAATAAACTCCTTTATTTTAGGAAACATAGAATCTAATTTTAACTCCAATTAGTTATCATGGACTTCAAAGGAAGTTGGGACGATCACCTACCCTCAGTGGAATTTGCATCAAATAAAAGTTATCATGCGAGTATAGGTATGCTACCATATGAAGCTCTTTATGGGAGAAACTGTAGAACACCGTGTTAGGTTTTGTGAAAATCAAAGTAACAATCAAATTGCAAAAATAGCAAAAGCATAATAAAATTAGATTTTAAAATTTTTCACAACCCAATTACCCGGATCATCCTTTATGCATATTATTAATTAAACGAATAATAAGAAGTTATAATTCATACCCTTGTAGAAACGAGCTTCCTCAGGTACAAGTTCACCTCCTACTTCTCCGCGATCTCCTTGAATCTCTGGGTAGATTTCTTCCTTTGATCAATGTAAGCCACCCAAGTGTATGGCCTCTAGAGGTGATCCACCAAAGAAGAAGAATTTTCAAGAAGAATGGTGTATTGGCTCAAACCCTAGTTTTTCCTATCTCTATAGAAAAAGGGTCGTACTCTCCAACTCTTGGAATTACATATATCTAATATCTGATATAAGACTCCTCTTATAAAGATATCAGGTAACCATATTTAATTAAAATAAGGTATTATTTATTTAATTAAACTTTTTTAATTAAATGGGCTCCCTAATCTTATTAGGAATAATTAATTAAACTCCTTTAACTAATTTTCCCTCCTAATCCTATTAGGAATAAATGAGAGTACTTATATTAAATTAATTCCTAAACCCTTTTAGAAATTAAAATAATAATAATTGTAATAATATTAATAAGACTCCTCTTATTAATTTATATTTAATATTTCTAAAATATTAAATAATAAATATTAAGTTATTTAATTTATTCTATCACCATAGATTAAATTAAATATACTTAACATATTATTACGATTATGCCATTAACTTCTTAAATAATTATTCTTCCTTTTATGGTGTGACCCTTTAGGTTCTCCATATTAAACCGATTGTGAATAAATTAATTAGAACAATTCTAATCTTATTTAAATAAATAAATAAATTAATTAAATGAATAATTTATTTAAATAAATAATATTTATTCTACAATAGGGATATGCCTCCCTAGCGATCAACGACTTTTCAGATAATATAGATTTCAACATTAATCATAAAAGAACCTTTGAGTTAATAGTTACCGTACAATTCAATCCTTCCATCATACAATATCCCAATTAAATATAAGACATGGAACTACTGTCAAGTCTTATTTTATTTAATTATATGTATTTCGATTCCTAAATGCACAACTCCTAATGAATGCAAATTATAAACTACTTTCTAATTTCATTCCACCTTGGCCAAGGATTTTTGGATTGTCATTTATCGAATCACATAGGACATTTCTCTTCTTTTACTAGAAGTGGTAGATTCTTTATTGATCATTCACTATCTTCATATATAACTTATTACACTCAAGCATACCCTTTGATATATTCTAAGAGTCTTAAGGAATAAGTCAAAGTGTAATTCATTATATATAAGATACTATGATGATCTCAAGTTTAAGGATCATTTGTACTACTACCACTACAGGAATTTCTATTGACAGGCAAGTAAAACTCCATTAGGTATTCCTTAGCGAGTCACGTTCAGTGACCTTATTCTCTAATAAGCACCTACATACTTGCTTTAGTGTCTCCACATAAATGATTATGAGATCAATCATCCTCATCCAATGAGCAAGCAACATACGTACCAATCTATCCGGATTCACTAATCCCCTTTTTAGTAATCCATTGATTGGGAACATTTTAGTTTTAAGCTATCTAAGAATTTAGATCTCATTAGCATGATCCCATCATGATTCTAAAAGTATTGTTTAAAACTATGGGTTTATAACATATTATTAAAACAGCACCATGTAGATAATAAATGCCTTTAATAAATAATTCTTTTATTAATAAATAAATAAGATTGATTACAAAGTATATGTTTTATCATTATACATTATTGGCTTGTATGCATACTACTTTCAACCTCCCATTTGCACTAAAGTCAATTGTCGTGGTATCTCATACCCATCTTCTCTAAGTGAAGATCAAACTGTTGTTGTGTTGACGCTTTAGTAAATAGATCTGCAATATTGTCTTGAGAGTCCACACGCTCCAGGGTGACGTCTCCTCTTTCAATGATCTCTCTGATCAAATGAATTCGCTGCAACACGTGTTTGGATTTCTGATGAAACCTGGGTTCCTTAGCCTGCGCAACAGCTCCAGTGTTGTCACAGAATAAAGGCACTGGTCCTGTAATGCTAGGAACCACACCAAGTTCGGTAATGAACTTCTTCATCCAAACAGCTTCTTTTGCAGCTTCACTTGTAGCTATGTACTCTGCCTCTGTCACTAAATTAGCAACTGTTTGCTGTTTGGAACTCTTCCAACTCACTGTGCCACCGTTTAAGGTAAACACATACCCCAAAACGGATTTACTGTCATCTTGGTCTGTTTAAAAACTTGAGTTTGTGAAGCCTTCTAGTTTCAATTCAAACCCACCGTAGACAAGAAATACATCCTTAGTTCTTCTTAAGTACTTTAGGATATTTTTCACTGCCTTACAGTGTTCTTCTCCTGGATTCGACTGATATCTGCTTGTTACACTAAGTGCATGAGCGACATCTGGTCTAGTACATATCATACCGTACATGATAGATCCTATTGCTGAAGCATAAGGAATCTTACTCATACGGTCTCTCTCCTCAGGTGTCTTTGGGGCCTGTTTCTTAGAGAGATGTATTCCATGGCTCATCGGCATGAGACCTCTTTTAGAATCTTCCATGCTAAACCTCTTTAGCATCGAGTCAATGTACGTTCCTTGGGGCAAGCCAAGCATCCTTTTAGATCTATCTCTATAGATCTTTATCCTCAAAATACAGGATGCTTCTCCCAAATCCTTCATGGAGAAGTGTTTAGATAACCAGATTTTAATTGATTGTAGCATAGGAATATCATTCCCTATCAGTAATATATCATCAACATATAATACGAGGAATGAAACAGCGCTCCCACTAACCTTCTTGTACACAAATGGTTCATCCTCATTTTTGATAAAATCAAACTCTTTGATTGTCTCATCAAAACAAATGCTCCACCTACGAGAAGCTTGCTTCAATCCATAAATGGATCGTTGTAGCTTACAGACTTGATTTGTTCCAACCTTTGAAATAAATCCCTCTAGTTGTGTCATATACACATCTTCCTCAAGTTTTCCATTGAGGAAGGCCGTTTTCACGTCCATCTGCTAGATTTCGTAGTCATGGTAAGCTGCAATCGTAAGCAAAATTCGAATGGACTTGAGCATTGCTACTGGTGAGAAGGTTTCGTCATAGTCAACTCCTTGTCTTTGTTTGAAACTTTTTTGCGACCAGTCAGGCCTTATAGGTCTCTACCTTGCCGTCTGCTCCAGTCTTTCTTTTAAAGACCCATTTACACCCAATAGGCTTAATGCCTTCAGGTGGTGAAACCAAAGTCCATACTTGGTTCTCATACATGGAGTCCATCTCGGATTTCATATCTTCTTGCCACTTCTCTGAGTCTTTATTACTCATAGCCTATTCGTAATTCAATGGATCATCATCATCTATAATGCGTACCTCATCGTCATCCTCTATGACAAGTCCATAACTCTCAGGTATCTTTGGTTCTCTTCCAGATTTACGAATAGGATGTGGTACAGAAGGAATCTCTACTTGGTTAGGTACCTCACTTTGATCTGTAGTATTTTGTGGTTCTTGAACCTCTTCAAGATATATCTTACTCCCACTGACCCCTTCAAGGATAAACTCCTTTTCCAAGAAAGCAGCATATTTCGCAACAAACACCTTTTGATCAGTTGGATGACAGAAATAATACACCGATGTTTCTTTAGGGTATCCCACAAATCTACATTTGTCAGATCTAGTATGTAGTTTATCGTTTTCAAACTTTTTGACATAAGCAGGACAACCCCAAGTCTTAACATGCTTAAGATTTGGTTTCCTCCCTGCCCATAACTCATATGGAGTCTTGAGGATGGATTTTGTAGGTACCTTGTTAAGTAGGTATGTAGCCAATTCTAGGGCATATCCCAGAAGGAAACTGGAAGGTCGATAAAGCTCATCATGGATCGAACCATGTCCAACAATGTTCGATTTCTCCTTTCAGATACACCATTCAGCTGTGGCGTCCCTGGCGGAGTCCATTGTGAGATTATACCATTTTCTTTGAGACTATTGAGAAACTCACCGCTTAAGTATTCACCACCTCGATCTAATCGAAGAATCTTAATAATTTTACCTGTTTGTTTCTCTACTTCACTTCTGAACTCTTTGAACTTTTCAAATGATTCAGATTTGTATTTCATTAAATACACATATCCAAATCTTGAGTAATCGTCATTGAATGCAATAAAATAAGAATACCCTCCTCGTGCAGTCGTTGTCATAGGTCCACATACATCTGTGTGTACCAACGCTAACAACTCTGTAACTCTTTATCCTTTTCCACTAAAAGGGGCTTTAGTCATTTTTCCCATGAGACAAGATTCACAAGTTGGATATGATTCATAATCTGATAGATCTAGGAGCCCATCTTTATGTAACTTGGATAATCTTGTTTCATTAATATGACCGAGTCTACAGTACCACATGAAGGTATAATTAACATTATCTCTTTTCCTTTTCTTAGTTTGTTCAATTTGAAGTATATTTTCATGCAAGTCAAGTATATAAAGTCCATTTCGCAAATTATCAACACCATATAAAATATTATCATTATAAATAGAACAACTGTTGTTCTTTATTATAATACTAAAACCATCCATATCCAATACAGAGATAGAAATAATATTTCTAATGATATTTGGAACAAAATAACAATTATTTAAATTAATGAACTTGCCCGTAGGCAGTGCTAAACAATAAGTTCCTATAGCTAATGCAGCAACCTTTGCTCCATTTTCCACTCGTAGGACGACCTCATCCTTGCTTAGCTTTCTACTTTTGACCAGCCCCTGCATATTATTACATATGTGAGAACCACAGCCGGTATCCAATACCCAAGTAGAGGATTGACTTTCAAAAAAATTAATTTCAATCATAAACAAACCTTGATTAGGATTCGAAGCTTCTCCAAGCTTCTTTTGCTTTTGTTCCGCAAGATAATCCTTGCAGTTCCTCTTCCAGTGACCCGGCTTGTTGCAATGCAAGTAAATTTCTTTGCTAGCTGGATCAGGTTTCTTTTAATCCTTCACTTTCGCATATCCCTTAGCCTTCTTGGAATTCTTCTTTTCAGAAGATACCTTGGGCCTCTTCCTTTTCTTGGAAGAATCATCCACCAGTAAGACATGGTTCTTCTTGGATAGGAAGTGACCTTCAGCAGTTTTCAACATGTTAAGTAATTCAGGCAAGCTGACATCTAACTTATTCATGTGAAAATTTACAACAAATTGTGAGAAGGTGTCCGAGAGTGACTGCAAGACTAAATCTTGACTCAACTCCCCATCCATGATGAACCCAAGCTGTCCAAGACGTTCAATCAGATTGATCATCTTTAAGACATGAGTCTCAACGGTAGTACCCTCGGTCATCCGAGATCGGAAGAGCTCCTTAGATATTTCATATCTAGCAGTCCTACTTTGCTCACCATACAACTCTTGAAGGTGCAGTAGCATAGTAGGAGCATCCATGGTTTCATGCTGACGCTGAAACTCGTTACTCATGGATGCGAGCATAATGCATTGAGCCACAGATGCATCATCTTGCCACTATTTAAAAGTAGCAATCTCTTCCTCAGAGGCTATTTCTGCAACTTTTGCAGGTACAGGCGAATTTAGGACATAAGAAATCTTTTCAGCAGTGAGAATAATTCTCAGATTCCTTAACCAGTCCGTGTAATTCGGTCCGGTCAGTTTGTTAGCATCAAGTATGCTACGCAGTAAAATTAGTGAATGTGACATTTTCAAAATTCTACATGTAAAAAGATAATATTTTAGCAAATATTTATTTAATTAATTACCAAAATAAATTAGGTCTTATTTTATATTGATATCTCCCACTATTTTCTTCAAACTATATTACCCTCGTTTATATAGTTCGACAAAATCTAATTAAAGTTTTTGCTAGTGAGAATAAGGATTCCTTTTCAAATATATATAGCCTTGTGGTGACACAATAAACTATATATAAATAAATAGGTAGACAACTCCTTGTCAATTACATCATCATATAACTTCTTATGTTTTGCCTCTTAGATTATTTTGATCAAGTGGTAGCACATCCGAATCAAAATTATCTAGGTTAAGTCCAACCTAGCACTTCTATATATTCAAAAGAGAAAAATATTGTCCTTGTGGTGACACAACAAAATAATATTGTTTAATTTTCTTTATAAGCATCAAATGTGATAAATTAACATCTTAAATATTTAATACTTGCCTTGTGGTGACACAACAAACTCATATTAAATATTTAGTACTCTATTAATTTTATCATGCTAGAAGGCGACGTTCGATATTCTAAATATCTTTAAACGCTTAAGACTTAATATATAAAAACTCTGAGGGATTTGTAATTATTCGTCCCATCTTGTTTAGCGCACATGCAAATATATATATAAAATACGTGTCATATTATTAAAAATGCGAAGCATGTTTGCATAATATATAATATATATAATACTAGTATGCACATATAGAATACTATATTCTACCCGGATTGATTATGGACTTTTATTCTAGTTTGGTTCACTAGAGCCACCAAGTGAACCAAAAGGTCAAACCCTAGGGTGCAAGAATAAACATTTAAATATAACTATTACATTTAAATCCGGGCTTCATTACAAACGGGTCTTCAAGCGCTCCTTGCTCCTTTATCTCCGGTTTTTCGAAAATAATTCTTACTAATCCTATTACATAAACTATTTAATTTAAATAGAAACCTTGATCAGCAGTCAAGGGAAAGTACATAGGAGATAGTTAGAATTTACATTAAGAATGAAAATCAGAAAAGACGAGGTACGCAGTTTAATAAAACCCATTCATTCAAACATCCAACCAAAATAAATTCAATCGCATTGGTCAATAGTCCATAATCAATCCCATTTATTATCATACATATCATCATATGTATCAATAAATAAAATCATTTCATATATATATGAGTGTCATTTAATGGGCAATTTTAAGTTGCATGAAATCCAATTTCAAGATTAAAATAAACACTTTATTTTAATTATAAAATTATTAATATTAGTATGTATATATATAACTATATATATATATATATATATATATATATATATATTATGAACCAACACTGCTCTGATACCAGTTGGGAGCGGAAGCAGATAGTATGAATTGTAGTGAATCAGAGGTGCAAATGAACACAATTTAATTATAATTACTAAAAATATACTTTTATTGATTGAAATTAAAACTGTTTACAAATATACAAAACTGATTACAAATTATAAATTGAATTGACTTGACTTACTCAAAACATTAAGAAAGGTAGAATAGTAGAAGGAGGGGCTAAGAAAGGCTTAACAGCGGTGGAGGCTAAAGATTCATCTGAGAAGGATCTCAGAGTCTTTCGAAGTCTGCCTCAATAACTAAGTTCGGTTTCCTTTTATAGAATAAGGAAAGAACTATTACAAAGTTACTATTATAAAATAAATGATTACAGACAAAAGTTACTATTCATGAACAGTGCTGACTTTGTTACTATTCATTGACGCGTCTGGCAACTTTTGACAAAGTGGCCACAACTTTTGACTTGAGAGATGCTTTCGGTGGAAAGGAGATGCTTTCGGTGGAAAAGACGAATCTGCTTTCAGCTGAGGGCATCTTTTGACTGGCTGCAGGGAGCAGGTGCATGTGACTGAGAAGAAATGTCAGGCAAATGGGTCTTGAGCATCCTGTAGACTGATGGTACCATAAGGGTCATCATCTTCTACATACTGACTGTGGGAAGCTAACGAAGAACCTATAGAGGCATCCTCATGTAATTCACCAATTCTTTTATTTAATGCCTGGGCAATTAATTTTAACTCTTTTCCGGAACAATCTTTAAAATCAGAAATGCTACGGGAACAAGTCAAACCAGTGGGACTGACTCTGGACTCTTTTGATTTTTTACTGACACTTGACTCTTTTGATTTTTGACTAGAAGGTTCTGCTGTAGAGACTGGGAGAACCTTGAGAGGAGAAGCAGGGAATTCTAACTGAACTTGACCTACAATTCTATTGACGTCAAATTTATCCCACCATTTGACAAACCATTGGCGAGTGACTAGGGGAAAAGGATCTGCCGACGGAGATGTAGGGGAAGCATTGTGACTGATTTCACTGGTGGAGTTTTGAATACTGTATTCCCATCGGAGAATCCAGGGAATCTTATATTTACTAACAAATTGAAGAATGACTGGGATACCTTCATATGCTGAATCTAATTTTTTGTGATTGCAAAAATGATTGAGTTGGACTTTTAGATTGTTACAATCATTTTTGCAATCACAAAAAATTAGATTCAGCATATGAAGGTATCCCAGTCCTTCTTCAATTTGTTAGTAAATATAAGATTCCCTGGATTCTCCGATGGGAATACAGTATTCAAAACTCCACCAGTGAAATCAGTCACAATGCTTCCCCTACATCTCCGTCGGCAGATCCTTTTCCCCTAGTCACTTGCCAATGGTTTGTCAAATGGTGGGATAAATTTGACGTTAATAGAATTGTAGGTCAAGTTCAGTTAGAATTCCCTGCTTCTCCTCTCAAGATTCTCCCAGTCTCTACAGCAGAACCTTCTAGTCAAAAATCAAAAGAGTCAAGTGTCAGTAAAAAATCAAAAGAGTCCAGAGTCAGTCCCACTGGTTCAACTTGTTCCCGTAGCATTTCTGATTTTAAAGATTGTTCCGAAAAAGAGTTAAAATTAATTGCCCAGGCATTAAATAAAAGAATTGATGAATTACATGAGGATGCCTCTACAGGTTCTTCGTCAGCTTCCCACAGTCAGTATGGAGAAGATGATGACCCTTATGGCACCATCAGTCTACAGTATGCTCAGGACCCATTTGCCTGACATTTCTTCTCAGTCACATGCACCTGCTCCCTGCAGCCAGTCAAAAGATGCCCTCCGCTAAAAGCAGATTCGTCTTTTCCACTGAAAGCATCTCCTTTCCACCGAAAGCATCTCTCAAGTCAAAAGTTGTGGCCACTTTGTCAAAAGTTGCCAGACGCGTCAATGAATAGTAACAAAGTCAGCACTGATCATGAATAGTAACTTTTGTCTGTAATCAGTTATTTTGTAGTAGTAACTTTGTAATAGTTCTTTCCTTATTCTATAAAAGGAAACCGAACTTAGTTATTGAGGCAGACTTCGAAAGACTCTGAGATCCTTCTCAGATGAATCTTTAGCCTCCACCACTGTTAAGCCTTTCTTAGCCCCTCCTTCTACTATTCTACCTTTCTTAATGTTTTGAGTAAGTCAAGTCAATTCAATTTGTAATCAGTTTTGTATATTTGTAAACAGTTTTAATTTCAATCAATAAAAGTATATTTTTAGTAATTATAATTAAATTGTGTTCATTTGCACCTCTGATTCACTACAATTCATACTATCTGCTTCTGCTCCCAACTGGTATCAGAGTAGTGTTGGTTTTTGAACATAGGTATGAGTTTGCTTAAGGTAATAGGGTATGAATGGAAGAATAATGAATAAAAATTTATTTTGAACTTGGTAAAAATGAATAGATTGTTTAGATCTAACTCCTCAACTAGTAATCGGTCGACTTTGCCTCCTGTCCCAGACATAGTTAACCAGGAAATCCACAGTTATGAAAATATCAGTCAAGCCTTGCACAATTGGAATATACCTAGGGTCTCCCCTAAGGAAATTTATCAATCAACATTTTTGGATAATTTTAAAACAGATTATAATGTTAAAACCGTTGAAAAGGTTTATGCCATTAATAAAGAATACGAAAATTATAGTCTTTTAGATCCAGAGGTTATCAAAAGACATAAAAAGAAAGGTTACAATTTTATTCACATTGGATTAGTTCAAGTAGCTGTTAAACCATTAAACATTAAACGAATTAATTCAAGTATTTATCTCTGTCTTACAGATGTACGATTCTTGAATTATTATCCTAGCATGATCGGCGCAATGGAATCAAGTCTGCATAATGGACCTATCCATTTCAATTGCTTTCCTAATTTCACATTGAGCCTAAGTGATAAAAATTTATTAAAAGCCTTGACATTAAATATTAAAACTGTTGGAGAAATTACTCAAATGATTGAGGGTTCTCAGCCGATAGCTTTGATTTACCGGATTTATTATAAGACCATGAAAACTAACCTAAACGTTCATGCTCTCAATAAAAGTCCAAAAGATCAAATTGTCTTAATTCAAAGTTCAACTAGTGATGCTAATATTCAGATCCCGAGAACCATTCTCTGGAAAGATATTACTCTCCCTAGTCAATGTACTTTACCTAGTGAAATACCTGAACAACCTGTAGTTGACAATCTAATAAACCTTGAAAATGTTAGACAATTTTCAGATGGAACAGTAAAAATAAGTTTTGAACGCAGTAAAAGACTGATTATTATTGAAGACTCGGCTAGTACTATAGCATCTTCAAGAAGAGACACTGAAATTCTTAATAACACTTCTTTAAGAAATCTTAAATTAAAAGGTGTTTTGAATCAAGGTCAAGCTAGGCATCCATGTTATACTCACAAGGATCTAGTAGAAGAAGAGAGTTCTTCCTCTCCTACTCCTTCTGAGCTTCCCACTCAGTCTGATTTTGAAATTCCCATTAACCATCAGTTAAGAGTTATTAAAAGAGATTTTATACTTGATTGGGATAATCTTGTAAAAGATTTTAATTCTAAAAATAATAAAGATAAAAGACATTTATTTCGTTCAAATCATCCAACAAATAAAGAGCGAGATAAAATTGTTAATAGATGGAAACGATTCATAAAAAATGAAAAAATAAACATTACCTTTTATGACTGGTATGATCAATATCAGAGTAAGTGTAATGTTATAACAAAAAGTCAATGGGTAAAAGAAGATAAATCTAAGGTCTGTTCTAGTCATCCTCCGTTAGAAACGCTCCTTATCCCGGTTAAGAACACATCTGTTGTTGCCAGTCCCTTTAAAATTTCTGATGGCAATAAAGATGATTAAAAAATTATTGAACAATTAAATTTTAGTAATCAATATCTAGCAACTGTTGGAAGACAGCTAGACAGAATTGAAGAAAAATTTGAAGAAACAAGTATTAAAAAACCAGATGCAAAAATTGAACATCCTTTGATTAACTTACCTGAAAATAGAAGTAAATTAGGTTTACCTAATGATGATAGCAACCTAATTAAATCTATTGATAAGTTATTCAAAAAACTTAAAACTGAACCTGGACCAAGTGGTACTGTATCTACTTTGGATCAAGTTGAGGCTGAAGTTGAAAGTGATAGTCAAGCTGACTATTCTGATTCTACTTCAATCCCAGATTTTAATAATCAATTGAACAAGTTAACAGTCAAAAACACTAGTCTAACCAGAAATTGGTATTCTAGACCTACTCCTCCGGATCTACAATTCGAAGAGAGAAACCTAGATAAACAATTCTCTATTTCAGCCAATAAAATTTATGAATGGAACATTGATTGTCTTAGTGAACAAGAAATTTTAAACAAAATAAATCATATGTCTATGGTAGCAAATAGCTATATCACTAAATTCAACAATCTGACACAACCAGAAATTGTTGAGTTAATAGCTAGTGGATTCACTGGTATTCTAAGATCTTGGTGGGAAAGACACCTCACGGAAGATACTAGACTATCAATTATTCATGCTATCCAGTTAGACGATGACGGCAACCCCATCTTTGATGAAGATGTCGGGGTTGGTCCGCCAGATGGAGTAAATACTTTAATTTTTACCATAATAAAACATTTTGTAGGAACTCCTAGTAACATAACAGAAAGGATTCACGATCAACTCAGTAATCTCACTTGTCCCACTCTTAGTGACTTCAGGTGGTACAAAGATTTGTTTACCTCTAGAGTTATGCTGCGAAATGATAGCAACAAGCCTTTCTGGAAAGAAAAGTTTGTAAATGGTTTGCCTTCATTGTTCGCTCATAAAGTTAGAGAAGAGTTGAGTAAAAACTTAGGATATATTGATTGTGATAATCTCACTTATGGTGACATAATCAGTTATATTCAAAAAATAGGTTTAAAAATGTGCATTGATTTTAAATTAGCTAAACAAGCTAGTAAAGACAAGAAAAAAGCTAAATATGAGTTAGGAACATTTTGTGAACAATATGGTCTGCCTCCTATTGCTCCCTCACGGAGAAAGCATAAACACAGACATATTGATCATCCTAAATCACATAAACGTCACAAACGTAAACATACTCATAAAAAGGATAATAATCAAAACGATTATTACAATAAACCCAAACCAGTTAATAAAAAATATAATAAAAGGACTAAAAAATATGATAAGAGTAAAATCGTTTGCCACAATTGTGGGCAAAAAGGCCACTACAAAAATTAATGTAAACTAAAACAAAAATTATCTCAGTTAAATATCTCTAATGAAGACACAGAACAATTATTAGAGTTAACGAGAATAGAAAACAATGCAGATAATGATGAAGGATCTGACATCCCCTATTCTTCTAAAAGCAGTACCAGCAACAATGAATCTGATAGTAAGGAAGAAGAAGTCACTATTTGTGCTAATAACTGTAATGAAAATTGTTGCACTAAAAGATGAAGTGTAATTACCAAAGAGGATGAAGAAAGCTCTTTGTTAATCGACTTAATTAGTAAAATTTCTGACCCTGAACTTAAAGTTCAATATACTAAGCAGTTAAAAGATTTATTAACCAAAGATGCTAGAGTTAAAGACAAAATTTTTAAAGCCAAAGATAAACCGATATTCAGCCTTAATAAAACTCTAGAAAGATTTAAAACCCCAGTTAAAGAAGTTACCCTTCCTGAATTAAATCAAGAAGTTAATAAACTCAAAAAAGAAATATCTAATTTAAAAATTGATGTCTCCAATTTAAGAAAAGACTTAAAGAGTCAGAAATCTGATCTTTAAGTTCATGATTCCTCCTCTAGTGATGAAGATCACGATGAGCCAGAATCTTCAGGAATCAAAGATGAACCAGATCTATTCGTTCAAGGTCTTTCTCTTAAAAGAGTTAAAGATATTACCATTCAAAAATGGTATATCTCCATTGATTTGGTTGTTGATAAAACTTTTTCAATACGACTTCCCGCCTTAGTTGATACTGGTGTGGATTTAAATTGTATCCAGGAAGGTCTTATTCCAACCAAATACTATAAGAAAACTAATGAAAAATTAAATTCAGCTAATGGTAGTCAGATAGAAATAAAATATAAATTGCCTAAAGTGCATATTTGTCAAGATGATGTGTTTTAAAACATCATTTGTTTTAATTCGCAATCTTACTGATAAAATCATTTTAGGGTTACCATTTATATACTTATTATATCCATTTACTACCAGTAATGAAGGATTAAGCTGTAAACATTTAGGTAAAAGAATAACGTTTAAATTTCTTATTAAACCAAAAGAAAGAGATTTAAAATTTATTCAAGAAGAGTCCATTTCTAAATCATTAAATTTATTAAATTGTAAATCCACCCATCTAAATTTCTTAAAAGAAGAAATTAAATACAAAAGAATTGAAGAACAGCTTCAAAATAAAAATGTTCTTGAAAAAATTGAAGAGTTAAAAACTTATTTAAAGGACAACCTTTGTTCTGATTCTCCTAATGCCTTTTGGCATCGCAAAAAGCATGTTGTAAGGCTCCCTTATGCTAAGGAATTCAAAGAACATTTTATTCCTACTAAGGCCAGGCCTATTCAAATGAATCATGAACAAATGGAGTTATGTAAAAAGGAAATTAATGATCTCCTTAGTAAAAAATTAATTAAACCCAGTAAATCCCCTTGGTCATGTCCTGCCTTTTATGTTAACAATGCAGCAGAAAAGGAAAGAGGTGTTCCCAGGTTAGTTATCAACTACAAGCCATTAAACAAAGTCCTAGAGTGGATTAGATATCTCCTGCCTAATAAAGATGACCTCATTAACCGGTTGAGTAATGCCACCATCTTTAGTAAATTTGACCTCAAATATAGTTTCTGGCAAATTGCTATTCACCCAGAAAACAGATATAAAACTACATTCACCACTCCATTTGGTCATTATGAATGGAATGTCCAAGCATTTGGCTTAAAAAATGCTCTCAGTGAATTCCAGAATATCCTCAATGATATTTTGAATCCTTTCAGTCATTTTATTGTTGTATATATTGATGATATTCTCATTTTTTCTAATTCCATTGAAGAACACGTCAAACATTTGAAATCGTTTTTTAAAACGGTTAAAGACAATGGACTTGTTCTTTCACTTTCCAAATGTAGCTTGTTTCAAGCTAAAGTTCGGTTTCTTGGATTAATTATATATCGCGGACTCATACGGCCAATTGATAGAGCTATTCAATTCGCCGACAGATTCCCAGATAA